>CM047816.1:77615173-78215173 GCA_026214975.1 Gentiana macrophylla
TATTCCTCTCTAATTTTTTCTTGTTTGATGTAATATCTTCCGTAAACTTTCCATAAGGCATACTAATTTGTAGCTTCGATAATGTGGATATTAACATGAATATGAATTTAAAAGTATCAAGGAAAACGAAAGTACTTTTGATCGGCTTAATCTTTTTTAATTTGATCTTTAGGTGGGTAAGGTAAAGATTCTAAATCTACAACCTTGGATCCCAAAGACATTTTCTCTTTTCCTTTCTCCTTAAACCTTTGAGTATTACGGATCGCCAAGTATCAAGTTCTTGAATTTTTCTTTTAAAACATTCCCGAATCAATCTCTACCCATTCCTTCGCTTCTTCCCTGCTTTTCATCCTGTTTTCATTATCCTCACTCTAACATGTTCCTTGAATAAATTCCTCAAATCTTTATCCATGGGATCCTTCAAAATCCTAGTGATTTTTACCCATTTTTCACCTTCATTCTCAAACTCCAAACTTCTATTCCTTTTCAAGAAATTCTCTATAATTTCTTTCTTCCTCTTCAAAGGAATTCAATTTCACTTTTAGTTTCATTCATTTTTTTCCATCTAAATCATTTTCTACTTCATTATTCCCCAAGTTTTCTACTCCATTACTACCACGTAGTTTTCTACTGCAGAATTGGCCAACATTTACCTCTCTCGGTAGCTTTTCAAAGATCGCTTGCAATCCTCCAGTGGTCTAACGTTGTTACTGCTCACCTTCCCTACTCAAATGATCTTCCATATTCCTCAACGAGGCTTCTATAGTTCTCATTCTCGCATCATGTCCACTCATGTAATGTTTTCATTGTACTCATATCTTTAAAGGGGATCGCACATCAATGTAAGTCATCATTGTTTCCATATTCTTAGCTTGAGTATATTACACCTCCATCATATTTTCCATTAGTTTTTCCCATTTTTCAACCTCTTCTCGGCAGTTGAGTTGAACTTGAGTTACCGGTATACTTGGAGTGGTATGTTGAGGATGGGATCTGTAATGATTGTAAATTCCGATTAGATGTGCTTTCTGATAAACTTGATTATTATTCCTATACTGGACTTGATATGGCGTGCTTGTCCTTGCTTACTAGGGCTTTCACCATCGATAAGTAGGGTGATCTCTTATAATAGCATTAAACGAGTTTGAGTATGCATTGTTCAAATTCCTATGTCACAAGAAAACTCACCTCCTCTCTGAAATATCCTTGGTTCTTCAATCCCTAATGGCATATTTTCCTCGATTTGAGTATTCGCTGGTGTACTATTTTCTCAACTTTGGTTTTTGTTTGATTGTAGCCATCAAATTTCTCACTCAAATTTTCTAAATGTGCTAGGAACTTCCGTGACAGATGTACATTCTCTCGCAAAAGCTACTTTTCTCTCGGTGTGCTAGAACCGGTTTCCTACATTCTGCTATTTTTGGAAATCTTTTTCTATAGCATCGTAAACTATTTGAGCTTCACTCATCATTAAAGAACCACCACATGCATGATCTACATCCGCACGTGAATCTTTTTCTTAATTTACGATGTGTAAAAGTTGAATTTGCATATCTAAGGAATAACCATGGTCGATGCTTTTAACAATTTTTAAATCTTCCCTGCATTCCTGCGCTTTCTTCGATCCTTGTCTAAAGTTAGCAACCTCACTTTTTAATTCCAAATTTCTTGGCCCAGAGTGAAATATTGTTTCTGTAAATTCAGCTTGAATCTCCTCCCAACTAGTAAGTGAACGATGTGCAAGAGACATAAACCAATCTCGTGCTTGTCATTTTAAAGAAAAAGGAAACATAGTCATCCTCATTAATTCCTTACTTAAGCACTTTGACTTTTTGGTCAGATTGCATGGGGCTTCTTCAAAGATAGAGATTTATGATGTGGATCTTCATCATCCTCTCCTAGAATTAAGCTCATGGCGTACAATTAAACCAAAAAGATGAGATTTAATTTCAAATTATTCGCCTCCTTCATTGGGTAAAAGTATGGGATTATTAGTCCTGGTTTCTTCTATGGTTTGATCACGATAGTCTCGGTTTTGTGGGGTTATTACGATTATTCGGATCTCGATTCTCGATTATTTCTATTATTATTATTATTATTAGGGTTAATAGAGTTTTGTCCATGCCTGCAGCATGATCTAGCCTCTGCTCATTTGTTTCATCACTAGTTTCACCATTCTCGTATTTCGCTTGAAGATGATTCTTGGTCGATTTCCGACTAGTATGACCACGCTTACTCTCTACCTTAACCGCCATTCGTAAGTGTTTATGTCAGCTTATAAGAGTGAGCCTTCGGGCCTTACCACTTCGGGTCATCAACTAAACGAAAATAGAAAATAACTCAAATTGATAGTAGTAAAATTGGTAATTTACCTATAAGGTAGGTACCAAATCTAAAAATAAAATAGAAATGAGCTAAGAAAAGTGTTGACTTATTCTCGAGAATTTTGAGCTAATACAAGTAGTAACCTATGACACAAAAAGAAATTAGCGACGTTCTTCGCAACGGCGCCGTAAATCTGACAAACGCTTTTCAGAGCTAAACCACCACTTAACCGGACAGTGTATCGGGTCAAACCAGAAAAGTGCTAGTATGGTGAGTCGAGTGTCAACTCTCGTGGAACTTGATAATTCTTCTAAGTGTAAGTTAAACACTAAAGAGTCGTTATTAACTCTCGATCTAAACCACAATTTTATAACATGATCACTACTATTCTAGTTAACATAAAATAAATGCGAATTTAAAAGTTATTCTAATATAATATATATAGATATATAAATATATATATGATGTACATAAATTGCAAAATATATATATAGATATAAATATATAGAACTGACATGTACAATTTTATGTAACTAGCCAAAATGTATATAATTGATTTATACGATCTTTCAAGAAAACGAATGTACTGATCTTTCTTTTATTTTAGGTCCAATTGAGTAAATGAAACGGTGCACTCCTCGAGGTTAACAATTCCTCCTCACACGAAAGTATGAAATTGTCATATGTCATTGTCACCGCCCAATCTCCACAATCGCCCCATGCTAATCTCAAGCTAGTTCGAACAGTAATGAGTACAAATCTACCCCGGATAAAAGAGGTTATTCCGCTCATTGACGGCCGATGTTATTCAAAAAGGCTCCGTTGTCGCGGATCGATTTAACTTTCCGTGTTAGTTTCAATTAAACTGCTCATTTTAACATTATTATGATCTCGAGCACAATTTTAATAAGATTAATCTTTCCCAAGACAACCGCCTCGGTAGAAATAGATTCCGTAGTCACGCTTTCAAGACGGCCAATTTTACCCCTCCGGTTTTTCTATCTTTATCTCATATCCTAACTTCTCCTGGCCACCATCGTTAGGTTATATGGTGCGATTCATCTTGGTTAATTACGCTAATCCGAATATTATCAATACGCTATGTAATAGAAAAAGATTCAATTAACTCAATTTTAGTCAATTTTAATTAGACAAAGATTCCTTTACCTAAAAGATCAAATAAAATGATTACATAACTTTGGCTAGTTATTAGAGTTAGCCTAAAAACATTATAACAACGAAAAGATAAAAACAAACATAAATACTTAAGAAAAGTTACCCGATTACAAATGTCGAATCGTGAGTTGTATTCTTCCGACATTACAACGACTTCAACAACATCGAACTTCGATAATTTCCCGAGCATTACAACGATACTACGAGATTATTATTTTTGGCGAAAGCCTATTTACAAACTACTAAATAAAAGAGAAACAAAGAGGAGAAGATATATATATATATATGATATGGTGTATATATATTGGTACACTTCGACTCGCTTAAATGAGCTCTTTATATGTAGTGAAGTCCTTGCCGGACCGGCCGGTAGTAGGTCGGACCGGCCGGTGTAATGATGATCTCCACCTTCTTAAGTAATCAAGATAAAAAGTGTGATATATAATTATAATTATAATTATATATATAACTTATAAAATTCATATCTCGAGTTCCTCGATATCCAAAATCATGATTCAAGCCGCATCGAAAGCTCTTGGGAAAATCTACAACTTTCGTGGAAGGCTCTTCTTCAGATAATGTCGCTTTGATGGGCCATTCGTTAGTCGAAGAGATTTCTCGATTACCACTTAATCGAATCGATTAGCCACTTGACCACTTCGATTGACCACTTGACCACTTACAATTCGATTGACCATTTAAGCACGTGACACTCTCTAAATCCTTCCAGAGATATGATTATACTTCAACATGTCGATTTTCGGTCTCGGCTTATAACCGCAATAAAATACCACAAATACCCACGAATCGACATTTACACTTCGATTTACTAAAATCGGTACAAAATTACAACTTTTACTATTATTACTACTAACTACTCTAAATTATAAAGATTAACATTTCATACTATTTATACCATAATTTCATATATTTTATATAGAATTCGCTGATAAAACATAATAATATAACGATATTTAATTATATAAAAGTAGTATATCACTGCTCAATAGTAAATTGTTTATAGCCATTATTCAACCCAAAATACTCGCTTGACTACAAACTCAATCTGAAAGATTCAAACTCTCATTGTTACACTACCACACGATGATATATATAAAATTACCAACAACAAAAAACTAAGACACACTTGCCATACGTGAAGTAGTGAATCATATCCACAAAATAAGCTCGCGAACACTATCGAGTGTTCACGAAAGCAGTTCGTGGTTCGCTTCGCTTAGTAAACGAGTAGCATAAACCGATCGAGCCTCGGCTCGGTATCATTAACGAACGCTTTTGAACGAGTTTAAACGAGTCATGTTCGAGCTTTGTTCGTGAACACTCGGTTTGTTTAATGTGTTTCTAAGCTCGAACATGATTGTGGGCTTGTTTGCTAAACGAACGAACACAAGCTTGGTTCGCGAACTTTCGATTATTTTCGTTAAATCTGCTTAAACAAATAAAGCAATTTACAATATTAAGCATAACACAAAAGATGATAAATCATTTATTCATTTAATAGATGATAGATTGAGTTTATATAATATTTCAAAATCTTCTAGTATTTTTTTTTTGTCGATGATGTATGTGATATTGATCTATAATTTGTTATTTTCGCTTCACTTTGTAATTCATACCTTAACGATCCGAGCTTGTTTAACGAGTCAAACTCAAATGGCTTCATCTTTTAAATGAGCCGAGTTTAAACATATTTTTTTCATTTAACAATCGAACGAGCTCGAGTTCAAAACACTAATACTCAACTCGCTCGTTAACAACACTTTATGCATGTAGGCCGTAGCTCTATATATAACCAAATCGTATAGGGGATGACACTTTATCCCATGTGGTTTAACATACAAAGTCTTTACCTTTATGCTATATTCTTATATGGTTTATTTTTTAGCATATAAAACCTTTATCTTCAATGGTAAATTAATATACGCTTTAATCTTTGTGGTTTATCATATGAGTTTTTACTCTCATTTTATAGTATATATTTCCTTGTTATTAAATGTTTTGTTGAAAACTACACACAGGGTAAAACACATATTAAATGTCTTGCATGCGAAATATTTTGAAGCCGTTATTATTCTTATGGCCGGATTGTGGCTCGCCGCTCGCTTTTTGGCGCAACATATCGGAGGCGGCGCGACCTTCTTGCTTAGCTGGTCATACTGGAGGGGTGGGGACGGTGACTCGTTTTTCTTTTCATGACGCTCGACTAGCCGACACCTTTCGCTTTGATACCTTTGCAGTGGCATGAGCCGCCAACAGACTCCAAGGTGTCACCTTTATTTATCCCGAATGTAAGGATGTGGGATGTGCAATGATTCAAAGAAATTGCTTCGGTCGCGGGAATCGATGCTATTTTAGCAACTACTATAGCCCCAGCGGCATCCGATAAGAGGATTTGGCACTATGATTTCGCAAAGGGTCTATACAGAAGATCAGTTACTTTTCGCCTTATCACTTTACCGCCGGGCGCCCGCGAGCCGCCTAACTACTTCAACCTGGAGAATAGATACGGAGGAGTTGTTGGCAATTACCGTGCACCAGATTCAAGACTTTTTGTGCAGGTACCTTCATGACCGCCTTGCTATCATGCAAGGCTGGTCGCAGCTGCAGAGAGTATGAGAGATGGTCTTTGCTTGGCATGTATGAGTCCGAAACTATGCGGGCATGTGCTTTTTGAGTGTGAAATGGCGATGATGATTTGGAGGGTGTCGCCATTTTACGGGATTCTCGGGCACCTTCTCTCGCCTCCTTTATGGATTTCTTCCTACGCCTATTGTAGTGAGCTTCGGAGTTCGTGACACGCGCGTTTGTGTGGCTTATGTAGGAAATTTGGAAGGCACGATGCTCATGCGTGTTTGACGACCAGTCGCTTATGTTTATGAAGGTGTGTGCCCGCCTCCGGCAAAGATCGACCGAGTATCGGGAGGCTATGGCACTTTATCAAACGCGCATCATGGGTCCACGCCTGGCGCATAAACGGGTAAAGCCACCGGAAGGGGTAGTTATGGGTAATGTGGACGCGCCGATTTCGTATGCAAGGTGTATTGGCATCATTTTCCATGACTCTCTGGGGTAGTCCCGCATTCCTTTGTGTACCACTTCACCCAGGGGACCCGATAGAATTTTTGAGCCTAAAGGCCATTTCCTTGGCTCTGTAAGAGGCGAGACAATCAGGGGTTCCAAATGACTAGTTGTGAGAGTGATTGTTTAGCTTATGCGGTGCGCCTTCGTAACCCCCGTGAGATCTCACGGCATACGGGTGCCTAATTCGTAATCGCTTGCTTTTTATCTAGTTTCATACCGCTTTTCTGATTTGTTCGGCGCAGTGTGGAATGTCCCCACACACCTGCTAGCTCAACACGCTTGTTAATTTCTACTGACTTCTGGTAGCCACCCCCGCGACGCTTTACATTGCTTAATGGATGTTATTTAATAAAAGTTTTTTTTCCTCAAAAAAACACATATTAATATAGGATTAAAAACTTTAAGTGGTAAATTAATTACAGGAAAAACATATATTAATAAATCATAATGGATAAAGACTTATATGCTCAATCATATAAAAAAAATGTTTGCAAAAATAAAATTAAAAAAATGTTTGTAAAATGTCATTTCCTTTCCATATATACCATATACTATATGCAAAATATTCTCACGTAATTTAATTCCTACAAATATTAATGCAGAAACCAACACTTGCCATTTTTATCAATCCATCAAAAAAAAAAAAAAAAAAAAACAACTTGCTCTAGCTTTATTATCACGTATTTTCTTTTTTCAACGTGTTAAAACCTTATTTATTTATTTGCAGCTTTTGATTGTCTGACACGTTTGTTCCGAATTATCTCCTCAAACATCGGTAATTATCATGGAATTGTTCAAATGCATGTATGTTTTTCGTTCCCTTTTCTGTATGGATTTATTCTCGCATGCAGAGAAACTAAAGTGAATTTGTTTTCTTTTTTTTTTTTTTTTTTTAAGAAAAGGAAACAAGAAAATTAATTTCTGAAATCCCAATTCATGTCCTCATCATCATTCTGCATTTGGGTTTGAAATATTTGATCTGATCAGTACCCATTTCACATCAATCTATTTTTAACGTTAAGCACCATTTTCAGATCTTTCTCTTTTTTCTTTTATTAATCATTTCTTTTATCTTGCTCTTAGGTAATTAATTTGCATGCAATAGCTTTTTGATCTAGCAGTATCTATATATAAATTCTCATTTTTTCCAGATATATATATATATATTGTTGGAAAAAGTTTATTTTTAATTTTCCTTTAGTAATCATTAGTGATTTACAGGAGCTAGCCAGTGACATGGTTAAGGGCAGTGAAAAGAGAGCAATTCACCTTCAAGTGTGAATAATAATAATTCTATTGCACAAGAATCAAGTACAAGTGTTAATTTACAAATAAGGAATCCTAATTTAGCATTTATTGATAATGATGATCATCATACTATTAGTCATGGACAAGTGATCGATGCAGAAATCCGATCACACCCTGCGTATATAGCTTATTACTATTCCAATGTAAACAAGAATCCAAGTTTACCTCCCCCCTTTGTTGTCATTAGAGGAATGGCAGATTTTTCAGAGGTTTCAAGAAGTAGGCGAATTGGGGGATTTGAGGAACATTGAATTAGATGGTGGGGAACCACCACGAGTTCACATCCGTATAACTAAATGCATCGCGTGCTAGTGGTACTGGGATGCCATCCTCACAGAAAGCTGAAGATGGTTTGATCGAGATGAGAAGAACTGCTGCACTAAACCTTTCGCGTATTAGTTCTTCTGATTCATTGATGGTTTAAGTGGTCAATCTAATTCTGGATTGGGAGCTAGGAGAAAGAGTTTTGCAGATATACTACAGGTATATATATATATCTTTTGTACTGTTTTATTGTGTTTTCTTCAATGTGCTATATATATATAGTTTTCTTTGATATGAGGAGCCTTTTAACAGGGAGTAATTGGAAAATGTTCAACCCCGCCTAGTCGTTTATCACGTCCTGCAAGCTATAACTCGTTAACTGATGTGATAAACCGTGCCTCGAGTACTTCAGAGTTAGAAAATAAGACAAAATATTTTGATGGTTATTCAACAAAGGCAAAAAGTTCAGAACTTTATAGGAGTTTAAGGCCTCCACCTGGTTTTCCTAGTAGGAGCAATTTCAGATCGAATGATCGTGATGAAGATATGAATATCGTTAAGTCGGATCACAAAGCCCTTCACATAAAAGTCCTGATAATTCCAGCAGCATCACATCTTCTTTTTCTGAGTTTGGTTTCTTGAATTACCATGAGCAGCAGAAACTGCAGCAGGAATATAACAAGTGTGGGATGAATAATTTTATGTCTTTTAAAGAGTATATGAATTTAGTAATGGAGAATGAAGTTTCACATGGTGGAACAAGTTTTGTTCAGTACCCTTCCAATATGGAAAGACAAATGAATTTCCCACAAAGAGCATCATCCATGGTGAACCTTCAATCACTTGCAAATGCTTCAGATAATTATTTGAGGCTTCCGGATACAAAACTCGTCCATCATCAAAGTAATAACTTCCCGAAAAGAGCATCGCCATTGGTCAACCTTCAATCACTTAAGTAATTCTTCGGATTCTTCTGGGACGTCGTTCACAGATTTTACTGATCTAGGTGATCTTTTCGGCTTTTTTTTTTTGTCATGATTTTTCACTTTCTATAACGAAATGAATATTTTTGTGATTCCAATTTATAGGTATAAAGTTGAGTAATGCTGTTCTAGAAGAGGAAAATTCGAAGAGAAACCGTGTCCTTGGTCACTCGAATCATCATTTTTCTACAAACGAACAACATCAAACTCAGCATGATTGTGCAAGGAACACAGCAACTATGCCAAGAAATCTTTCTCATACTCGAAATGCTATAAGCACATCCTATTCAGCTAATGATTTACGCGAGTTAGGTAAAGTATACACAGAGAAATTTCTTACTCAAGAAAAGCAACAGGATTTACATCAGCCACATTTCTTGTATAATAAACCTGGCCATATAAACCGCGGTCAGTACCATGGAAATCCAGGAACTAGTACGTTTTTGTGTAAAGGTAACCAAACAGCAGGGTACTCTGCCTCGTCCTGCTGCTGGGACTGGGAGAGGAGGACGTCTACAGAAAGAGGGAGGTTCCCGTTCTTTTAATGCATCTAAGAATAAAGAACCGGTATCTCCTGTTTCACGTAACTCACTAGGCAAAGCAACTGTGGATGGTAAAGTTGCATTAGGATCATTGCAAGAAATGAAGATTTGTAAAACAAGTCTTTGGAGCTTTCTAGATGTGCTCAATGATGTTGTTGATTCAGGTAGACCGTAGACGTTACGTGTTCTTTTTTCTTTGTTTGTGTGTTAAAATCCAGCTTTTTGCAAAATTTTAGTTATCTCTTCTTTAGCTTGATTTATGTGTCTTCTGTTATGTAGTAAGGATCAATACGGGAGTCGTTTTCCCAACAGAAGCTAGAAACCGCCACTGTTGATGAGAAGACAAACATATTTCAGAAAATTATTCCTCATGCTCGAGATTTGATGACTGATGTTTTCGGAATTACGTTATACAGAAGGTACGTAGTTTTCGTGGCTGAATTCTTCTAAATGTGTAAGTAAATTTGATGAATTTTGTTGTGCAGTTTTTCGAGAACGGGACGGAAAACAAAGGAAAGAGCTAGCAAATCAAGTTATTGGTCATGTTTTGCCTTTGAGTCTACAAATGTATGGGTGCAGAGTGATTCAAAAGGTTTCATCTTTCATCTCTTACTGCTATACTATAGTTACTATGATGAAATAATACGAGATTATACTATGCATAATAATAACGAATCAAAATACTCGCTTTAAACTGTGATCAAAAGGCTTTGGAAGTGATTGATATGGAACAGAAGACACAAGTTGCAAGAGAGCTCGATGGCTCGGTTATGAAATGTGTTCATGATCAGAATGGAAACCACGTAATCCAAAAGTGTATCGAATGTGTTCCACAAGATGGTATACAATTCATAATCTCGCCTTTCTTCGGGCAAGTTGTGGCTTTATCTACTCATCCTTATGGATGCCGCGCCATCCAGGTTTGTCTGTCCTTACAACAAGTTTAATAATCTTCATATATACTCCTTCATGTTTCGATTAGGCCTTTTTTGTTTCATTTCTGCCAGAGGGTCCTTGAACATTGTCACGATCCGCATACTCAAGCAAACTGTTATGGATGAAATCTTGAATTCTGTTTGTACTTTAGCTCAAGATCAATATGGGAATTACGTTATTCAGGTATGTTTTCGAGACCTTCAGCTCGTGAATATGTCGTCTGTTGGCTAACCTTACGGTTTTTTATTTTAAAGTATGTATTGCAACATGGAAAACCACATGAAAGATCTGCGATTATAGCAAAGCTTACAGGACAAATAGTAACAATGAGTCAGCAGAAATTTGCATCAAATGTTGTTGAGAAGTGCCTAAGTTTTGCTGCACCCGAAGAACGTAAACTTATCGTAAATGAAATGCTTGGTTCTACAGATGATAATGAAGTTCTTCAGGTCAGTGAAAAGTTGTCTTCACTTTTTTAAATTTTTATATAATTTGCTTTGCTAAAAAGTCCATTGGAAATTAAACTGCAACACAGGCTATGATGAAAGATCCCTTTGGGAACTACGTCGTACAAAAGGTTCTCGAGACATGCGACGATCAAGACCGCGAGTTGATCCTATCAAGGATAAGGGTTCACTTGAATACATTGAAGAAATACACCTACGGGAAACATATCGTGACTCGCGTTGAAAAACTCATTGAGGCTGGAGGTGGGCATATATATACATAGACTACTATCTGGTTTTTTTTAACTCTTTGGTTCATCATCATGCATGTTGTTACAACTAGCCTTTTTACAGTATGTTTTTTTCAACGTTTTCAGAGAAGCAGACGGAATTAATGTCTAAGAAAGATGCCTCCTAAACTTTACCTGACACCATCAGACATGCCCCAAGTGGTTCACTCATGTTAAAATCGAACCCGAGTATTCGAAAGTTAAATTCTGGAGAAAGATGCCTCTTATCTTATTAATCATGTAGATATGTCACTACTATTTCTGATTCTGTTTTTTTTTTTTTTTTTTTTTCCTTTTCTTTTTTCCATTGTCCCAAATAAGATGACAGTTTGTACTTGTTTTCTTCAACTTTGATTTAAAGGACTTAAAACTTAGGGAAGAAGAAAATGGATAAAGTTTTGTCTGTGAGGTTGTTATACACGGTGGCGGACGCAGATCCCGGTAAGGAGGGGCAGAAAAAAATTTAACGAGACAAATAAAAATTTAAGATGGGGGGATGGGGGCAAACAAGATTACATACTACATATATTATAAGATTTTTCACTATGGGGGCAATTGCCCTCTTAGTCAGATGTGATCCGCCACCTGTTATACAGCCAATTAATTGCATACAAGACAAGGCCCATGGTCTTATGTCTTTAGTGATTTTAGCCAAGTGATGGACACTGAATGACGACTTCATTCTAAGCACAATCACCTCTTGCCTTTCGGAAGATGTTTTAGCACAAGCCTCTGTATAGACGAAAAACAGTCCCCACGAGCTAGGTTTGGAAAGTTTTCGAGACTATGAAAAGACATGGATACACTCAGTGTCAAAGTGACCATACCAAGTTCATCAAGTGTCTGACAAGAAATGATGTGGAAGAACACTCAAGAATTAAGAAGGCTCTATCTCAAGAATTAAGGGAATCTGGATCAAACGTGTTGTATCTAAGCTAAAAATAAATTGTTCAAAATCTATTATTATTCATAAATGTGACAATCAAGCTGCTATTAGTGTCTACTAGTAGTAGTGCTGAATCAGACTGTTGTAACTAGGTTATGGTATTGGCGTCTAGGGACCATTTTCCAGATTGCACCCACAACACATTCATTAGTAACAATTGGTTGGTACGTTAGTCGGTTTAAGCTTGTCCCTCGTAATTCATTATATGTGTTAAGAATAGTGTTTTTGACCATATTTTAGCTATTTCGCTTATCATATATTTTAAGTAATCATTTTTAATCCCTTAGCTATAGTTAACTTCACCCATATTTGTTTTGTGATCTAAACTAAAAACGAATGTGGTTGTGGTACTTAACCGATTTCTCTACCTATTCTATCTATTACTCGCTATAGATCTGTGTGTCTATATTATTATTAATGTTGTGCATTTTTATTTATATTTTTTGGTTTTCGTTTCGAATCACATATGCTTATGTGATGGTTCTTCAATTATGCGTCATATTTGTGGTGATCTGATTTCGGATTACAGTTAGCTTTACGTGAGTTTAATTTGTAAACGGGAGAAAGTACAAGTGTTTTTTTTTTTTTGTACGGATGCTCGAGGCTGATGTTCATATTCTGCTCTTGTCATTGATTCTCGCCCTTATTAAACACACGCACGCACGCACGCACGCATACTCTCTCTCTTTTCTCTTTTCTTTTCAAAGAATCTTTTGGCATAATGAATGAGTTTTACTGGTTGGCTTCTTTTAACCTTGTTACTGATGTTCATAAATGGTCTGTTTTTTTTTTTTTCTTTCTTTTTCTGTTGGATTGATGCTAGCTACTTTGTCATCTTGTGCATGGTTGTGATGGTTTCGGGTTGATTCGATTTTGTAAATGGACGCTCGAGCCATCCAATTAATGTCGATTGTTAGATTTAGTGTCTATAGGCCGGACTAATGTCATTGTGATTTTGGGAAAGTAGATGGGTTGTGGTGGGTGGGTGCATTGAACTCATTCAAATTTACTGGTATAAGTTGAAGAAGTATCCTAGTGTATTCAAGTAGACATTTTACAAGTCCACAAATCCATCTATAACGATAAAGGTTCAAAGTTCAAGAAATATTCAATTCGTCAGTGGTCTTACAAGTCCACAAGTCCATCCATAACGATAAGGTTCAAAGTTGAAGATATGTTCAATTTGTCAGAGCACTTTAAAATGCATAGGTTCCACAAAATGTTCAATTGTCGGGATTTCATTACAGATGCATGTCATGTGTGGTCCTTATCTGAATATACGCAGTACTTCTCATAACCCTCTAAGGCCATTCAAAAGTTCAACCACACATCTCACAAGGCTACAAATACTTCATCGACACACGCTCGGTGCAGTGGTTACAGACCATGGTGCTGCAATGCAGTGACCTTCTTGAATGTTCCTAAAGTATCAGTGCGTGGCCTCCATTCTTCTTGTATTATTGGCTTTTACATATATATATATATATGAACTAGTTGTTTGATCTGCTTGGAAATATATATAACATTAATAACACTTTTTCAATGGTCGTGAAATTAAGGCGCCAGATTAATCTTTAATTGGTGTAACGATGCCTTTATAGATCTCCCCGCTAGCTCAATGGTGGTCAACAAGGGCTGCTTCATATTTCTGAACCGTGTCACGATCCTGTATGCTCTCTTTCTGTATATCAGACAAGTTAGCTCCGAATCGTCAATGACTTCACGGTAGAAACATGCCCATTTTTATCCGCTGCGATTATATTGTCAAGGAATTTGCTCTATATTTAGATTTTCACATTTTGCATTCTGACCAATTAATGTTATCGGCCCCTTTCTTTTTCTTTAATAATTAGTTTTCTCGAGTTTATGACGCCCTATCAGTTTGTCTAGCGGCTCGAGTTAATATGACTAGGATAGGATGTTCGTGGAAACATTAAGTTATCGCTTAAATTAAAGAAATATGTATCTGCTGCTTCCAAAACTGAATTGAAGATGCAAATAAAAAGTATGAGACTGCAATAAAGCAAGAGCTTATGACATTAATTGAGCTAGAAAATAAAGGGATCTTTATCCGAAAATCATCCGTTTGACATTGACATTGATATTTCTCATCCGAAGTGTTGCAATCTGATGCATGGTCTACATTGCTTCCACACTATAGATTTAAGAAACAATGTAGATTTGTTCAATTGTTTTTCACATATTAGGTATCTTGTCCACCTTCAATTTGTTTCAAAATTCCTTCCAAATATATGAAACCTCAGCTCATATCAACCTGCAACTCTGTTTATTTATACAAATAATCCTCTGAAATATATTTAATCTCATATGCATGTAAGGATTGAAGCTCATAGAACGCTTTCGAATCAATCATAGTCTGTATATCTTTGACCCATTCCGGTCTGCTATTTATGTAGTCCTTTTCCAACAAATCCTTTGCGGTTTTGAGTTCTTCATCTATCTTCTTAATTTCAAACTTCTTTAAGCGTGGGGAATCTTTTATATCACTTTGAAGAAGTCCTAGCCATTTGATTCGACTTGTTGCAAGGTGCTTACTATCGTAGGAGATGTTTTCTGATCCAAAAAGAAAGACCGAAGCAATTCCCACTCCATAGGGGTCTAACGCCATGATAGGTAAATCTAATCTTGTACGTACTTTGTACAAAAACAATCTTGTGGAGACCCCCGGCATTCCTCCACCGGTTAGAACAAGACAATGATATCTCTCATGCACATTGTCTTCCGCAAGTCGTGCGAACACTGAATGTTTTTCCACCAATATAAGATGATGAGTTATTTCCATTTCTTCTATGCCAATGGGCATAAGGTGCCCGGCTATTGCTGCATTTAAACGGTTGTACTCTATGCCTCCAACTTTGTATACCAACCTTCCGATGACTCGACGATTATATTCGGAGAATATATTTAGGCTTTCTCGTGTGCATCCCAGAGGGCATGCAACATCATCACCAACTTTATTACACTCGGTTTGATCGCAAAACAACAAACGGTGACGATAATACAAAGCACGCAAGGTCACGTGTAGCCTCAATGAGCAATACTCATAAATTGAAGGCATGATCCTATAGATGAAAGAAGCCCTTCTTTTCTCATTGATTTTATCTATGTCAAAGAAATATCCTGTCTATCAAAAGGACATTATTTCGATCAAGCTTTGGGTCATACACCCGAGAAAGAGGCGTACGCAGTGGAACACTGAAGTAGTACTTCCGATAGAGTGATAGTGTTTTATATTGGTAATGATGCGCTTAATTTTTTTACGAAAAGGCCTGATTTTGTTCAGAACTTTGAAAATTGGTGGCTTGAGATGAGAATCCTCGATTCACAAACTAGTATTTTTTTATTGGTTGTGTGTCGGTCGTGTAGAGTTGCTTGATAGCTTGTACAATGTTGGGGTGTAAGTCGGTTAACGGATCGTGAAAGTAGTCGGCCATTGTGTGTATCAAAGGAGAACTGCTATTTGGCTGAAAAAGATAATTAGTTCGAATATTTAGTTGGTTAACTAACTAAATATTCGAACAATTAACCAACTAAATATTCGAACTAATTGACCTTTTTCACTAACTAAATATTTGTACTTTATGTCATCCTTTGATACACGCAAAGACTTCATACTTTCCTGAACCATTAATCGACTTACACCCAACATTGTATGAGTTATACACCGACACACAACCAATAAAAAATACTAGTTTGTCGGAATACGAAGATTCTCATTTCAAGTCACGAACTTTCCAAGTTACTGTACAAACTCCAAACGCACTAGTAAAATATTAAGTGCATCATTATTAATATTAATATAAAATTTATAGGAAGTACAATTTGAGTGTTCCATTGCGTACGCCCTTTCTCAGGTGTATGACCCATAGCTTGATCGAAATGGCCTTTGATAGACAAGATGGCAACATATAATTTCTTTGTGTGGAAATATTACTCAAGATAATGAGTCCGGCTGAGGTTACAAAGAGGTGCTCCAGCAGACTGATGAGCCTCGTGATTTCGTGCATAATATTTTTGTACACCTTATTTAATTAGTAAAGACATATTAATTGTGATTCATATAAACAATTAATACGTCAAACTCTAGTTTACTTTACGTCATAGATATAACTTTTACTTTTTACTTTTGCATGCTTGCCGCCCACATCTACATACTCAAGTGGTCGCCTGCTCTAGCTAGCTAGTCTCTCTATCTCAATTGTATCTATTTATACATCTTTTACTCAATGAATAAACTAAGTTGAAGTTTACTCAAGTATTATTACTTTCAAACTCTCTTCATGGTATCGTAGACTACCGAAGTTCTAATATTCCGCGCAAAACTCAAGATCTTTTTTATCAAGAATGTCTTCATCTCAAGCATCCTACTCATTAAGTAAATCTCAACAGATCGAGGTTACCGACTCCACTCCATATACAAATCACGCACTTGATTACAACAATAATCTTGGGTTGTCAAGATCTATGAAAAAGTATAACTCAGACAAAGCAAGATGGAAGACTTGTCTCGAGTCCAAACACTCTCAACAGACCGAATCACTGTGATATTATGGATTCTCGCTAGCTCTCTTCAAAGAGTTTCTCAAATGGCGTAAGATCGATAACTCTCTCACAGCATTGCCACTCATACCAAGACAGTATATCTTATTCCCAACTCAAGAATGGCACTGGATAGTTGATTCTCGGGCCTCATCTCATATGACAGAAATAAAACTCATTATATAACTCAAACCCCGCTGCAGACTCATAAAATTAAAACTCATTGATGGTCTATTTCATATGCTCAAGGTTTTGGAATTGTTCAACTTATCGATAAGGTTTATCTTAAAGATGTCCTGCTTGTGCCAAAGCTAGATCAGAATCTTATATCTCACAAGAAACTCACTAAGGACCTTAATTGGACAAATATTTTTAAAGACAATCGCTGTATTTTCCAAGATACTTATTCACAAGAAGTAATGGAAAGAGCCAAAACTTGCTCAGATCATTTATTGTTCACCCCACCAAGATGTAAACTCAAGATCGACCGCCAAGCAACCGCTTCTCAAATCAGAGACAATATTATGTTATGGCATTATAGATTAGACAT
This sequence comes from Gentiana macrophylla, assembly GCA_026214975.1. NCBI lineage: Eukaryota > Viridiplantae > Streptophyta > Magnoliopsida > Gentianales > Gentianaceae > Gentiana > Gentiana macrophylla. Next base: position 77,632,602 of record CM047816.1, read on the forward strand.
CCTAGTTTTGGTTATTTAAAGACTTTAACTCCTGAATTATTTAAAGGATGCAATCTTAATGATCTTCAATGTGATATATGTCGCTTTGCCAAACTCACCAAATCAGTATGCTAAATTACCTCACTTACCCTCCTCACCTTTCACCCTAATTCACAAAGTGATGTACTGGGGCCCTCAAGAGTGAAAAGTATAACAGGAAAAGGTGGTTTGTCACCTTCATTGATGATCATACCGTAAACACTTGGTTATTTCTAATGAAAGACAAATCAAGTTGGACCTATCTTCCAAGATTTTTATCATATGGTCTCCACCTAATTTGATACTAAGATCAAGATCTTAAAGACTGATAATGCTCGAATACTATGAGTCTAACCTCGTGAACTTCTTGACAAACAGAGAATTGTTCATATCGTAGTTGTGTGGAAACACCTCAACAGTAACGGGGTTGTCAAAGAAAGAACAGCATCCGGAAATGGCCAGATCAATCATGTTCACTACATATGTTCCTAAATACATGTGGGGTGAAGCTATACTCGACCGCAACTTATTTACTCAATAGACTTCCCAAAGCAGAGTGTTAGGTTTCAAAACTCCACTCCAAACCCTACTGACCACACACTCCTCGCCATCATCTTGTTTCCCGCCTGCCTCCAAAGATCTTTGGTTGTACTGTGTTTGTGTATATCCATGCTCAACACGTATAAACTTGATCCTAAAGCTCATAAGTGCATTTTCCTTGATATGCACAGACAGAAAGGTTACAAGTGTTACTCTCCATCCAAAAGAAATTTTACAATTCTATGGATGTGAAATTCTTGAAAGGACTCCATATTACAAAGAAACCTACTGATCCAAATATCGATGGAAACCTCATAGGGGCATTTGTCGATCTACCACCCTTTGGGAGCCTATTTGTGCGGCTACCACTGTGTTGTCGATCTACCACTTTATTTTCGCTTTAGGTGTTTTTGGAACCAAACTAAACCCTAATTGGGAAGGGGAACCCAATAGGGAAGGGTGTACCTTAAGATCGTGCACAAAGGTGAAAAACGGGAGAAAATCGCTAATCAAAATCAGCTTTTTTGCCTTGGGTGGTATTCTCACAATTCCAACCCAAAAGCAGGTGGTAAATCGCTAAAAATCCTCGACTGGCCGTCACGACATTGAGTCACGACTCTCAAGAACTCACGACCTAAAACCCATCGATCCTCAAAGAGATCGAACTTCAAGACTTCTACCGACTTCTACAAATTTACTACTCCTCAAAGAACCTCCCGACAAGAGTTCATCGACCAGAGCCTCCTCCGATCCTCGAGCTCACTCGACACTCAAAGAATCTACATGATCCCAAAGAACTCGCCGATTGATGATGATAGGCCTATTGCTCTTAGGAAGGGAAAGAGATCATGCACCGATCACTCTATTCATTCTTATTTATCTTATGATAAGTTATCTCCTCGCTTTGCCATGTTTTCACAGACTGACTCTCACTGCTCCTAAAAATATTCGTAAGGCCCTTCAAAATGATAAGTGGAAGGTCATTGTTAAAACAGAGATGATCGCTTCTCTCCGGATAACCATACTTGGGACCTCACAACTCTTCCCAAAGCGCAAGAAAACAAGCTTAGTCGCAGATGGTTATTCACTATCAAATACAATGTCGATGGTAAAATTGACAAGTATAAAGCCGATTGGTAGCAAGGGATTCACTCAAACTTATGGCATTGACTATAAGGAAACTTTTGCACCAAAGAGCAAAGCTCAACACCGCTGTGGTATCGATTTCCTAGTCGTCCAACTTGACCGGCCTCTTCACCAATTGACATCAAAATGCCTTTCTAAATGGGGACCTCACCGAGAGGTTTATATGACTGCACTTCTCGTTTTATCAATCCTCATACTCAAGGCAAGGTGTGCAAACCGAGGAAATCTCTATATGGCCTCAAGCAATCACCAAGGGCATGGTTTGGAAAACTCACTACCGTGGTTAAAGTCGCTGATATCATCAATGCAACTCGATCACACCATGTTTGTCAAGACAACCAACCGAGGAGGTCCATTCTAATTGTATATGTGGATGATATCATCCTTATCGGGAAGACTTACCGAGATCCGTAACTTGAAGACTCTACCGCAAAGGTGTTCCAAGTTAAAGATCCGCTACCTCAAGTACTTTCTTGGTATGGAAGTAGCTAGAAACACCAATGGCATTTCGCCTCCCAAAGGAAGTATGTCCTGACCTCATCAAGGAAATCGGCATGCCGATGCAAGCCTCACAGATCCCCAAGAGACCCAAAGAATACCCTATCGCATGGTGACATTGTCGCCGTGAGAAAGAACAATATCAAAGGCTTGTAGGAAACTCATCTACCTTTCTCACACAAGGCCTGATATTGCATATGGGTTAGTCCGGTCGGGCGGTTCATGCATCGCCTCACCGAGCAACATTGGGATGCCGTGAATAGGATACTCGAGATATTTAAAGTCCACTCGCCAAGGCATGCACTTCACCAAGTCTCACCGATAGATCAATCAAGCGTCTACACCGATGTCGATTGGCCGGATGTCACATTGATGTACGATCTACCACAAAGCATTATTGCTCATATGTACTGGGAAACCCGGTTACTTGGAGAAGCAAGAAACAACCCATCAGTGTCAAGAAGCAAGGTCGGTTCGAACTCAGTGGCACTTGTACTTGGCATTTGTGAAGCTCTATGGCTAAAAAGCGGCACTCGATCGAACTTCAAAGAACCTTATCAAAGAACCTATCACACTCACAGATAATAATTCAAATTTATGCATGGCGTAAGATCCACCATCATGATAAAACCAAGCATGTGGACATTGATGTACACTTTCTCAAGGAGAAGATTGATGCCAAGATTATTGAACTCCAAGATGTTCCTTCAAAGCAGATCGTAATGTCGATATTCTTACCAAGGCTATTCCACCTCTTATGTTCAAGAGATTATAGCAAACTTGGTCGCATCAACATATACAAATTCAGCTTTGAGGGGGTGTGGAAATATTACTCAAGATAATGAGTCCACGAGGTTACAAAGAGGTGCTCACAGACTGACGAGCCTCAGGATTTCGTGCATAATATTTTGTACACCTTATTTAATTAGTAAAAGACATATTAATTGTGATCCATATAAACAATTAATATGTCAAACTCTAGTTTACTTTATGTCATAGACATAACTTTTACTTTTTACTTTTTGCATGCTTGCCGCCCACATCTACATACTCAAGTGGTCGCCAAGCTAGCTAGCTAGTCTCTATCTCAATTGTATCTATTTATACATCTTTTACTCAATGAATAAACTAAGTTGAAGTTTACTCAAGTATTATTACTTTCTCAAACTCTCTTCACTTTGACATAGATAAAATCAAGGAGAAAAGAAGGGTCTCTTACATCATGACTTCAGTTTATGAGTATTGCTCATTGAGGCTACATTTGACCCTGCGTGGTTTGTATTATCGTCACCGTTGTTGTTTTGCGATCAAACCAAGTGTGATAAAGTTGTTGATGATGTGGCATGCCTTCTGGGATGCACACGAGGAAGCCTAAATATATTCTCCGAATATAATGGTCAAGTCATCGAAAGATTGGTATACAAAGTTGGAGGCATAGAGTACAACCGTTTAAATGCGGAAATCGCCGGGCACCTTATACCCATTGGCATAGAAGAAATGGAAATAATCCATCATCATATATTGCTGGTGGAAAAAAACATTCAGTGTTCGCACGGTTTGCGGAAGACAATGTGCATGAGAGATATCATTGTCTTGTTCTAACTGGTGGAGGAATGCCGAGGGTCTCCACAAGATTGTTTTTTAACAAAGTAAGTACAAGATTAGATTTACCTACTCTGGCGTTAGTAGACGCAGACCACTATGGGGTGGGGATTGCCTCGGTCTATCTTTTTGGATCAGAAAACCTCTCCTACGATAGTAAGCACCTTGCAACAAGACGAATCAAATGGCTGAGATGTGAGATTACCCACGTTTAAAGAAGTTTGAAATTAAGAAGGAAGATGAAGAACTTAAATCCGCAAAAGATTTGTTGGAGAAGGACTACATAAATAGCAGACCGGAACGGGTAAAAGAGATTCAGACTATGATTTAGTCGAAAGCGTTCTATAACCTTGAATCCTTAGATATATTTTCAGAGGAGTATTTGTATAAGAAGATAGAAAGTTGCAGGTGGATATGATATATGTGGAAGGAATTTTTGAAAGCAAAGGTGGACAAGATACATAATATGTGAAAACCATTGCGCAAATCTACATTGCTAATGTTTATAAACATCTTTGTATCCTAGTTTATCTTTCGTGCATTGTAAACTCATGGATTTATATCCACACAAATACCGAATGAAAGAAAGTTGAGATTTATCATTATATCATGCACACACACAACAAAGAAACGGAAAAGTGGGAGGGATACATTGTTCTGCATCTTTTTGTTCTCCCAAGTCCCAACAACAAAATTAAATTAATGCAACAAGCTTTGTCGATAAACAATAAGGGAACTGAGAAAAATCAGCAATTAGTGATTCTACCATTACACACTTAATTCTTGGGATCTAGGAAAATTACCAGAAGACGAAAACGTAATTCTTGGGAGGAATTTGAGGAAAATTACCAGAAGACGAAAACGTAATTCTTGGGAGGAATTTGAGGAAAATTACCAGAAGACGAAGACGAAAACGTAATTCTTGAGAGGAAAATCACCAGAAGACGAAGACGAAAACGTTGAGCGGGACGAAGACGAAATCGTAATTCTTGAGAGGAAAATCACCAGAAGACGAAGACGAAAACTGTCATGAACCGAGTTGAGTTTCCATTTATAGAGCGGCCCGGTTCATCTTTTAATTAACGTTCATTTTATGATGTTGTTGGGTTCTCTTTCCAGTTTGTTAGTTTGTTGAGGGGAGAGATTGGAGCTGCAGTATGTAAGTCCCCCATCTGTGTAATGCAATGGACGGAAAATGAGAATTGATATTTCCTTCTCTCTATTTCTCTCTGTGTTCCTATCTTCTTCTTCCTCCTATCCCCTTCATTTCTGCAACTTTACTGCTTTGTTTCCTTTTTTGGGACTCATACCATAACAACTGGTATCAGAGAACCCGATCCTCCACCTATGGCTGACGGAACCCGATCCAAATCCACAGACGAAATCCCAAAACACCAAGCCAAAATTAATGACGAATTCTTCAAATTCAAGACAGAAATCAAAGAAGATCTAAACCGATTTCAATCCCAGCATAACGAACTCAAAGAAGACCTATCCCAATTTCGATCCAAGCATGTGACTGACATAGACAACCTTCAATCCCAGCTCGCCGCCATAATGACAAAGGCTTTGCATGACATCAAGCGAGACACGAACAAGGATCAAGCTACCATCGGGACAAATCCACCCTCTACTCCCTACACCATCCTCAGCAGCTATCAGGCAGACCTCACACTCTCAAATTTTTAAGGCCGACTATGAGACATATGAAGTTAAGCATCCCAAATTGGACTTCCCAACTTTTGATGGAACGGACCCCAGAGGTCGGATTAGGCGTTGTGAGAGATATTTCCACATCAATCGCACTCGGACGACCACAAAATCGGATTAGCCGAATCAGACTTAAAAGTATCGGGCCGATTCATGGTATGAGGTTGGAGGCCTCGAATTTCCAACGGCTACCTGGCACTATTTCGCAGAAGGAGGTCTCAGAAGATTTTGTAACAAGTCCCTTGAAGATGTTTTGATGAATTTGAGAAACTTAAGCAGATCGGGACAAAGTGGAGGAGTACTTAGCCCGCTTTTGAGGACTTGAAATCCTTAGTGAAAGAATCCAACCCTGGTCTGCCCGATTCTTACTATGTGAATCGATTCGTAAGGCCTTAGTACTGATATCAAGGCATTTGTTCGAATGATGGAACCCAAAACCACCATCAAGGCGTTGGAATTTGCCAGAGCCCAGGAAGTACTATCTGATTCTATAGTCCTCAAAGCCAGAGTCCTTTAAAACCCAACTTGCTAATGCTACTAAAGCCCCCGATCCTCCCATTAAAATTGCTACCAACTTCAACAGTCTATTACCCCGCCAATTACAGAAAAAAATGTGCTAAGGGATTGTGTTTCCGTTGTGACGAGAAGTTTTCTCCAGGCATAAGTGTAAGAATAGGCACCAATTTCATTTTGATTGAGGGTGAAGAAATATATGGAGATATAGTGGTCAAGTGGATGACCCTCCCCCCATATTCGTGTGGTCGATGACAACCCTTGTGAGTTTTCCCAACTCTCCTTAAGTACATTGACTCGAAGACTACTGCTAGTACAATCGTAATTCAAGGCCACTAAGAAAAATCTATCTCCATTCTCGATCGATAAAGTGGTAGCTCCCAAACCTTTCTGGATTATAATTTAGCTAAGGACCTCCATTGCATCATTGAACCTGCAAGAAATATGGTAGTAACTGTAGCAGATGGCAGCAGAATGACTAGTGATTCGGTATGTCCAAATCGCCTTGGATAATGAATGGCCATGATTCCACCACGATGTAAGACTTATCAAATCGGGGATGTGACATGGTCCTCGTGTGGATTGGATGAAGAAATATAGTCCCATGATGTTTGACTTCACCCAGCTCAAATTGACTTTCACAAAAGATGGTGAAGAGATCACATTGCAAAGTGCACAAGAGGCACAGTTGGCCTTTATAAGCTGCAAAAGCCTGAAAAACTCCATGAAAGAGGGAGCTTGTGGTCTGTTAGGCTGTTTCTACTCTATACAAACTGAATCACCATTAGCAAATGACCAAATTCATCCTGATATCCGTAAGGTTTTACAAACTCCTATGATGATGTTTTTCAGAACCCATAGACTACCACCTAATAGTGATCGGGGAGCATGACATAAACTTGCAAGAGGGTGCCTCTCTTTTAAAATCGCACTTATAGTATTCTCACCACCTAAAATGAGAGATTGAGGAGCTAATTGAAAGTATGTTGAAGCAAGGGATTATCCAACCCAAAGAATAGCCCTTTGCATCCCCTATATTACTAGTCAAGAAGAAGGATGGAGGGTGGAGGTTATGTGTAGATTACAGTGAAGTCGAATGATCGACCATCAAAGACAGCTTCCTATCCCCGTGATAGATGAACTCTTGGATGAATTAGAAAGGCTAAGTGGTTTTCTAAGATTGACTTAAGGTCCGGTTTCCATCAAATCAGAATGAAGGACCAAGATAGAGGGAAGACTGCTTTTGTTACTCATCAAGGACATTATGAATACAAGGTTATGCCATTTGGGCTCACCAATGCCCCTGCCACATTTCAGAAATGCATGAATGGCATCCTCCAGAAACAGCTCATGAAGTCAGTTCTGGTGTTTTTTGATGATATTTTAATCTATAGCTCAGACTTGGAGACTCATCTTATACATTTGAGGGAAGTGCTACAGATACTAAGAGAGCAAAAATTCTATGCCAAAATCAGTAAATGCTCTTTTGGCCAGCAGCAGATTGAGTATTTAGGGCATATCATTCATGAAGGGACATGACGTATAGACCTAAAAGATTGAAGCAGTGCAGGATTGGCCAACCCCTACTAATGTGACTACACTTAAGGGATTCTTGGGCCTTACTGGTTTCTACAGAAGGTTTGTCAGAAATTATGGCAGCATTGCAAAGCCCCTCACAGACCTTCTGAAGAAGGATGGGTTCAATTGGAGTCTTGAATCTGAGGAGGCATTCATTAATCTAAAAAGAGCCATGTGTGTAGCTCCAGTTTTAGCACTCCCTGATTTTTCCATTCCTTTCTGCATCGAAACAGATGCCTGTAAGACAGGTATAGGGGCAGTGTTACAACAGAGAGGCAGGCCTATATCCTTCCTTAGCAAAGCTTTCAAACCTAGGGAATTGGGATTATCTACTTATGAGAAAGAGCTACTTGCTATCATTATGGCAGTTTCTAAGTGGAGGCACTATGTACAAGGTAGGGAGTTCATTATAAGGACAGACCAACAGAGTTTGAAGTATCTACTTGAACAAAGAGCTTCTACTTCATTACAACAGAAGGGCATATCCAAGTTAATGGGGCTTGACTTCAATATTGAGTACAAAAAGGGAAGGGAAAACATAGTGGCATATGCATTATCAAGACAGACACATGGTGAACCAGAGGAATCCTTATATGCCATCACTTCAGTGATACCGCAATGGTTGCAAGATATCTTGGACAGTTATGAGGGGGACATTACAATCAAAGACTATATTCAGAAATTATCTATAGATGCTGCTGCTGTGCCCGGTTATTCACTACATCAAGGAATTGTTAAGTTTCAAGACAGAATTTATGTGGGAAATTCTGGTAACCTAAGAACATCTATCCTTCACCAATTGAACTCCTCTCCTATTGGTGGTCATTTTGGTATTCAAGCATGCTACAAGAGGGTATCTTCCATATTCTATTGGCCTCACTTAAAGAAGGATGTGGAAGAGATGATCAAGGGGTGTTTGACCTGCCAGCAGTGTAAGGATATACATCAGCATCCTGCTGGACTACTCCAACCCCTCCCAATTCCTAATCAGGCATGGGAAAGTATTGGGATGGATTTTGTGGAAGGGCTCCCAAAATCAGAAGGTAAAGAAGTGATCCTTGTAGTGGTAGATCGTTTCACCAAATATGCACATTTTATACCTTTGGTTAAGCACTACTCTGCTGAATTGGTGGCCTGTGAATTCTTTTTGCATATCTATAAGTTACATGGTTTGCCCAAGACTATTATCACAGATCGAGACAAAGTCTTCACTGCTGAGTTTTGGTCCAGCTTGATGAAAAAGGTGGGGGTTACTCTAAACCTGAGCTCTGCCTACCACCCACAATCAGATGGGCAGACTGAGAGAGTAAATCAGTGTCTGGAAATGTATTTAAGATGTATGGCCTTCCAAAGACCACAACAATGGAAGACTTGGCTCCCTTTTGCTGAGCACTGGTATAATACCTGTTATCATACTTCACTGGCCAGGTCCCCTTTTGAGGCCCTCTATGGGTACCCTCCTACCACATTACCATTGGGGAGTTTCAGCAGATCAAATATGACCTCTGTGGATGAATTCTTAGCCTGTATGTGCCGTTACTCGAGAACTTAAGGACTATTTAACACAGTGCTCAATCCAGAATGAAGACCAATGCAGATAAGAACAGGTGGAGAAGGAGTATCAAGTGGGGATATGGTCCTTATCAAGTTACAACCTTACAGCAATTCCTCCCTAGCCATCGAGACGCAATGCTAAACTTGCACTAAAGTATTTTGGCCCTTATTTTATTGAGAAGAAATTGAGTCCTGTGGGCTCTATAGACTTAAGTTACCGTGATTCACTGATTCATCCTGCTTTCCACATTTCCATGCTCAAGAAATTTGTGGGAAATGCCCCCAAATTACTACATCACCTCCCATTACTTCCGATGATGGATACCGGTCCTCTATCCTCAAGAGAGGCTTTCAATCGTAACTATCAAACGTCATAATGTACAGGATTGTGCAGCAAAGGTTAATCAAGTGGTACAACTGGAGGAAGCTCAAAGCCACCTCGGGAAGATTTTACTTATATAAAGAAGCAATTTCCTGAATTTATAGCTCTACCTTGAGGTCAAGGTAGTTTTTAAGAGGAGGGGTTTGTCATGAACCGAGTTGAGTTTCCATTTATAGAGCGCCCGGTTCATCTTTTAATTAACGCTCATTTTATGATGTTGTTGGGTTCTCTTTCCAGCTTTGTTAGTTTGTTGAGGGAGAGATTGAGCTGCAGTATGTAAGTCCCCATCTGTGTAATGCAATGGACAGAAAATGAGAATTGCTATTTCCTTCTCTCTATTTCTCTCTGTGTTCCTATCTTCTTCTTCCTCCTATCCCCTTCATTTCTGCAACTTTACTGCTTTGTTTCCTTTTTTGGGACTCGTACCATAACAAAAACGTTGAGCGTTAATTACAGCAGGAAGACGTGGAGGGTTGCTTTCGTTCTAGAGCAAATTTACAGCACTTTTATTACTTGGATTTTGTCTTAGGCATATACACGTATATATAGGGAGGCCGCCGCCTTATTCTTTGCCGTGTGAACAGAATTTAATTTCCATTGTAATGAGAATAAAAGTAAAGGGAAATTACCTTAAAGTTTTTTTTTTTTTTTTTTTTTTTTCAAGGGGTTACCTTAAAGTTTTAGGTAATGAGAATAAAAGTAAAGGAAATTACCTATATTTTACTCGATTAAATTTTGATAAATAAAGTGAAAATCTAAAACAAACACGACCAACTTTTTTATTGTTTCACCATCTACCAGCAAACCTAACAAATATTTTGTTATGAAAGTTGCTACGTATCTATATTGTAAATACAACACAGCTGAGCATATAGGCTCATCCTGCTAAGCAAAGCCCCTGCTTTAACTCCTACTTAAGAGAGGCCCGCGCTCGATCCCCTTCCTCGCTTCCTCCTTTTTGAGAAAAAAAAAAAAAAAAAAAAAAAAAAATACAACACAGCTTAACTTTATTGTTTTTCTACTCGATCACGTCCGGTCGTATATCATTATCATTAAACATATAGAAGAGTTAATTATACTTTATATTAACAGACAATTACTTATGATAATCGTCAAACATCATAAATAAAACCAAATAAACATCATCAACTTATAATCAACATTAAACACCGTAATAAAGTAAAATAAGCATCAAATTTATATAAATCTCTTATAATTGTCATAAAAAATCAATAATTAACTCTAGTAAATATCATAATGATATTAAATTAGTTACAATCATCATTAAACGCTTATATTAAATTTATATGAATATTAATTAATTATTCAACCACTTGTAATTATCATCAAATATAGTTTCTCAAAAAATTATCATCAAATATACACCATATTGTTTCAAACGCCTAATTGATCTTCAAACACTCTCACCACATTATGAGTTGTAATAAGCTTTAACGAGCATCAAATTTATCTTCAATAGTTAATAAACATCGTCAAACACTATAATTAGCGTAAAAATACATCATATTCATATTAAATCGCTTAAAAACATCATTAAACTATATAATGAACGTAATTAGACATCAAGATTGATATTCAATCACTTATAATCAATATTTAATTAAATATATATTGCACTTAAACGGACATCAAATTGATGTCCAACAACTTATAATCATGAAACAGTATAATTAATTAAATAAACCTCATATTGATCTTTATTAATCGTCAAACACTGCAACACAATTAACAATAAATTTGATGGTTAATCCTTTTATACTCATCATAGAACACTATAATAAACTTAGGTTAAAATATAGTTAGTGTACAATCACTTATAATGATCATCAAACACGAACAATATAAGCATCATATTGATTTTTAAACATCAAATATGATGTCCATACATTTACAATCATCATTAAGCATAATAACAAGTTCAAGCACTTATAATGGTCATCAAACACCAAGATAAACTCAAACATTATATGTTGGAAGGGTTCATTTCCTTCTGGGTCAGAATCGTAATCGTGGCCCAACCTTAGGCAGTTCAGCAATGGCTTGCGCCTAATGCCATCAATGCAAAGACATATATATTTCTCTCTTATACCCGAAAAAAAAAAAAAAAAAAAAAAAAAAACTATAAAAGGCCCAATGTTTCAGAAAAAAAGCCCAATAAAAAGGCCAAATTATTTTTTTTTTTTAAAAACCCAATAAAAAGGCCCATCTTCGAAGCACGATGACTCAAGAACGCTTGAATGGGTTGGCCATAATATCGATTGAGCGGAAATCGGTTGATGAAATTGACGATTATACTTTGATTAGTGATTTCGCTTCCAAATGCGCTTTTCAAGAGCGTTGTTGAATTGTTGAATACTTGAATTAATATTTAGTAATATGTATATATATATATATATGTATGTTTTGGGTATGAAAATGATGAAATGAATTTGAATACTGGAAAAAAATCATTTTTCGGTCGAATTTTTTTTTCGTGTTAATAGGCCCTATTTTTTTTCTCCGTCTAAGGCCTCTCAAAACGTAGGACCGGCCATGTCTGTAATATTGGCACCTAGCAGCTTCTTTTGGCCTTCCTTCTGTTCTTTCGTTCTTATTGGGGGGAAAAACACCATATGTTCAAACATCAAATTGATGTTCATGAACTTATAATCATTATCAAATACCTTAATTTACTTAAATAAACATCAAACTGATATTCAATTCAATAAATCATAATCATCATCGAACTCTAAAAATAACTTAAATAACCATCAAATTGATTAAGTATCACAACCACGTTCATATTTAGTTTAGATCACAAATATCGTGAAGTTAACTATTGCTAAGAAATAAAAATAGCGACTTTAAATAATATGATAAACTAAATAGCTAAACTATGGTTAAGAACACTACTCTTAACACCTTTATCGATTCACTAAGGACGAGCTTAAACCGACCAACCAAGCAATTATGCTAATGAACGTGTTTGTGGGTACAATCTCCTAAATTGTCCTTAGGCGATAATATCACAACCCAAGCCCCCTATGTTCGGTTCAACAGTCTCATATTTCGGATTTAAATGACCTAACATGATTAAGAACTGAGAAATGCTCCGTATCCACTTAATTTACGGCTTAACAAGAAAAGCCTCACTCAAGGAACCGGCTCGAACAACTCGACTAGTTCATGCATGGTGATCCCAAAACCTCTTTTCCCACACTCTCTCAAAGTACATTTATAAAGATCGTGTGTAAATTCATTAATCAAGTGATCAATTTAATTCAAGTATTAAGGATAAATTTTGGGACACAAACAGCTTCAAAAGAATTATTTTTACGCGCACAAGCTACTCCCAATTCATTGTTCAAGGCATCGATTTCAGAAACCGTCATCTAATTCGACTATAATAAATTTAGCTATTCATAATAAAAGTGAAATTGCAAGAAACAACAAGAAATAAGATAATAAACATGATGCAAAGAGAAAATAAATTACAAATTGCAAGATCTAAACGATGCAACAACAAGGAGTTGTCAATTCCTTGTGATCCAATCGCGAAGAACGGAAGAAAAAAGTGCTAAAAGTTGCTCTTGAATGAAAGAAATAAAATAGATCTAAAGTTTCTAGGAGAAAAACTGGAAAATAAAGTATGGTATGAAAGTTCTCATGTAAAATTTGACTTCATGGCCTTTTATAGGCTCAAAACAGACCTAAAAATGTCAAAATCGCATTTTCCTCGCTTCGGCGTGCGCTTAGTCCATCCAGCGCGCACGCCCCGACTTTGCTATTTTTTTGTTTTGTTTTTCTTCACAACTCGGCACACGCTCAGATGGTTCGCGATATCTTTGCGTTTAGAGATATGATTTAAGTGATTCAAGTTAAGTTGGAAATCTTATTCAATTACCTACAACTTTCATGAAGACAACATTTCCATAAAATTCCTATAAGGAGGATCAAAATGCAGATTAAGTGACAACAGTATGAAAACATCAACGGTGGTTGATCTGTTTCAACTCTTTAGCTTCGGGTGCATGCTTTCACCTCTCAAAATCATCTTTCCATCATCGAATCCTCTAATCACGGGATCACAATGAACCTATATCCTGCAAATATTAATAACAATACCATGAATAACTCCCGCAAGATACTATAAACTATGAAATATGCAATAATTCACCAAATGTGACGAGATTTTCAGACTTAGTCGTCTTTGACCTCAAAGTGAATGTAACAATGAAAATGCATCATAAATCACTCAAACTAACCCAAAACCACATCGAATAGGTCATAATACGGGTAAATTATGCTTAAAATGATAGCAAATGTAACTCTCATCAACCACCGAGTTCACGGATTAACTAGATAAACCTTATCAATGAACATGCTCGAACAACTCGACTAATTCGTGCATCACAATTCCAAACCCCTTTTCCCACACTCCCTCGCAAAATACATTTATAAAGTTCATGTGTGTGATTAATCAATGGTTCGCGACTCCACTAAAAGCATTAGGTTCAAGTTTTAGAACACAACTATACAAAAGTTCTAATTTTTAAGGACTACTCATCCCTAGCTCATCATTCAAGCGCACTTCGTAGTTCCGTCACATAATTTAGCTATTAGTGTAGAAATATTATGTTACATTTATTACATTAGTGTAACATATTAATTGTGAGACATATTATTTGTAAGACATATTAATTGTATAGTATAAACAATTAATATGTCATAAAGTCATAAAGTCACTCTATTTTGTCTTATTAGGTAATAGATAACTCTAAAGAATTAATACTAGCCGACTTTAGTAATTAATTGCTCTCTCTCTAGCTTATACTCTACTAGGACCTTTCTCACTTACTTGTACCTATTTATACTCACTTTTTATGATGAATAAATGATACCGCTAAAAACTATCCCCTCGAGAACGGCGCCGTAAACTGCACAGACGCTTCTTGGGTTAAACGATCCTAACCGGCAAAGTGTACCGGGTCAAATTGTGATGTTAGTATGGTGAGTCGAGTATCGTATCCACAGGAACTTGGTAATTTCTTTTACGTGTGGTTAAACACCAAAGAGTCATTATTAACTCGATCTAAATCGCAATTTTATAACACGTATCACTACTATTCTAGTCAACATAAAATAAATACGTAATTTAAAAGTTATTCTAATATAATATATATAGATATATAAATATATATAGATGTACATAAATTGCAAAGTATATATATAGATATAAATATATAGATACCAATATATTAAATGTATATTTTAGAGAACTCGGCCAAAACTTATATAATTGGTTTATACGATCTTTTCGATTAATTGAAATGTGTTCGATCTCTCCTTTATTTTAGGTCCAATTGAGTAAGTGAAACGGTGCACTCCTGAGGTAAACAATTCCTCCTCACACGAAAGTATGAAATTGTCATATGTCCATTGCATCACCCAAGGTCCACAATCATACGGTAACGAATTAATCCAACAACAGTCCCGAGTACAAATCTACCTTTAGATAAAAGGAGTCATTCCGTTCACAAACGGTCAATTTTATTTTAAAGGCTCCGGTTGTCAAAGCCGGACGATTTAACCTTCCGGTTTAAGTTTCAATTAAACTCGATGATTTAACATTATTACGATCTCGAGTACAAATTATAATAAAATTCATTTCTCCCAAAACAAATCTACCCCGGGTAGAAATCGATTCCGTTATCACGTTGTTCACACGCCAATTTTACCTCCGGTTTTTCTATCTTTTATTTCATATCCTCGACTACGAGGCGCCAATTCATAATTAGATTATGAATTCTCGATCGGTTAAATATGTTAATACTGAATACGATCAAAATAGAAAAAGATTCAATTAACTCAATTTTAGTCATTTTAACTTAACAACATTTCTTTAACGAAAAGATCAAAATAAAACCGATTACATAGTTTTGGCCAAGATTATATTTAGCCTAAAAACATTATAACAACGAAAAATATAAAAACAAACATAAATACTTAAGAAAAGTTACCTAATACGGCAGCTTGATTCGTAAATCGTATTTTCCGACATTACAACTTCTTTAGCAAAACCGACTTCCGAGATTTTCCCGAGCATTATAACGATATTACATTATTACGGCGTAAGGCCTTATTTACAACTACTACTAAAAATTAAAAAAAAGAAAAGAGAAGAGAGGAGAATATATATATGATATTGTGTATATATATTTGGTACACTGCCTCTGTTTGCAAATTGAGCTCTTTATATAGACAAAGCTTTCAAGGCCGGACGTCCGGTATTAGGCCGCTCGGTCCGGTATAATGATTACCCCACTAACTTGATCACTCCAAAGATGTATGCGGTGATTATATATATTTATATATATAATTATTAAACTTCTAAAATTCATATCTCGAGTTCTGGCCTCCAAAATTGCAAACGAAATGCCAAAATTAAGGTCTCGAAAACTCTACAACTTTCATGAAGGACTCTTCTTCAGATAACGCCTTCTTGATAACCTCGTGTTCCTCCGAAGCTTTTACGGAATTTTTATTAATTCAAATCGATTAGCCACTTGATCATCGCTTTAAGTTGTAGACCTCCAATCTTCATAATTTAAATTGCATTGGAAAACTTTCGAAAAAATCTACAACTTATGTGAAGAACACTTTCTCTGAAAATGTTGTTTTGATGAAATAATTCGTTTGTCGAAGACATTTCTTATTACCACTTATCCAGATTGGTTGGCCACTTATCCACTTAAGCTTATTCAATTGACCATTTAAGCTCGTGGCACTCTCTAAATCATTCCGGAGATATGATTAAACTTCAATATGTCGATTCTCGGGTCTTGGTTTATAAATCGCAATAAAATATCACAAATACCCACGTAAATCGACATTATTACA
Source organism: Gentiana macrophylla (assembly GCA_026214975.1). Taxonomy (NCBI): domain Eukaryota; kingdom Viridiplantae; phylum Streptophyta; class Magnoliopsida; order Gentianales; family Gentianaceae; genus Gentiana; species Gentiana macrophylla. The sequence continues at coordinate 77,649,043 of CM047816.1, forward strand.
CCGATTTACTAAAATCGGTACAAAATTACAACTTTTTATTATTATTATTACTAAATACTCTAAATTATAAAGACTAACATTTTATACCATAATTTCATATATTTTATATAGAATTCGTTAATAAAACATAATAATATAACGTATATTTAATCATATAAAAATAATACATCAAATTACTCCCCACTTAGCTTTTGATCGTCCTCGAGCAAAAATAAGCGGTAATAAAAGATAGTATAATTTTTCAGATTATATTGTATATTGTCAATATTATAAATATATTATCTATCTTAATTTAAAATCTTAAGAAGATTAAAGAGTATATAATCAAAATAACTTAAACATTAAATATTATTTAGATAAAATTATATATGTAATACTTAAAAGTATAAATAAAATTTCAGAATTATTTTTAATCGCAACTATTATGAAATTCTGGAATCGGAAACTCGGTCAGGTAGTCGACAAAAATGGCTTATAGAGTTTAGGTTCAAGATGTTGGTTAATCAAAAAGAGAAAGAGGCAAGTCAATCGTATTTACATCTTTATATTTTTGAAAAAAAAACATAATCTCGATTTAATAGCATCTCTTTTCGATTTTCTCTCTCTTTTTTTTTTTTTTTTTTTCAAGATTAAGAACTAAAAGCGTGAGTGTGTGTAGAAAATCAAACTTACAGGCATTGCTTCATCAAGATTGATCGGAGTATTACTCTTTCGATCGAAAATTACAAGTCCGGTTTCCTTAAACTTGTAATAATTCCTGAGATCTTATGATTCAACTTTTCCTTTTTCATTTTATCTTGTGCCTTCATTCCCAAAGAATAGGACATTTTGAGATAATACCCTAGCCGGACTACTATCATCGTGCAATCGGAGCTTAATTACCTCATAGTGATATAGGACATTTCGTGATAATACCCTACTCACTCCAATCATTGGTAGCTACAACCGATTTGTTATTTTATTTTTAAGTTGTTAATCATGATATAAGGAAGATACGATATTTGATTAATTCAGTAAAATATGGTACTTCGTTCTTAATTCTTTTATAGAATATTAATATATCCAACTTATTACCAAAATCGACTATGTTGTAAGTGTCATGAGGTAAGATCGAATATACTACTACTTATCTAATCTTTCCAATCTCAGCATATACCAAAATTTAGCTTTTATGTCTCCATCTCTTTTTATAAGTACGTACAAACTTGCGGTATTTCAAGGAAATGTAGACCAAAATAGCTAAAGCTCGGTTATTTAATCACAATTGACAATTTCGAGTGAGGTCTTGATCACTCTAATCAAGGCTGAGGTAGGTTATTTGGCTATAGTTATATTTTTGTGGTGCCAAAAATCAATAAACTTAATCCAATTCCAAACTCATAATTCATATTGACAATGATTCTAAAAATTTTACTTATAAATATCAACATACTTATATAATTTTATAAAAACAATATCTAATATTAATTACTCAATTATATAAACTTAAAATCTTATTAAAATCTAAATTAGACATATAATATAATTATTATTTTTGACTATTTTTCGAAAATTTTAATGAATTTTCTAACCTAACTCTACTCCCCACTTACGAAGTGGCATCGTCCCGATGTTCAATAAGTAGTAAATAAGTAGGTTTGAAAATAAAATTAAAATTATCTATTAACGTTATTTTTCTGATTTTATTTTAGCGTATACTAATTATATCATTAAATAAAAACAAACAACTTAAAAACTAAGACATATATATTAAACAAGATACATTATTACAAACTTAAAAGAAAAACTTAACTTAACTAAATTAACTACAAACTTAATTTTAACTTAACTTATTAAAACTTAAATAACACCAACAAACAACTCTCTAAATAGTAGATTTAACAACCCGGTGTATCAACCGGTAGCAAACCAAACCGACTATCTCTAGACGGAAAAATCTCATCCGTCTCCAACTCTTCCACTCCATTCGTAAGAGTACACAAACGTGATATCATCCATGAATTAGGCATAGGTTTCCCTACTACTACTCTCGTGATCGCAAACTCCAACACTCGCCCTTTGAATCAATATACCCCAATCAACAAATACACCGAATGCCAAAGCAAAAAGTAGAAGCATTTCATTCTCACCAAACTTCCAAAATCCCAGTGGGATAAACTCGAGAATTTATAAAATGCTTCCACGCCTTTAGATGTGGAAGTAAAGCTCGTGTTGACATGTCGTGATTTGTATCAAAAGCGAACAGACATTGGAAAGACTCGTGTACTTTATTCAAATGATTATATGCATTGTCTAGTCCCCATTTTATTTCAAAGTGTCGATCGTGAATCGTGGGTATTTCAAAGAGTTGATTTATAACAGATGAAGAGAAGGAAAAATACCACTCCTCTTACTAGAACAACTGAGTGATATCGATCATAGATGTAGTCATAAGTGCGAGAATAAAATTCTCAGCACTATTGAGACATTTATCCTACCTCTCGTGTATCGACAAATTTCTTCCAAACCACAACTACGGATCATAGTTTTTCCCATTGATCAAGCTTATCTAAATTTAAACCTTTCTCCAATAGATTGGAGAATTTGAAAACGATTGTGTAAAATGATATTCTCGTTAGAAGCTTGAGATTCCGGATGATCCGTGTATCGTGCTCGTAAGAATTAACCGATGGTGAAGAGTGGTTCGACATTTAAAAATTATATAAAACAGAGTTGAAAGTAAAAGGAAAGGCAAAGTGAATGAATGTTTACTCATGCTCTTACTTCCTTTAATAGATGAAAAGTGTACATACGTGGATGCATTAGACGGACTCAAGAATGACTCACCTTCTTTCTTTCACGGCCCGGTCCGGGAAAATGCCGGCTCGGTCCGGCCTCATCTTGCTTTTACTGAGGGACAGAGGTGAAAGACAACTTGTATTTTGGTTTTTTACTTCACGTGTGAAACATTGCATATGCCTTTAAAGATATTTCACAAAGAGTATGTTATCTTTGATACTCTAACGGATAAAACGACACATTATTTTTTATAAAACGACGTAGTAATTCTATAAAAATTATTTTTGTGATATTTTATAGTTTTTATAAAAACTAAACCGATTTAAAATACAAACCAAATTTTAATAAAAACGATTATAAAATCAAACTAAACGAAAACAAACCAATATCTAAATGATAAATGTCAAATAAAGAGTGCAATAAAAATGTTTTAATCAAAAATTATTAAATTCAATCTTCATTGTAGTCTTCCTCGTGATCAACTTGAAAACTCGAACTCGAAACGATCGAGAAGTCGATGGTCGAATCGTAGTCGTGGTCCTGATCGAACTATCAAGACCCAACGAACTCATGCCACGTGACATGTGCAAACTCGCGAATCCTCCCCAACTCGACATCGCCGGTCTCTCGAAACCTGTCGAAAATACACATGTCCCACTAGATTGGCTTCCAAAAGGATATGACGATGGATGAAAGCTCGACGGTGGTGGAATAGGTGTTTCCCATTGTGGTAAGGTATAAGAAGCAGACTGACAAGGTGGATAGGCAGGATCATCAAAAGTAGGATTACTGAAGCAATCGCTCGTCCTTCTAAACCTCTACGAATATCATCACACCACCGCTTAGTACTCTCAAATGATAAAGCCACATTGGCTTGACCACGTGCAACATCCTCATCACTAAAGATTGAAACATGTCATATGTGATAGTGTTGGAGAAAGGAGTTTGTTGAGGCCGACTAGAAAAAGATGGAAAAGAAGAAGATGTAAAAAAATGGTGGAGCCGGGCCGAGTTTGACGCCTTCTAAGCAAAGAGCTAATACTACCATCCGGAAGACTAGTCAAACTAGGTCCAATCGATTTCCATCACCAGAGATAACTTGTCATTAGGCAGAATGGTACTCCCAACCTACGACATAAATCGAGATAAAACAAGGGAAGTATAGATGACTCCACTCGTCCGGCGATGACAATACTCTCAAAAATTCTTTTAAACATGACCTTTCCAACATCCACTCTAACATCATTTACCATTGCCTGTGCAATACAAACATCTTCTTTTCCAAAAGTAGTATGTTTACTAGAAGGATAGAGATTATGGCTAATAAATCTTTTAATTGCCCTCAAACCTCTAAAATACAGCTCCGTAATTAAACCGATTTTCAACCCACACCGCGGTCGGGTCAAAAACAGTCTGGGCTCTCAGGGCAGTCTGCTCAAAACTAGCAGGATCATCTAAATTATAAACTACCCTGTAATCCTCCTCATCAGGAAAAATCTCAACTCCTAAGATTGCATTAATGACGGCGGGGTTAAAAGGAATATTTCGCTCGTAGGGCATACAGCTTTCCGATCGAGTAAGTCGTTCTTCCGACAAAGTAGATAAAACCGAATAAAACTCAAATACTATAGTCGTGTTAATCTCTCCTTCCCTTCTCATCGCTAAATCTAACCACTGACGCTTTCTAAAGATATTCTTAACTTCATCACCTAAGTCATCCAAGTCTAATCCTTTTTCAACCAGAACATCACACTTACTATAAATTTTCTTATACGCTTTCTTAGCCTCAGGTGATGCGGTTCTTTCAAAGCTTACGGCTTCCTCCTCAGGTGATAAAATTACTGTGCCTACGACAGGAGTTGAAATTGGAATTTTTGATTTTCTCTTTTTAGAGACTCTAGTACTCGACTCAGCCATTCTACGATATTGGTAATGCCAATCAACAACAAAAGTAACAATAAAAACAACAAAAAAATAAAAATGTCACAACACACTCAAAAATCAAAACAGTTGAAATTAATCTAAAAATTATGAAAATACTGAAATTGACAACTAAATAAACTAGATTATACCTTATAGTGCGTAAAACGTTGAAAAGTAGGCCGGAAAAGTGTTAAAGTCGCCGGAATGAATGAAGCTTGTTTTTGCTCCCTTTTGATTTTTTAAATTTGTGTAGAAGAGAAGAGATGAAAAGAGGAAGAAATCAAGTAGTGGTAGTGTGAGAGGTGAATTTTTGTGGAAGAGTTGATAAAAATTTTGAGTGGTGGGGTTTGGGTGTGTGCAAGTGCATGTTGCATTGGAAGAATTAGGGAAGAAGAAGAAGAAAAAGAGGTCCCCGCTTTTTTTTTATGATTTTTCGACCCGGACCGGTCCGGGTTAAGGCGGATCGGTCCGTGAACAAATTTTTCTATTTTTTCGATTTTTATGATTTTTGAATAAAACTTATACAAATTCTAATAAAACTTAATTAAAGTCTTAAAATAAGTTTATAAAATTTTCTTAAAATAAAATTTGAAGGAACTTTTATAATTTTATAACAATTTCTAAAAATTTAATAAAATCTTTATAACACTTTAATAAAAAGCTTATAAAAATTTAATAAATTTATATCAACTCTTATAAAACGCTTAAATTAAAACTAAAAAAAACTTTTATAAAATTTTTATAAAACTCCTCAAATTTTCATAAAGATCCAATTATAAAATTCTCGAAAGTTATGCGAAAATTTTATAAAATAAAATAAAGGACTCAAACTTAAGGGTTCCTGATTCTTCGATTTCTAAATCTTCCAAAGTTCGATATAACGCTCAATCAACCTAACTCCTAAAAACGAGGCATTTGAATTATCTCTCGAATTCCATCGATTTTCGGATAACCACCTAATCGCTCCTTTCCTAACAATATTCAAACACTCATCCTGGATTTGGTTGTGTTTTTCCCACAAATCCAACATGTTCACTTTTTCCCGCATTCGCATCTCATTAGAAACTTTGCCTTCTTTTATCGCACTTCTTGATGTTCCATTACATACTTTTCTCAATCTGATCTCTCTCAACAATTTCTTGTTTTGTTCAAAAACTAAAGCTTCTATAAAAACGCGACATCTTTATCAAGGCCTAATTTCAAAAGTAAAATAAAACTCCTATTCTATCTAAAAGACATCCAGCTTCTTTTACGCCTATCCGTAAAAGACGAAAAAGTTTAAACATAATTAAAATTACGTAAAGTAGAGTAAAGATAGATAGCACCTGGTATTCGGTGATTCCGCTCTGCTTTTCGCTTTTTCATTTTTCCTCTCGCTTTTCAATTTGTCGGGGATCAATCAAGAGCATTATTTCTTCTTTCAAAGTGTGATTCCTTCTCCTCCACAAATAACTTTACTCTGTGTCCATTGGCTATAAAAGTTGTATTTCCATCGCTTAGTCCAACACCTCGGCTTTGTAAACCCGTGTTACTTTAAATGGACTCGCCCATCTTGATTTAAGCTTACCTGAAACAACTTTAAACGTGAATTGTACAAAAGCACTCGATCACCTACATGGAACTCACGCTTAAAGATTCTCTTATCATGGAAAGACTTCGTATGCCTTGTAGATTCGAAAGGCTTTTCATAAGAATCGAGACGAAATTCTTCTAGTTCTCACAATTGAAGCAATCTATGATCACCGACACCTTAGGATCGAAATTTAGAAATCTAATAGCCCAGAAGGCTCGGTGTTCTAACTCAACTGGGAGATGACATGACTTACCAAAGACTAGCTTATAGGGAGAATGACGTGGCCTTTTCTAGTGCTAATACCAGTCCTTAACCGACAGTGTATCGGGTCAAACTGTAGTGCTAGTATGGTGAGTCAGAGTATCGTATCCTCAGGGAACTTTGTAATTCTTCTAAGTGTGGTTAAACACCAAAGAGCTTTTATTAACTCGATCTAAACCGCAATTTTATAACACAGATCACTACTATTTTACTTAACATAAAATAAATGCGTAAATTAAAATTTATTCTAATATAATATATATAGATATATAAATATATATAGATGTGCATAAGTTGCAAAGTATATATATAGATATAAATATATAGATGCCAAATATATTATTAGAGAACTAGCCAAAGTTTATATAATTGATTTATACGATCTTTTCAAAGAATGGAATGTGCTCGATCTTTAGGTTTCAATTGAGTAAATGAAACGGTGTACTCCTAAGGTTAACAATTCGTCCTCACATTAGTGTGTGAAATTGTCATATGTCCATTGTCATCACCCAAAGTCCACAATTGTTACGGTTTTTCCGAATGTGTCCCGAGTACGATTCTACCTTTGAATAAAAGGAGTCATTCCGCTCACAAACGGTCAATTTTATTTAAAGGCTCCGGTTGTCAAGGCCGGGCGATTCAACTTTCCGGTTTAAGTTTCAATTAAACTCGATGAATTTAACATTATTACGATCTTGAGTACAAATTTTAATAAGATTCATCTTTTAGGACAAATCGCCCCGGGTAGAAACGGGTTCCGTTGTCACGCTTTCACTCGCCAATTTTACCCTCCGGTTTTTCTATTAACGAGTTCATAACTTAATTACGAGGTGTCAATTCATAATTAGATTATGAATTCTTTCAAGTCAAACTTTATTAATAGGAAAAGATTCAATTAACTCAATTTTATTCAATTTTACTTAGACAAAGATTCCTTTACCTAAAAGATCGAAATAAAACGATTACATAACTTTGGCTAGTTATTAGATTTAGCCTACTAACATTATACGAAAAGATAAAAGACAAAACAAACATAAATACTTTAGAATTTTACCCGATTACAACGATTGAATCGTGTTTGTATTCTTCCGGATGCTACAACAACTTCAACAACATTGATCTTCCGATAATTTCTCGAGCATTATAACGATACTACTTTATTTATGGCATAAGGCCTATATATATACATACTACTACTACTAAAAAGAGGTGAAGAAAATATATTTGGTACCCCCTTTATGTGCCTCGCAGATCGCTTCTATTTATAGGCGCTTTTTTTTCTGCCGGATCGATCCGAAAAGGGCGGATCGATCCGGGAATAAAAATATTATCCCAGGATATTCTCTCGCAGGCCACATGCTGGTCTAATCATGATGTTTCCTCGGATCGATCCGAGGTAAATCCGATCGATCCGGATAGATTTTTTCAATCTTAATCCGAAACTTGATAAAATCATAACTTGAGCTCTGGATCTCCAAATGACATAATTCAAGATGCGTTGGAAAGCTCTTGAGGAGATCTATAACTTCCATGAAGACTTCTTTTTCAGAAAATGCCTTTTTTGCTGGGCCATTTGTTCGTCGAAAATATAACTTGATATGGCGTCACGAATCATTGGTCCACTTGAACTTTAAATCTCGTGGCACTTCCTTTATTCCTTCAAAAGATATGATTTTACTCCACAAAATGTCATCACTGGGTCTTGGTTTACCTAAGGTCTCAGAAAATACCAAAATAACCACGTGAATCGACACTAAACTCCGGTTATTAACCCGGTACAAAATTTATAACTTTTATCATTTTTACTAGATTTTTATAGTATTTAGATTTATTCATAGCTATTAATATTTTATAAGATTATCTCATTATAATTACTTATATTTTATATAAAAATAGTCGATAACGTATATAAAACATCGTAATTTTTATCATATAAATGTTACACATCAACTACTCCCCACTTAGCTCTTTGATCGTCCTCGAGCAAAATAAGCGTAATATATATAAAAATTACGATAAAAATAATATAAGTGGTAGATAAAATTTTAAATTAGTAAAATATCATTTCAATATTATAAACATATTAATTATATCTTTCTTAGAAATTAATAAGATAAAAAGTGTAGATAACTTTGATAAATTATTTATCAACTATTATTCAAATGAAATTTCACAAAATCTACTCAATAAAGATAATTAAAATTCTAGAATTATTTTCCTATCTCAACTTATATGAAATATTTGGAATCAAAGACTAAGTCAAGTAATTGACAAGATGGCTAATACTTTTTAGGATAGGACATTGGTTAATCGAAAAGATAGAAAAAGAAATCAAAAAGAGAAAGAGGCAAGTCGCATGCGTTTTACACCTTCACGCTTGATCAAAAACAGTTTCGATTAATAAAATCTCCTTTTCCAACTATTTTTCAGATTTTCTCTCTTCTTTTTCAATATTAAGAACTAAAAGCGTGAGTGTGTGTAGAAAATCAAATTTACAAGCATTGCTTCATCAAGATTGATCGGAGTAATACTCTTTCGATCTAAAATTACGAGTCCGGTTTCTTTAAACTCGTAATCATTCTTGAGATCTTATGATTCAATTTTTATCGGGAGCTTTATACCTCATAGTGATATAGGACGCTTCTAGATAACACCCTACATGCACTCAAATCATTGGAAGCTACTACCGATATCTGTCGATCAAAGATAAGGAAGATACCTGGTATTCGATTAATTCTCTATAATTATGGTGCTTTGTTCTTCTTTTCTTCTTTTTTTTTTTTTTTTTTTTTCACCTCAGCATACACCATCCTTAGCTTCTGTGCTATCATATCCTTTCATAAGCAAGTACGCACAAACTCGTGGGATTTTTAGGAAATGTAGACCAAAATAAGCCAAGGGTCGGTTATGATCAAAATGGCTATTTCGAGTGAGGTCTTGATCACTCTAATCAAGGTTGAGGTAATTTTTGTGGTGTCAAAATCTCATCATTCCTAATCCGATTCCATATTCATATTTCGTTTTACAAAGAAAATTATTCTAAAAATTCATTATAAATATAAGTATATTTGCTAAAATTTCATATGAAACTTACTTGATAATATTTATGTATAGTTACATATACTTAAAATCTTATAAAGATCTAAAATTAACATATATAATATACTTATAATATATCTAATTTACTTTACTTAATTAAAATCTATTCTTACCAATTTATATTGTTTTTATTCATACTAATTATATATTATCTAATTATTTTGTTCCAAGAAAAATTAAACTAAGTATTGAGCAATTAAGTATAAATTTATATAAGAAAATTTTAATTTTTATTTACTAACTTACTTCCACTCCCCACTTACGAAAATGACATCGTCCCGATGTTCAGTGAGTAAATAAAAAGTAGTTTGCAAATAAAATTAAAATTTTATATGATTTTGATTATTATTTCTTATTTTTAGCAACCATATATTATTTTGATTAAAGAAAATGACATATATATTAAACACTATTACAAACTATAAATAAAAGTAACAAACAACAAAAAACGATTAAACAACTAATTTAAACAACTACCAACTTAACAACATAACTTCTAACTGATTATCAAACCGTAGATGAACATCCGGGAGTATCCACCGGAAGTAATCCTAACTGAGAATCACGAGATGGAAAAATCTCGCCAAGAGCAAACTCGTGCACGTGATTCATTGGATACAAAGGTGAGAGATAACCTGTGCAAATGGTAGCGGTCTTCCCTATTACGCTTTTTCTACTGCAAAATTAATTGCAGTCTTAAAAATCAAAACTCCCCAATCAATGTATGCTCCCACAGCCAATGCATACAACAGCAGCATCTCATCATCCGTAACCCCATAAAAATCTCTAGTTGGATAGATCCGAGAATTAATGAAGCGTTTCCACGCCCTTAAATGAGGGGGTAAAGCCAGAGTTGAGGAATCATAGTTATGATCAAACAACGGAAATACGAACTGAAAGGCTTCTGCAGTACGATTTACAACATTATACGCATCCCCAAGTTCCCAAAGAAACTCGAAGTGTGGGTTTCGATCAAAAGTACATGGTGGGATTTGATAGATTTGATTTATGATGACCGTGAAAATGAAATAACGATTCCCTAATCGTAATAAGTTGAGATGAGGCTATCATCGTTATCTCAATGAGAGACGCAAAGAAATCTCTAACAATCGAAATGTTTATTCGACCTCTCCGGAGTCCTTATCAACTTTTTCCACCCGCAACCTCGGATTAGATTACGCCCCCATTGATCAATTTTTTTCGTGTTTAAGCCTTTCTCCATCGTAATAGAGAACGGACGAAATTTAGATGTCTCGGGGCGTTATTATGAAAACAAGAGGCATGCCGCTTCGGGAACCACACCATCAGCGTATGTGGCTCATAACTATTAACCGAAGGAGAGGAGCGGTTAGACATTTACGATCTGATAGATATTTTTAACTAAAATAGAAAGAAGGAAAGAATGAGCAAAGTTTTATGGTCGCATTGCTCTTTCCTTTTATAGAAATATATCTATCAAGCAAAAGTAGAAAAGATCTGCTTTCTGCGCGTTTTTGTACTTTCCGGATCGATCCGAGAAAGGGCCGGATCGATCCGGCATCTGAACCAGTAATGCTGTCAGGTCGGTAAACTCACATCGGATCGATCCGGTGAAAAGCCGGATCGATCCGGAACATTACTGTTCACGGACAGAGTCGATTTTGCTTGAAAAATGCCTAGTTTTTTCTAGGGACAAGTTTTCTTCCTATTTTTGGTTCATTTTCATTACGTTATAACGATAAATTTTAGTACACGATCGTAATACTCTAATATGCAATGAAAACATGAAAATCGTATTAAAATAAAATCCTTCCAAAATCAAAATAACTTAAAATTTAACGAAAAAGAAATTGTACGAAAAATAAAATGTTTCAATGTCAAAAATCATGGAATGTTTAAAAATCACTCCTCTTCATCACTCACCGACGTGGCTTGAACTTGGCATAGCTTGAGAACGGGTCGATTCTTGGGATGGATCTTGAAAATAAGTTGACATCCGCACCGAACTATCTAGTCCCATCGAGCTCATCTCTCTCGTGATATCGTAAAAGTGCTTCCCCATCTCGTCGTGGTATGGCCAAATGATCCAGATCCACCATTCTCGATGTCGCACCGCCGTAGTACTGTCCGAAAAATCTCCTACACCACTAGTTTGAAATCCAAAAGAATGTGGCATTTGTTGGAAGTCCGAGTGAGGTGGCATCGGTGGAATGAAATCGGGCAAGGTATAAGGTCGGGTTTGGCATTGCGGAATATCCATCTCGGCATAGGTAGGGTTTTGCAAAGATATTCATTTGATATAAACCTCGTATGCCTTGACGTAAATCTTCGAGACCATAATTTATTCCTTTCCGCAAAAAAACCATATTGGCATTAGCACGATGAACATCATAGGCCATGGATTGAAACATGTCGTAAGTGATGGTATTCGAAATTGAGTTTGAGTTTGACTGGATGAAGGAGGGACAAAGAGTGGATGGAGTAAGTGAGGTCGTTGACGGTTAGGGTCCAAAAGTTTATTCTTCCCGCCGGCCTAAGTGGTAAACTAGGACCTATAAGTGTGTCATCCACCATCATCAAATTATCATTTGGGAGCTCGTGGACTCTATCCGACGACACAAGGAAGAAATAAAACACGGAAAAGGCATGTGGATCGCTGGTCTAGCGATCGAGGCAAATTCCTTGGCCCTTCTACACATTACTCTGCCTATATCCACAGTGTACATCATTAACTATAGCCCAAGCAATGCACAAATCCTCTTTACCAAAAGATGTAAAATGCCGAGTCGGGTAAAGAGTGTGACTGATAAAACGTTTAATGGCTCTCATATCCCGGATACATTTCCCATAGAAAAACTCGCTTTCATGCCGAGGCAATGATGGGATCTAACTCATTCTGGCTACCGCAACAATATGATCAAAGTCTGGCGGCTCATCCAAATTCCAAATCAGATAATAATCCTCATTCTCCGGTATATCAGAATACCATAAATAGCATTAATAATGTGAGAGTAAACGGCACCGCCCTAGTTCTCAAAGTTGACAGAGGTTAACTCACCTTCATCCGTAGCATTGTGAGTTGCTACCAAAGAATAAAATTCAGCTACTAAGGTGGTGTTAATTTCTCCCGACCTTAAATCAAGCAATTCCATCCAATGCCTCCTTTCAAAAATATCTTTTACCTCCCTTCCCAAATCTTTGAAGTCTAAGCCCCTCTCTATTGCAACTAAACATTGTCCAAATTTATTTTTCAATGCTTTCTTAGCTGCAGCAGACGCGGTTCTTTCAAAACTAACTGCCAATTCTTCTTCTGTTAAAGGCCTAGTTTCTATAACTGGAATTTGGGTAGGGATATGCGGTTTGCGTTTTTTACTAGCTTTCGATGATTCGGCCATTCTACGATAGTGACACAATAACAAAACAACACAAAAAAACAAAACAACACAAAACAACAGTACAAATGTGAGTGACAAAACAGTTGAAAAATAAAAAATTGCATAAAAACGAAATTAAGAAAATAAGTGACTACAATGTTACCTTACAAAGCTTAAAAGGTTGAAATTTGGCCGAAAAAGATGGAAAGTCGCCGAATGAAAGTTGAAGCTTTCCTTGAAAATTACTTCAATAAGATTGAAAATTTGAAGAGAAGAGAGGAAATGAGAAGAGTGTAAGGATTGGGGTAGTTTAATAGTAATGTTATGTGATGATTTGAAGAGAAAAAAATTCGAGGAAAAGGGAGGGGCGGCTGTTTTTTTCGAAAAATGGAAGAGGAAGAAGAAGGAAATCCCGTTCTTTTTTTAGGTTTTTAGCTTCCGGATCGATCCGGGTTTAGGTCGGATCGATCCGACCAATTTTTTTTTTTTTTTTTTTTTTTTAAACTTAATAAAACTTCTACAAAAATAAAAAAAACTTTTTATAAAAACTTTATAAAACTTTTAAGTAATTTCATAAAGATCCTATTTATAAAATTTTCAAAAGTTATATAAAAATTTTATAAGTATTACAAAATTCACGAGGTCCTAATTCCAATACTTCTAAATCTTCCAGTAGTTACGATGTAACGCTCTATCAACCTAACCTTAAGAAATGAGGCGTTCAATTTTCTCTTTGATCTCCATCGGGATTTTCGGATAACCACCTAATCGTTCCTTCTTAACAACATTCAAACACTCATCCTGGATTTGGTTGTGCTTTCCCTACATTTTCCTTCATGCTCACTTTTTCCACAAATTTTCTACACCTTCTTAAAAACTTTGCCCTTCTCTTTATCGAACTTCTCGATTTTCCATTACATAGTTCTTTCATCGATCTCCTCAACAATTGCTTGTTTTTCTCAAAAGCAAGCTTCTATTCTAAACGCGACATCTTTATCCAAGCCTAATTTCAAAAGCAACAAAAAAATTTCTATTCTATCTAAAAGGACATCCAGCTTTTTTACGCCTATCCGTAAAAGACGAAACTACTTTAAACATAAATAAAACACATAAAAGTAGAGTAAAGATAAATAGCACCTGTATTCGGCCGAGTTTAACTCTCTCCGCTTTTCGGTTTCTCGATTTCTCTGCTTTTTTACTTTGTCGGAGGATCGCTTAGTAGCATTATTTCTTCTTTCAAAGGCGGTTCCTTCTCCTTCCACAAATAACTTTACTCTATGGCCATTGGCTATAAAAGTTGTATTTCCATCGCTTAGTTCAACAACTCAGCATTTGTAAACTCGTTACTTTAAATGGACTCGTCCATCTTGATTTAAGCTTTCTGAAATAACTTTAAACGTGAATTGTACAAGAGCACTTTCGATCGCTTACATGGAACTCACGACTATAGATTCTCTTATCGTGAAAGGATTTCGTGCGCCTTTGTAGATTCGAAATGCTTTCATAAGAATCGAGACGGAATTCTTCTAGTTCATCAATTGAAGCAATCTATGATCACCGGCTGACCTTAGGATCGAAATTCAAAATTTAATAGCCCGGAAGGCTCGGTGTTCTAACTCAACCTGGGAGATGACAAGACTTACCAAAAACTAACTTATAGGAGAACAACCAATTGGTGTTTTAAAAGTCGTTCTATATGCCCATAATGCATCGCCTAGTTTAACTCGCCCGCTTTTTTGATTTGAATCCTTTGTCTTTTCTACAATTCTTTTGATCTCTATTAGACACCTCTGCCCGACCACCGGTTTTGCGGATGATAGGGGCGTTCTAACTTATGCGTTACACCATATTTTTCAATTATCTTGGTAAATGGTCTATTACAAAAGTGTGAACCTCTATCACTAATGATAGCCCTCGGAATGCCATAACGTGTAAATATATTCTTTTAAGGAATCGTATGACAACTTTGGTATCATTAGTGGGAAGAGCTTCACTTTCTACCCATTTCAAACATAATCTACCATTACTAGAATAAATCTTTTTCCAAAAGATATAGAAATGGTCCCATGAAATCTATACCCCAAACATCAAATAACTCACATTCTAAAATAGGTTGCATAGGCATTTCATGTTTTTAGATACATTTCCCCATTTTTGACAAGATTCACAGGATTTGACATACTTATAAGCATCTCTATATAGCGTAGGCCAATAAAAACCACATTGTAAAACTTTAAAAGCGCTTTTCCATCCTCCATGATGACCTCCGCCTCACGATCATGACAAAATGATAAAATACTTAAAATTTCATTATCAGGCACACACTTTCTGATTATCCCATCCGAACATTTACGGAAAAGGTCCGTTCCTCCCAAGAATAAAATTTTAAGTCATAAAAGAATTTCTTCTTCTGCTTTGCCAAGTCCAATGAGACGGAATATAATCACAGGTTAAGTAATTAATGATATCTCCAAACCAGGTGACATTTCCTTAGAAGGAATTCTATTCTTTAATAACCGCATGGTTGAAGGAGTATCTATTCTAAAAGTTGTTCATCGTGAAATGAATCTTTAATTTCTATTCCCTTTTCTCCATCATTTTCCATTCTACTTAGATGATCTGCTACTACATTCTCACTTCCCTTTTTTTATCTTTAATTTCAATATCAAACTCCTGAAGTAAGAGAATCCATCTAAGAAGACGTGGTTTCAGCATCTTTCTTACTCAAGAAATACTTCAAAGTCGAATGGTCTCAGATAAATTATTACCATAGAACCAACAATATACGATCTAAACTTATCTAAGGAAAAATTACAATAACAGCTTCTTTTCTCAGTAGTTGTATAGTTCAGGTTGAGTGCATTTAACGTATGAGATGCATAGTAAATAGCTTTGAGAATTTTGTTATATCTTTGACCTAAAACTGCTCCTACAGCTAAATCACTGGCATCACACATAATCTCAAACGGTAAATTCCAATCTGGTGCTATTAGCACTGGTGCAGTAGTTAATCTTGTTTTTAAGGTCTGAAAAGCTTCCTTACATTTACTATCGAAGTTAAAAGGTACTTCCTTTTCAAGCAAATGACTTAGAGGTTTCGCTATCTTTGAAAAATCTGCAATAAATCTCCTATAAAATCCTGCATGTCCAAGAAATCCTCTTAGAGTCCTTAGATTAATGGTGGTGGTAATTTTTCAATTACTTCAACCTTAGCTTTATCAACTTCAATTCCTATTTCAGAGATTCGATGGCCTAGAACAATTCCTTCTGATACCATTAAATGACATTTTTCCCAGTTTAAAATTAAATTGGTATCCTCGCAGCGTTGCAACACTCTTTCTAAGTGCGATAAACATTTACCAAAAGAATCTCCGTAAACACTAAAGTCGTCCATAAAAATTTCCAAGAATTTCTCAACCATATCGGAAAATATAGCCATCATGCATCTTTGAAACGTAGCTGGAGCATTACATAAACCAAACGGCATTCTTTTATACGCAAAAGTTCCATAAGGACAAGTGAAAGTAGTTTTCTCCCTATCTCCTGCCAGAATGAAAATCAGAAATAACTTTGAATAACCATCTAAGAAGCAGTAATATTTATGACCACTTAACCGTTCCAACATTTGAACTATGAATGGAAGTGGATGATGATCTTTCTTAGTATGATCATTTAGTTTCCTAAAATCAATGCACATTCGATAACCTGTAATTTCTCTTGTTGGAATCCATTCATTTCTATCATTTTCTTTCACTTTGTGAAACCTCCTTTCTTTGGTACCACTTGAGTTGGACTTACCCATTCACTATCTGATATGGGAAAAATTATTCCCATCTCTAATAGCTTAATGACCTCTTTCTTAACAATTAACTGCAAATTTGGGTTGAGGCGGCGTTGCGGTTGAATACAAGGCTTAGCATCTTCCTTCAGAATTATCTTATGAACGCAAATCTCGTGGCTAATACCTCGAATATCAAGAAATCGTCCATCCAAAAGCTTTCTTATGCTTTTTCAACATTCTAAGTAATTGATCTTCTTGTTGCTCGATTAAAGTGATGAAATAATAATCGGTAATAGATTATCAGTTTCAAGAAAAGCATATTTCAGATTTAAAGGTAATGGTTTCAAGTCCAGGTTCTTTGGCGGATCTTCTATTGACGATTTAAGAACTGGTCCTTCTAGTTCTAATTCCAAGTACTTATGCCATGGTGGCTTAAAGGTAAAACTTTCGTATCTAAAGAAAGAATTATCTCTTTCATTTCAATGTCTTCCTCATCTTCTTTATAGATAGACAGAGTTAAGCATTCTTCTAATCTGTCTTCAAAAGTTGGTAAATCGATTATCATAGACGAATGAATATCTTCTATAAAAGAACATGATTCGATGATGCATGATTCATAGCTTTGAAAATATTGAAAGTAACTTCGCCTTTCATTGACTCTTAAGATTAATTCTCCTTTCTGAACATCGATTAAAGTTCTTCCTGTAGCTAGAAATGGACGACCTAGAATGAGAGGCGCTGAATAACCGTCTTCCATTTCCATAACTACAAAGTCTACTGGAAAATAGAATTTGTCTACTTTAACCAATATGTCCTTTATAATTCCTTTAGGGTACTTAATCGATCTATCTGCCATTTGCAGAGTCATTTCAGTCTTAGTAAGCTTTCCTATGCCTAACTTTCTATAATCCTCATAAGACATGAGATTTATACTCGCTCTAGATCACATAAGACCTTCTTAAACAGAAATCCTCCAATTTCACACGGAATGGTAAAACTACCAGGATCTTTCAGTTTAGGTGGTAACTTATGCTGCAGAAATTGCGGAACATTCTTCATTTAGGCATATATTCTCATATTCCTCTAATTTTTTCTTGTTTGACAGAATTTCTTTCAGAAATTTTCCATAGGCGAGTATATTAATCAAAGCTTCGATAATGGGATATTAACTTGAATATGACGAAAAGTGTCCAGAAACGAGCATACTTCTTATCGCTTTTGCCTTTTTGATTTGATCTTTAGGAGGGTAAGGTAAAGATTCTAGATCTATAACCCTTGGTTCCTTTGTCGCTTTCTCTTTTCCTTTTCCTTAAACCTTTGAGTATTACTCAGTCGCCATGTTTCAGGTTCTTGAATTCTTTCTTTTAAATTGTTCCCTGAATCAATCTCTACTTCAGATCCCCTCATTTCTTCCTGTTTTTCATCCTTGTTTTCATTATTTTCCATTCTAACATGTTCCTTAAATAAAGTCCTTAAATCTTTATCCATGGGATCTTTCTGAATCTTAGGGATTTTACCCAATTTTCCTTTCACTTTCGAGTTCGAACATTTATTTCTTTTCAAGAAGTTGTCTATAATTTCTTCTTCCTCATCTCAGAATTCAAGTTCATCTTTAGTTCTATCATTCCTACCATCTAAGTCATCTTCTACTTCATTATCCCCAAGGTTTTCAACTCCATTACTTCCACTTGAGCTTCCTACTTCTCGTGAACTACAACATTTACCTCTCTTGGGTTCCTTTCGGTGTTACTTGGTAATCCTCCTGGGTCTGCTTTGTTATTACGTTCACCTCGCCTCTACTCAAATGATCTTCCATATTCCTTAATGAGGCTTCTATCGTTCTCATCCTGGTATCATGTCCACTCATAGATGTTTTCATTGAACTCATGTCCTTAGTGATTGTACTCAATAGAAGTCACCATCGCTTTATATATTTTTAGCTTGAGTAGATACTACACCCATCATATTTTCCATTAGTTTTTCCCATTTTTCAATTCCCTCTGCGCAGTTGAGTAGAACTTTGAGTTACGGGTATACTTTGAGTGGTATGTTGAGGATAGGATCTAGGTAATGATTGTAAATTCTGATTAGATGTGTTTTCTTGATAAACTTGATTATTATTCAAGTTCCTATATGGAACTGGATATGGCGGTTGTCCTTTCGTGCTAGGGTTTTCAGACCATCGATAAGTAGGGTGATCTCTTCTAATAGCATTGAACGAGTTTGAATAAGCATTGTTTAAATTTCTATGTTGCCAGCTGAAGAAAACTCACCTCCTCTCTTGAGCATCCTGTCGGTTCTTCAATCCCTAGTGGTATTTTATCCTGATTTGAGTATTCAGTTGGTGCACTATTTTCTGAACTTTGGTTCTTATTCTGTTGTAATCCATCAAATTTCCTACTCAAATTTTCTAAATGTGCTAGAACTTCCGTATTAGACGTACATTCTCCTGCAAAAGCTACTTTTCTGGTGCTAGAACCGGTTTCCCACATTCTGTTATTTTTGGAAATCTTTTCGATGGCATCGTAAACTAATTGAGCCTCACTCATCATTAAAGAACCACCACATGCATGGTCTACATCAAAGACGTGAATCTTTTCTTAATTTACTGACGAGAAAAGTTGAATTTGCATGTCTAAGGAATAACCATGGTCGGGACACGCTCTTAACAATTTTTAAATCTTTCCCACGCATTCCCAAACGCGTTTCTTGAGATCCTTGTCTAAAATTAGCAACCTCGACTTTTAATTCCAAATTCCGTCCAGAGTGAAGTATTGTTTCGAAATTCAGTTTGAATCTCCTCCCAACTTGTAAGTGAATGATGCGGAAGAGACATAAACCAATCTCGGGCTCGTCCTTTTAGAAAAAAGGAAACATAGTCATCCTTGTTAATTCCTTGTGAGCACCTTGACTTTTGGTCAGTATTGCACGATTCTTCAAAAGATAGAGATGATGATGCGGATCTTCATCATCTTCTCCTAGAATTGGGCTCTTGCGTCAATTAAACCAAAAGATGAGATTTAATCTCAAATTATTCGCTCCTTCATTAGGTAAAAGTATGGGATTATTAGTCTGATTTCTTCTTATGGTTTGGTCACAGATAGGCCTTGGGTTTACTGGGTTGTTACGATTATTCTGGTTCCGATTCTGATTATTTCTATTATTATTATTATTTTGATTATTAAGGTTAACAGGGTTTTGTCCATGCCCTAGAGCATGTTCCAAATTATGTTCGGTGTTTCATCACCGATTTCACCATTCTCGTATTTACATTTGGAAGATGATTCGTCGATTTCCACGACTAGTATGACCACGTTTTCTCTCTTCTTAACTCCGCTTTTCGTAAGTGTTTATGTCGGGCTTATATAAGGAGTGAGTGGGGCCTTACCACTTCGGTCATCAACTAACGAAAATAAAAATAACACTAAATTGATAGTAGTAAAAAAAAAAATTTTGTAACTTACCTTTAAGGTAAGTACCAACGAAAATAAAATTAGAAATGAGATAAGAAAAGTGTTGACTTATTCTCGAGAATTTTGAGCTAATACAAGTAGTAACCATAGACACAAAAAAGAAATTAGCGTCGTTCCCCGGCAACGGCGCCGAGAAAAGCGACGTGGCCTTTTCTAGTGCTAATACCGGGTCCTTAACCGATGCAGTGTATCGGGTCAAATCAGTAGTGCTAGTATGGTGAGTCAGAGTATCGTATCCTCAGGGAACTTTGTAATTCTTCTAAGTGTGGTTAAACACCAAAGAGCTTTTATTAACTCGATCTAAACCGCAATTTTATGACACAGATCACTACTATTTTACTTAACATAAAATAAATGCGTAAATTAAAATTTATTCTAATATAATATATATAGATATATAAATATATATAGATGTGCATAAGTTGCAAAGTATATATATAGATATAAATATATAGATGCCAAATATATTATTAGAGAACTAGCCAAAGTTTATATAATTGATTTATACGATCTTTTCAGTGAATGGAATGTGCTCGATCTTTAGGTTCAATTGAGTAAATGAAACGGTGTACTCCTAAGGTTAACAATTCGTCCTCACATTAGTGTGTGAAATTGTCATATGTCCATTGTCATCAGTCCAAAGTCCACAACTGTTACGGTTTTTCTGAACAGGTCCCGAGTACGATTCTACCTTTGAATAAAAGGAGTCATTCCGTTCACAAGCGGTCAATTTTATTTAAAGGCTCCGGTTGTCAAGGCCGGGCGATTCAACTTTCGGTTTAAGTTTCAATTAAACTGATGAATTTAACATTATTACGATCTTGAGTACAAATTTTAATAAGATTCATCTTTTAGGACAAATCGCCCCGGTAGAAAGCGGGTTCCGTTGTCACGCTTTTCACTCGGCCAATTTTACCCTCCGGTTTTTCTATTAACGAGTTCATAACTTAATTACGAGGTGTCAATTCATAATTAGATTATGAATTCTTTCAAGTCAAACTTTATTAATAGGAAAAGATTCAATTAACTCAATTTTATTCAATTTTACTTAGACGAAAGATTCCTTTACCGAAAGATCGAAATAAAACGATTACATAACTTTGGCTAGTTATTAGATTTAGCCTACTAACATTATACGAAAAGATAAAAGACAAAACAAACATAAATACTTTAGGAATTTTACCCGATTACAACGATTGAATCGTGTCGTATTCTTCCGGATGCTACAACAACTTCAACAACATTGATCTTCTGATAATTTCTCGAGCATTATAACGATACTACTTTATTTATGGCATAAGGCCTATATATATACATACTACTACTACTAAAAAGAGGTGAAGAAAATATATTTGGTACCCCCTTTATGTGCCTGCAGACTGCTCTATTTATAGGCAGTTTTTTTCCCTTGCCGGATCGATCCGAGAAAGGGCCGGATCGATCCGGGAATAAAAAATATTATCCCAGGATATTCTCTGCAGGGCCACATGCTGGTCTAATCATGATGTTTCCTCGGATCGATCCGAGGTAAATCCGGATCGATCCGAGGTAAATCCGGATCGATCCGGATAGATTTTTTCCAATCTTAATCCGAAACTTGATAAAATCATAACTTGAGCTCTGGATCTCCAAATGACATAATTCAAGATGCGTTGGAAAGCTCTTGAGGAGATCTATAACTTCCATGAAGACTTCTTTTTCAGAAAATGCCTTTTTGCTGGGCCATTTGTTCGTCGAAAATATAACTTGATATGGCGTCACGAATCATTGGTCCACTTGAACTTTAAATCTCGTGGCACTTCCTTTATTCCTTCAAAAGATATGATTTTACTCCACAAAATGTCGTCACTCGGGGTCTTGGTTTACCTAAGGTCTGTAAAATACCAAAAATAACCACGTGAATCTGACACGAAACTCCGGTTATTAACCCGGTACAAAATTTATAACTTTTTATCATTTTTACTAGATTTTTATAGTATTTAGATTTATTCATAGCTATTAATATTTTATAAGATTATCTGTTATAATTACTTATATTTTATATAAAAATAGTCGATAACGTATATAAAACATCGTAATTTTTATCATATAAATGTTACACATCAGAGAACAACCAATTGGTGTTTTAAAAGCTGTTCTGTACGCCCATAACGCATCATCTAATTTAATTGCCCAGTTTTTACGATTTGAATCAACTGTTTTTTCCACGATTCTTTTGATCTCTCTATTTGACACCTCTACCTGACCACTGGTTTGCGGATGATAGGGCGTTCCTAGTTTATGCATTACACCATATTTCTCAACTAACTTAGTAAATGGTCTATTACAAAAGTGTGAACCTCTATCGCTAATGATCGCCCTCGGAATGCCATATCTAGTGAATATGTTCTTTTTAAGGAATCGTATGACAACCTTGGTATCATTAGTGGGAAGAGCTTCAGCTTCTACCCATTTTGAAACATAATCTACCATTACAAGAATAAATCTTTTTCCAAACGATATAGGAAAAGGTCCCATGAAATCTATACCCCAAACATCAAATAACTCACATTCTAAAATAGGTTGCATAGGCATTTCATGTTTTTTAGATACATTTCCCCATTTTTGACAAGATTCACAAGATTTAACATATTTATAAGCATCTTTATATAGTGTAGGCCAATAAAAACCACATTGTAAAACTTTAAAAGCAGTTTTCCATCCTCCATGATGACCTCCTGCCTCACGATCATGGCAAAACGATAAAATACTTAAAATTTCATTATCAGCACACATTTTTCGATTATCCCATCCGAACATTTACGGAAAAGGTCCGGTTCCTCCCAAGAATAAAATTTTAAGTCGTAAAAGAATTTCTTTTTCAGTTGCCAAGTCCAATGAGACGGAATATAATCACAGGTTAAGTAATTAATGATATCTCCAAACCAAGGTGAGATTTCCTTAGAAGGAATTCTATTTTTCAATAACTGCATGGTTTGAAGGAGTATCTATTCTAAGTAGTTGTTCATCAGGAAATGAATCTTTAATTTCATTCCCTATCTCTTCCTCGATCTCCATTCTACTTAGATGATCTCTCTACTACATTTTCACTTCCTTTTTATCTTTAATTTCAATATCAAATTCTTGAAGTAGGAGAATCCATCTAAGAAGACGTGGTTTCGCATCCTTCTTACTCAAGAAATACTTGAGTGAATGGTCTGTGTAGATTATTACCTTAGAACCAACAATATAAGATCTCGAACTTATCTAAGGCAAAAATTACAATAGCAATTCTTCTTTTCAGAGATTGCATAATTAAGTCGAAATGCGTTTAATGTATGGGATGCATAGTAAATAGCTTTGAGAATTTTGTTATACCTTTGACCTAAAACAGCTCTCCTACAAACTAAATCGCTTGCATCACACATAATCTCAAAAGGCAAATCGATGCGGTGCTACCAATCTCGGTGCGATAATCAACTTCGCTTTTAAGGTCTTAAATGCTTCCATACATTTACTATCAAAGTTAAAAGGTACTTCTTTTCAAGTAAATGACTTAGAGGCTTTGCTATCTTTGAAAAATCTGCAATAAATCTCCTATAAAATCCTGCATGTCCAAGAAATCCTCTTAGAGTCCTTAGATTAACTGGTGGTGGTAATTTTCAATCACCTCGACTTTAGCTTTATCAACTTCAATTCTATTTCGAGATTCTATGACCTAAAACAATTCCTTCCGATACCATTAAATGACATTTTTCCCAGGGTTTAGAACTAAATTGGTATCCTCACAACGTTGTAAAACTCTTTCTAAGTGCGACAAACATTTACCAAAAGAATCTCCATAAACACTAAAGTCGTCCATAAAAATTTCTAAGAATTTCTCAACCATATCAGAAAATATAGACATCATACATCTTTGAAACGTAGCAGGAGCATTACATAAACCAAACGGCATTCTTTTATACGCAAAAGTTCCATAAGGACAAGTGAAAGTAGTCTTTTCCCTATCTCCTGCTGCAATGAAAATCTGTAAATAACCTAAATAACCATCTAAGAAACAGTAATACTTATGACCACTTAAACGTTCCAACATTTGAACTATGAATGGAAGCGGATGATGATCTTTCTTAGTATGATCATTTAGTTTTCTAAAGTCAATGCACATTCGATAACCTGTAATTTCCCTTGTTGGAATCCATTCATTCTTATCATTCTCTTTCACTTTGTGAAACCTCCTTTCTTTGGTACAACTTGAGTTGGACTCACCCATTCACTATCTCGATATAGGAAAGATTATTCCCATTTCTAATAGCTTAATCACCTCTTTCTTAACGATTAATCAGTAAATTCGGGTTTAGGCGGCGTTATGGTTGAATACAAGGTTTAGCATCTTCTTTCAAAATTATCTTATGAACACAAATCTCGTGGCTAATACCTCGAATATCGGCAATCGTCCATCCAAAAGCTTTCTTATGCTTTCTTAACATTCTTATTAATTGATCTTCTTGTCGCTCGATTTAAAGTTGATGAAATAATAATCGGTAATAGATTATCGCTTTCTAGAAAAGCATATTTGATTTAAAGGTAACGGTTTCAATTCCAGATTCTTCGGCGGATCTTCTATTGATGATTTAAGAACTGGTCCTTCTAATTCTAACTCCAAATACTTATGCCATGGTGGCTTAAAAGTAAAGCTTCCTTTATCTAGAGAAAGGATTATCTCTTTCATTTCAATGTCTTCCTCATCTTCTTTATAGATAGACAGAGTTAAGCATTCTTCTAATCTGTCTTCAAAAGTTGGTAACTGATTATCATAGACAGAATGAATATCTTCTATAAAAGAACATGATTCTGGTGATGTATATGGATGGTTCATAGCTTTGAAAATATTGAAAGCAACTTCATCTTCATTGACTCTCAAAATTAACTCTCCTTTATGAACATCGATTAAAGTTCTTCTCCTGTAGCTAGAAATGGACGACCTAGAATAAGAGGCGCCAATATCCTTCTTCCATTTCCATAACTACAAAATCTAATGAAAAATAGAATTTGTCTACTTTAACCAAGACATCCTTAATCATTCCTTTAGGGTACTTAATCGATCTATCTCGCCATTTGCAGAGTCATTTCGATCTTAGTAAGCTTTCCTATGCCTAGCTTTTTATAATCCTCATAAGATATGAGATTTATACTAGCTCCAAGATCACATAAGACTTTCTTAAAAGAAATCCTCCAATTTCACATGGAATCGTAAAACTTCCGGGATCTTTCGGTTTAGGTGGTAACTTATCTTGCGAGAATGCGAACATTCTTCATTTAGGCATATATTCTCATATTCCTCTAATTTTTCTTATTTGATAGTATCTCTTTCGAAACTTTCCATAGGCGGTATATTAATCGAGCTTCAATAATGGGGATATTAACATGAAGATGACGAAAAGTATCAAGAAAACGAGCATACTTCTTATCGCTTTTTGCCTTTTGATTTGATCTTTAGGAGGGTAAGGTAAAGATTCTAAATCTATAACCTTTGGCCCCTTAGTCAATTTTTCTCTTTTCCTTTTCCTTAAACCTTTGAGTATTACTTAGTCGCCATGTTTCGAGTTCTTGAATTTTTCCTTTAAATTGTTCCCTGAATCAATCTCTACTTGATTTTTTCGGTTCTTCCTGCTTCTCATTTATTCTAACATGTTCCTTGAATAAATTCCTTAAATCTTTATCCATAGGGTCTTTCAAAATCCTAGGATTTTTACCCAATTTTCACCTTCATTTTCGTGTTCCAAACTTCTATTCCTTTTCAAGAAATTATCTATAATTTCTTCTTCCTCGCTCGATGAATTCAATTTCATCTTTAGTTTCATCATTCTTTCCATCTAAATCATTTTCTACTTCATTATTCCCAAGTTTTCTACTCCATTGCTTCCACTCGAGCTTCCTACTTCTCGTAACTACAACATTTACCTCTCTTGGGTTTATCGGTGTTGCTTGGTAATCCTCCTGGGGTCTCTGCTTTATTACGTTCACCTTCCCTACTCAAATGATCTTCCATATTCCTCAATGAGGCTTCTATTGTTCTCATTCGGTATCATGTCCACTCATAGATGTTTTTATTGTACTCATATCTTTAGTATTTGTACTAATAGAAGTCATCATTGTTTCCATATTCTTAGCTTGAGTAGATACTACACCCATCATATTTTCCATTAGTTTTTCCCATTTCTCAACTCCTTCGCAGTTGAGTTGAACTCTGAGTTCTTGGTATACTTTGAGTGGTATGTTGAGGATAGGATCTTGGTAATGATTGTAAATTCGATTAGATGTATTTTCTTGATAAACTTGGTTATTATTCCTATATGGGACTTGGATATGGCGGTTGTCCTGGCTTACTAGGGTTTTTCAGACCATCGATAAGTAGGATGATCTCTTCTAATAGCATTAAACGAGTTTGAGTATGCATTATTCAAATTCTATCTTTCTTTGAAGAAAACTCACCTCCTCTCTTGAATATCTTGTTGGTTCTTCACTCCCTAATGCCACATTATCATGACTTGAGTATTCATTTGGTGTACTATTTTCTGAATTTTGGTTCTTATTCATTGTAAACCATCAAATTTCCTACTCAAATTCTCCAAGTGTGCTAGAACTTCCGTATTAGGCGTACATTCTCCTGCAAAAAGCTACTTTTCCGGTGCTAGAACCGGTTTCCCACATTCTGTTATTTTTGGAAATCTTTTCTATAGCATCGTAAAAGCTGCTTGAGCTTCACTCATCATTAACGAACCACCACATGCATGATCTACATCCGCACGTGAGTCTTTTCTCAATTTACTGACGTAAGAGTTGAATTTGCATATCTAAGGAATAACCATGATCGGGACACGCTCTTAACAATTTTTAAATCTTTCCCACGCATTCCCAAGAGTTTCCTCGATCCTTGTCTAAAGTTAGCAACCTCGACTTTTAATTCCAAATTTCGTCCAGAGTGAAATATTGTTTGAAAATTCAGTTTGAATCTCCTCCCAACTAGTAAGTGAATGATGTGGAAGAGACATAAACCAATCTCGGGCTCGTCCTTTTAAAGAAAAAGGAAACATAGTCATTCTCGTTAATTCCTTATGAGCACCTTGACTTTTGGTCAGATTGTATTGCACGATTCTTCAAAAGATAGAGATGATGATGTGGATCTTCATCATCCTCTCCTAGAATTGGGCTCTTGCGTCAATTAAACCAAAAGATGAGACTTAATTTCAAATTATTCGCTCCTTCATTAGGTAAAAGGATGGGATTATTAGTCCGGTTTCTTCTTACGGTTTGATCACGAGATAGGTCTCGGGTTTGGTGGATTATTACGATTATTCTCGGTTCCTATTTTGATTATTTCTATTATTATTATTATTATTATTAGGTTAACAGGTTTTGTCCATGCCCTTGAGCATGTTCCACTTCTTGTTCGTGTTTCATCACCGATTTCAACCATTTCTCGTATTTACTGTTTGAAGATGATTCTTGGTTAGGATTTCCTGACTAGTATGACCGCGTTTACTCTCTACTCTTAATCGCCTTTAAATGCGTGTTTATGTCAGGGCTTATAAGGAGTGAGAGGGCCTTTACACTTCGGTCATCAACTAACGAAAATAGAAAATAACACGAAATTGATAGTAGTAAAATTGGTAATTTTCCTAAAAGGTAACAACCAACGAAAAATAAAATAGAAATGAGATAAGAAAAGTGTTGACTTATTCTCGAGAATTTTAAGCTAATACAAGTAGTAACCATAGACACATAAAAGAAATTAGCGAATTTCCCGGCAACGGCGCCAAAATGTCGATACCGCTAAACTCTATCCCCTCGAGAACGGCGCGCCAAATCGACAGGCGCTTCTTGGGTTAAACGATCCTAACCGGCAAAGTGTACGGGGTCAAATTGTAGTGTTAGTATGGTGAGTCGAGTATCGTATCCACAGGAACTTGGTAATTTCTTTTACGTGTGGTTAAACACCAAAGAGTCAAGTATTAACTCGATCTAAATCGCAATTTTATAACACGTATCACTACTATTCTAGTCAACATAAAATAAATACGTAATTTAAAAGTTATTCTAATATAATATATATAGATATATAAATATATATAGATGTACATAAATTGCAAAGTATATATATAGATATAAATATATAGATACCAATATATTAAATGTATATTTTAGAGAAATCACCAAAACTTATATAATTGGTTTATACGATCTTTTCGATTAATTGAAATGTGTTCGATCTCTCCTTTTATTTTAGGTCCAATTGAGTAAGTGAAACGGTGCACTCTGAGAGTAAACAATTCCTCCTCACACGAAAGCGCGTATAAATTGTCATATGTCCATTGCATCACCCAAGGTCCACAATCATTACGGTAAACGAATTAATCTGAACAGGTCCCGAGTACAAATCTACCTTTAGATAAAAAGGAGTCATTCCGTTCGTCAAACGGTCAATTTTATTTTAAAGGCTCCGGTTGTCAAAGCCGGACGATTTAACCTTCCGGTTTAAGTTTCAATTAAACTGATGATTTAACATTATTACGATCTCGAGTACAAATTATAATAAAATTCATTTCTCCCAAAACAAATCTACCCCCGGGTAGGAAATCGGATTCCGTTATCACGTTGTTCACACGGCCAATTTTACCCTCCGGTTTTTCTATCTTTTATTTCATATCCTGACTACGAGGCGTCAATTCATAATTAGATTATGAATTCCTCAGATCAGTTAAATATGTTAATACGAATACGATCAAAATAGAAAAAGATTCAATTAACTCAATTTTAGTCATTTTAACTTAACAACATTTCTTTAACGAAAAGATCGAAATAAAACCGATTACATAGTTTTGGCCAGTATTATATTTAGCCTAAAAACATTATAACAACGAAAAATATAAAAACAAACATAAATACTTAAGAAAAGTTACCCGAATACGGCAGTTGATTCAGAAATCGTATTTTCCGGACATTACAACTTCTTTAGCAAAACCGACTTCCGAGATTTTCCCGAGCATTATAACGATACTACATTATTACGGCGTAAGGCCTTATTTACAACTACTACTAAAAATTAAAAAAAAAGAAAAGAGAAGAGAGGAGAATATATATATGATATTGTGTATATATATTTGGTACACCGTCTCTGTTTGCAATTGAGCTCTTTATATAGACAAAGCTCTCAAGGCCGGACCGGTCCGGTATTAGGCCGGCTCGGTCCGGTATAATGATTACCCCCACTAACTTGATCACTCCAGCATGTGCGGTGATTATATATATTTATATATATAATTATTAAACTTCTAAAATTCATATCTCGAGTTCTCGCCTCTCAAAAATTGCAAACGAAATGCCAAAATTAAGGTCTCGAAAAACTCTACAACTTTCATGAAGGACTCTTCTTCGATAACGCCTTCTTGATAACCTCGTGTTCCTCCGAAGCTTTTACGGAATTTTTATTAATTCAAATCGATTAGCCACTTGATCACTGTTTAAGTTGTAGACCTCCAATCTTCATAATTTAAATTGCATTGGAAAACTTTCGGAAAAATCTACAACTTGCGTGAAGAACACTTTCTCTGAAAATGTTGTTTTGATGAGCCATTCGTTTGTCGAAGACATTTCTCTATTACCACTTATCCAGATTGGTTGGCCACTTATCCACTTAAGCTATTCAATTGACCATTTAAGCTCGTGGCACTCTCTAAATCATTCCAGAGATATGATTAAACTTCAATATGTCGATTCTCGGGTCTTGGTTTATAAATCGCAATAAAATATCACAAATACCCACGTAAATCGACACGACACTCCGATTTACTAAAATCGGTACAAAATTACAACTTTTTATTATTATTATTACTAAATACTCTAAATTATAAAGACTAACATTTTATACCATAATTTCATATATTTTATATAGAATTCGTTAATAAAACATAATAATATAACGTATATTTAATCATATAAAAATAATACATCAATAAACTAAGTTGAAGTTTACTCAAGTATTATTACTTTCTCAAACTCTATTCATGGTATCAGAGACGTAAACTCCTGAATCCGCAAAAATTCTCGATGACTCTTTGAATCAAGAATGTCTTCATTATCCGAAGCTTCTCACCTCAGCTTGAGCCCAAATACCTCAAAGAGACGGGGGTCATCGAAAACCATTCTTTTACAAATCATAGACTTGATGGCAACAACTACCTGCTGTGGTCAAGATCTATGAAAATGTATATCTCAGGCCAGAGCAAGATGGGATACTTATCTGGCTCCAAACTCCAAACTCCTCCTGCACGAATCGACCCCAAGTTTGAAGCATGGGATACAGAAAATAACCAAGTCATGACCATCCTCACGAGGTCAATGACAAAAGAGATCAGTGAGAACTTCATGATGTATGATACTGCAAAGGAAATCTGGGACAATGCCAGAGACCTTTACTCAAAAAAGGACAATACATCTGAGGTCTATGATCTTGAAGCTCAAATCCAAAATTGCAGGCAAGGGGATCTGTCTGTAACTCAATACTTCAACCAACTATCTAAGGCATGGCAACACCTAGATATGTTGGAAATTCACCCATGGAAGGATGTAGAGGATGCTGCCTTATACAAGAATATCATTGAGAAGAAGAGGGTATTCAAGTTCCTCACAGGGCTGAACTCATCCCTTGATGATGTTAGAGGTAGAGTTCTTGCTACTAAACCTCTCCCCAGCCTCAAATCTGTGTTTGTTTGAAGTCAAACATGAGGAAAGCGGGAGGAAAGTAATCTTTGCAAAGCAACCTGCTGATCACCCTACCGATAGCTCAAAGAATGTTGGTGATCGTGAAGCTGCTTGAGGTTACTTGATACTTACAGAAACCTACTGAGAAGACAGAAAGTTGTTCTGACCACCGCAAACGCACAAATCACACCAAGGACAATTGTTTGGAAACTACATGGTAAGCCTAATTCCTTTAAACCCTCCAAACCAACCAGGAGAGTCGTAGCGTGGCATGTCGGTGAAGAAGGGAACAAAGATACCATGTTGGATGCCGGTTTGTCGCTTTCAAAGCCTTCATTGCTCAACAAAAGGAAGGTAGTTCTATCAACGACATAGCTACTCATGCTAAAACAGTATATTCCACTCACCTCTCAAGAATGATACTTGGATTGTTGATTCGGGGCTTCATCCCATATGACTGTAACAAGAGTCTCATATCTCGGTTTAGGCCCTGTCATCAAACCCACAATATTAAGATTGCTGATGGATCTATCTCATGTGCACAAGGGTTTGGAAATGTTAAACTTACTGATAAGATATACCTTTAGGATGTCCTATTTGTTCCAAAATTAGATCAGAACTCGATATCTCACAAGAGACTCACTAAAGACCTAAATTGGACAGTCTTGTTTAATGACAATCAATGTATTTTCCAGATCTTTCTTCACAGAAGTGATTGGGAAAGCTAAAGCTCGCCAGAGGATCATTTTATGGTCAACCTCACAAGATGTAAGATTGAAGACCGAATCGCCTCGACTGCAGCCCAAACCTAGACAATATCATGTTATGGCATTATAGGCTAGGTCATCCAAGTTTTGGTTATTTAAAGTCTTTAATTCTGAATTGTTTAAAGGATGTAACCTCAAAGTGACCTTCAATGTGATATTTGTCAGTTTGCTAAACTTACTAAATCTGTGTATACTAAAATACCTTATTTACCTTCCACACCTTTCACTCTGATTCATAGTGATGTATGGGGACCCTCAAGGGTTAAAAGTATAACAGGAAAGAGGTGGTTTGTCACCTTTATAGATGACCATACCAGGATCACATGGTTGTTCCTGATGAAAGATAAATCTGAAGTTGGAACCATCTTCCAAGAGTTCTATAACATGGTATCCACTCAATTTGACACTAAGATTAAAATCTTAAAAACAGATAATGCCTTGGAATACTATAAGTCCAATCTCAGCACCTTCCTGAATGATAAGGGGATTATTCACACCAGTAGCTGTGTAGAGACACCTCAGCAAAATGGGGTTGCTGAGAGGAAGAACAGGTACTTACTGGAAATGGCCAGATCAGTCATGTTCACCACACATGTGCCTAAATATATGTGGGGTGAAGCTATATTAATTGCCACATACCTGATCAACAGGCTACCCAGAAGAGTGTTAGGATTCAAGACTCCCATTCAAACCCTGCTGACAACTCATCCTTGTCCTCATCTCATTGCTGACTTGCCTCCAAAGATCTTTGGATGTACTGTGTTTGTCTATATTCAAGCCCAACACAGAAGCAAACTTGATCCCAAAGCTCATAAGTGCAATTTCCTAGGCTATGCCAAAGACAGGAAAGGTTACAAGTGTTATTCTCCAACTGACAAAAGATTTTACAATTCTATGGATGTAAAATTCTTTGAAAAAACCCCTACTACAAAGAAACCTATCGAGACAAATACAGATGGCAATCTTATTGATATTGAGATCACTCCAATCCCTCAACCAACTCCTCAGCAGACACCTGATACTCATCACCCTCATCGAACCTCGAAGAATTCATCGAGCCCCAAAGACTCTCTCAACCTCAAAGAGACCATCGAACCCATCGAACCTCAAAGAACTTCATCAACCCCCGAACCTCAAGAGGCTTCCTCGAGCCTCTGAGACCTGCTTCATTCCACTGATATTGATGACAGGCCCATTGTTGTCCGGAAGGGAAAGAGACCATGCACTAATCACTCTATCCATACTTATGTGTCTTATGATCACTTGTCACCTTCTTTTGCTATGTTTACACAGGACTTGGACTCTCATTCTATTCCCAAGAATATACAAGAGGCTCTCCAACATGATAAGTGGAAGGCAGCTGTCAAAACTGAAATGACTGCTCTCCTTGACAACCATACTTGGGACCTCACCACTATCCCAAATAGAAAGAAGACAGTCAGCTGTAAATGGCTGTTCACTATCAAGTACAATGCCGATGGTACTATTGACAAATACAAAGCTAGACTGGTTGCAAGAGGATTCACTCAAACATATGGACTTGACTACAAAGAGACCTTTGCACCTGTGGCAAAGCTAAACACTGTCAGTGGTCTTGATCTCACTTGTCATCCAACTTGACTGGCCTCTCCACCAACCGGATATCAAGAATGCGTTCTAAATGGTGACCTTACTGAGGAAGTCTATATGAATGTACCTCTGGTTTTGCCAACACTCACACTCAAGGAAAGTTTGCAAATTGAGAAAATCTATATATGGCCTAAAACAGCTCTCTGAGCCTGGTTTGGCAAACTTACCACTGTGGTTAAAGCTGCTGGATATCATCAATGCAACTCAGATCACACCATGTTTATCAAAACAACCAACCAGAAAAGATGCATTCTTATTGTCTATGTGGATGATATCATCCTTACTGGTGATGACCATGCTGAGATCCAACAATTGAAGACCCTTCTGGCAAAAGTGTTTCAAGTTAAAGATTTGGGATATCTCAAGTACTTCCTTGGCATGGAAATTGCCAGAAACAACCAGGGTATCTCTATCTCTCAAAGGAAATATGTGCTGGACTCTTTGAAGGAAATCGGTATGTTGGGATGCAAACTCTTTGATCCCCAGTAGACCCCCAAAGAATACCTGCTTTGCATGGTGACATTCTTTGTCGTGGAAGGATCAATATCAAAGACTTGTAGGAAACTCATTTATCTCGTCCCATACAAGACCTCGATATTGCATATGGAGTCGCTTTAGTTAGCTTGCTTCATGCATTGCCCTACTAAGCAACATTGGGATGTTGTGAGCGGATACCGAGGTACCTAAAGTCTACTCCTGCCAAGGCTTACATTTCACCAAGTCTGCCGAGAGATCTATCAAGGTTTACACTCGATCTTGATTGGGCCGGGTCATCACACCGACGTAAGGTCTACTACAGAGCTCTTGTTCTTATGTATGGGAAATCTTGTCACCCTGGAGGAGCAAGAAACAACCTCATCGCTCTCTGGAGCAAATCTCTTGAAGCTCGAACTCAGGGCACTAGTTTTGGGTATTTGTGAAGCTCTATGGATAAAAAGGGTCCTTCATCGAACTTCAGCAGAGACTATTCAACAACCTATCACACTCTCTTTGTGACAATAATTGACCTTATGCATGGCGGAGAGGATCCACCCATCATGATAAAACCAAACATGTGGACATTGACGAGACACTTCCCCACGAAGAGAAGATTGATGCCAAGATTATTCAACTCCAAAGATGTTCCTCCAGCACTGACCGAAATCACGCGATATTCTCACCAAGGCCATTCCGCCACTTATGTTCAAAGAGATTGAGTAGCAAACTTGGTCAGTATAAACATATACAACCCAGCTTTGAGGGGTGTAAAATATTACGTTACATTTATTACATTAGTGTAACATATTAATTGTGAGACATATTAATTGTAAGACATATTAATTGTATAGTATAAACAATTAATATGTCATAAAATCATAAAAAGTCACTCTATTTTGTCTTATTAGGTAATAGACAACTCTAAAGCAATTAATACTAGCCGACTCTAGTAATTAATTGCTCTCTCTCCTAGCTTATACTCTACTAGGACCTTTCTCACTTACTTGTACCTATTTATACTCACTCTTTTATGATGAATAAACTAAGTTGAAGTTTACTCAAGTATTATTACTTTCTCAAACTCTCTTCAATTAGAAAATTTGGATACTCATAATGGAATCAAGAACGCAAGAAATCGTAAATAAATTGGTAAATGACATGATAAAAAACTAAATAAAATTACCACAAAAAGATTGAAGCAATCCACCACTCGAATCGTCAAACCGTTGTGTTGAAATCGCAAAATAAAATAAATACAGTTTTGTTGTTCTTGAAGGAATTGATGAAAGAAATAATCTAGATCTAAGTTTTTATGGGAGAATAAAAGCTAATTGCTGAAAAGAAAATAAATTATGGAGTGTGTGCGTCAAAATTCGGCCTAGTTGGCTTTTATATGGGCCAAAACCGACTTGAAAAGGGGAAAAACTCGGAAATCCGCGTCTGATGACGTCGACCCGCGCCCGCCGGCCTTGTACCTGGCACCCGCCAAGGTCTCATGTTTGCTACTCGCTTCTCTGATCCCCCGCTCGGGCGTGCGCCCGGGGCCCTCACGGCGTGCACCAGGGTAAGCTGTTGCCGATCCTCTTGTGCCTTTCATGTCGGCGTCGCCCGCCTGCTCTCAAGCCGGCGCGGCGCCAATCATCCGTCCGCCCCGCCAATTCGACTCTTCCCCCCCCGCCAGGCCAAAGATTTACAAGTCATTGTTGTAAAGAAATCAGACTTTCCAAATTGTTGGACCAAAGTCGTTGCATCAAGGTAACGCGTCCTCATGTCTCTAGGTCCGCTCATAAAGGAAGGGGGAAGTATTATTTTGCGACCAATTGAGGAACCCGTAGTATTTCCAGATGCAATACTTTGGCATCCCTTGTAGGTATTTTGTACGTATCTCCTTTAGTTTTTTTTTTCAAGTATTCTAACCTTGAAGTTTCAACCTTTACAAACATATCAAAGATTTATTGTTGGAACAATCTACCACCATGTAAAAGCATGGATTCATCGTTATCGCGCATTTGCAGTTTGTAGCAATAATATTGTCGACAAGAGACAATATTGCGCTTGCGCAACCCTTCTAAGATAGTTGTAACAATGAAAAAAAAATAGGTTCCAACATTTAGATAATAGGAGGAAGGATAAATTAACTTTTCACAGTCGAAGAGCATTAAATTTGGAAAAAGTGGTAGATTGGGAGAACCTTCTTCTTCTGCAAAGATTAGCTGAGTTACATTACGGATTGTAGTGTCCACGCCCGGCAAAGATGTGTTTCATGTGTATCTACGTTTTCTCATATTTTTTTTTTGGTAATTTCTCTATTCCATATTGCCAACCTAGATTGCCACTTGGGAAAATTAAAGGATATTGTAGTGGATCGTAACAACTAAAAGAGTGAGAAATTTTATGGGGCATTGAAAGTTTATTGTAGATTTGAATGTGACATTAAGGGTTGAATTCATTCTCATCTACCAACGAGATGATAGCTACTACATCCTCGCATGTTGGATGGTAATAAGAGTCAACTTTGCTATCATTTTATGCGTAATTTATCCCCTATTTATGGCTTATTTGATGTGGCTTTGGGTAGTTTAGTTGTTTTTATAGGCACGTTTCACCACGGGTTGAATCACGAGACGAAAGACGTTTATGTTCGTAAATCTCTCTATTTTTTGGTGAATTGTATGGGTTTTATCGGTATGTGCCATGCTTGGTTTTGTTATTGTTATTTATTCTTATTATAGGTACGGCGTGACAAGGATTGCAACTGATAAAAAATCGGTCAAATCGGAGTTCGGATGCGAAAGTGGGCAAGAATGAAGTTTGGGGCGAAAGTGACAGACCGGACAGAATGGTCGGGCGCATGCCGGCCTAGGAGCCGGGCGCATGCCCGGAAGGTAGCATCGAGGAGGCCGGGCCAGCAAACTACCCAGGCGCACGCCCGGGCGGGCGAAGACACGAGATGCGGCACGACAAATCAAGCTGGCGGACGCCATGGGTGAAGCCGCGCGCGCGCACCCAAAGAATAAAAAGGCTGGCGGGCGCGCCATATCCAGCCGGCGGTCGCTAGGTCGACGTCAGCCTTCGCAGATTTTCAGTTTTTATTACCTTTTCGGGGTCGGATTTTGCCGTATAAAAGCCAATTAGGTCAAATTTTCACCCATAGACTCCATATTTTATTTTCTTTCCGGTATTTTACTTTTTTTTTTTTTCCCAAAAAACAATAGATCTAGGTTTATTTTTCTTGCTTCAATTTCTTCAAGAATAGGACAATTACAATTACTTATTTCTTTTCACGATTTATTCGCAACAAATTGACAATTCTATTGGAGAATTGCTACGACTTTCATTGGTAATTTAATTTATCATTTTTTATCATGTCTATTGTTGATTCTTCCATGATTTTATGTTTTCTTCCTTTAATTATGAGTAGCTAATTTCCTAATAGCTAGATTATGTAATAGAACTACGAAATTATTCTCTGAATGTTGATCTAGGGATGAGTAGGCCTTAAAAGTTGAATCTTTTGAATGATCTCACACACGAACTCTATAAATGTATTTTGAAAGGAAGTGTGTGAAATAGGGTTTTAGAATTGCCATTCACGAACTAGTCGAGTTTTTCGCAGCATGTTCCTCGGTAAGGTTCTTCTTGTTAAGCCGTAAACTCGGTGGATACAGAGCGTATCACAATTCTTAATCATATTAGGTCAATTAAATCTCAAAAGAACGGGAATCTTGATCAAACGTGTTGTATCTGAACTAAAAATGAATTGTTCAAGATCTATTATTCTTAAATGTGACGATCAAGCTGCTATTAACACGAGTCATGAATGA
Organism: Gentiana macrophylla; assembly: GCA_026214975.1. NCBI lineage: Eukaryota > Viridiplantae > Streptophyta > Magnoliopsida > Gentianales > Gentianaceae > Gentiana > Gentiana macrophylla. The sequence goes on from CM047816.1 coordinate 77,686,721, forward strand.
AAGAATAGGTGCCCAAGATACTTATCACGTATATACAAAAGAAAGACCAATACATAAAAAAGCTCTATGTGTGTATGCCTTCATCCTCTATCTATCAGCCATATTTTTTCTACAGATGGAAGTTCAAATAACAGACCACCACCGCCTCTTCTTTCTCTTCGTCTCAGGAGCAGGCAATTCTGCACACAAACACGTCATCTTAGAGATATAGCATATGCCTCTACGTGTCATTAGTGTGTCCGTTTGGTATAGCAGAAAAGCTTTCTCGGTTCTTGCGGTAAAAGTTATTTTAATGCATACAGTTAGTTCAATGCATCCTTATGTGTGGACTTAACACAAACAGCTTTGTCAAGAAACGACACAGGCGAATATAAAAGGCTGAGCTAACATTAGGCAACACAAAGTCAAACAAAGAAACTCAACCCGTTGGCAATGGGGACAGAGGTTTAAACAACACGTTGCATATCGCTTTCAAAATATTAAACTGTTGGGGGGGTTGTGGGTAATTTATATACATTTATTGATTGATTGATATCAAAACATAGCAATGCCAGGCTTACGAGTATCAAGAAGCAGCCTACAGATAACTCACCTCCATTTGGATAGATCGAATTATAATGTACTTCTGCCCAAAAGCTCAATGTAATCACTGCATGAAACATTACATAAATGAGATAAAGAAAAATTCCTAAGACATGAAAACAAACTAGAAACATGAGAACCGATAAACAGGAAAATTTGTAGCATTAGGCAGAAGCAATTCTTTCCACAGTACTCTATTGATTTCCATACAAAATTATAACAAGGCAATCTAGGTTTGTGAATGATGTAAAGAATAATGCTCAAGACATAGACGGTTCAAGAATTAATGTAAAAAAATGAAATTGGTCAAGACATACTTCTTTTTGACTTCTGCTCGCGTGGAAGAATCTCAATGTAACACGTGTCCTTGAATGACGTTATAACAAATATCCGCAAGCCATACTACAAAGGATGAATCAGGCATTAAATGTCATCAGATGTTAAGTCTAGAAATTACCCATAAATAGGAACAGAAGAGAAGGATAATGATAATGATCAATCAGGAAAATAATGAAAACTTCAAATCAACCTGAATGAAAAGGCTAAAAATACAAATAACCTAGCAGTAAACCACGAGTTTGTATGCAGAATACTAGACACTCATATGAAAATATGAAGTCCATATGCATGTTTGACTTGTCAAGACAGACTAGATGAGATACGAGAAAGAGTAAGATAACATACTGAATCTGCAGCAGCCTGCAGTGTGACATGATCACCCCATTCGCCGTTTCTGTTACAGTGCACAACATAAACAAGAACTTCAGAACAATCATATACAGATAGCAAAAATAAGGATAAATTATTCAACACGATAGTCATACTTGCTCATTCGTCTGATATAGTCATCGTAACCCATGGGTACATAGCTTTCATACCATTCTGGATGGGATCGCAGCTGATTATGAAAGAAAGATAGTGTCAATAAGATTTCATAAGATTGTGAAAAAAGGGATAAATGGGATGCAATAATTACAAATACAGACATAAAAGTCGGATCGGGTTGTATTTTTTTTCTAGTTAAGGGGATTTTTTATATTTTGTCCTTGGTTGTAACCCCTATCTCAGATTCTATACATTATGATCCTTCATACATACAGTATCACCGATTTACAAACAAAGAAAGAAAGAAATTGACATTGGGTGGGAAAGACACATGTTGCATGATAAGTAGAATTGACCCACCTGATCAACAACTCGTTGCCGCACAATTTCGTGATGCTCGAAAGTACGATAGATCTGGTCCGACAACGAACGGAACTATACCCAAAGCAGAAACAAAAGTAAGCACGGGTTGAAAACGTTACAAGACAACTCTAGAAAATTATTAAGTAACTACTCCAAAAGCATCAAAACACATGTATTTCAGTATTTGCATACAAAATTAGCCAATTGTAACGCAAAAAAGTCCAGGCAAAGAATATATGCTACAAAACAAGCAATACATAAAAGACATTGCTGACCAAATGATATTGATGGTGATTGGGACAAAGGGGAAAAATCTTTAAGGACTATTGGCTATTTTCACTCAAAGCATGTGGCTTTTAGAGAAAACCTAGAAGCAATCATTATTTTCGTTTCCCTCCAATCATTATTTTGTGAAGGGGGGTGGTATAGGGATTAATGGGTAAAAAAAAGAGCAATCAGAAAAGGTCATAAAAGGTAAATAAACTGACATGTCTAGCATTTAAATTCTAACGTCTTCCGATACAATGTTTCCAAACAGGATCATGTATGTTGAGCGGGAAGAGTAGTACATATGTCTAAGTGAATCAATAATGAAGTGTATTCTTGAGGAAGACACGTCGCAGGTTATAACGCTAATTAACACGCCCTACAAATAAAAGCAACACTAACTCTTGGCTATTAATCAGACATTTTTTAGAGAAAAAAAAATGATTGAAAGTGTAAAAATACCAACCTGGCAATTACCATCTCCTGAAACTTTTAGTTCGACCAAGTCATACAGAGCCAATCTGGAAATTAACAACGAAACAGATTAAAAGGTGCAGCAACGAGATAAAAATATCTAAGAGAGTAGCCAATGAACACATAGAAAATACGGCATTATAAGGGAATTATTAATGATATTTGCTGGGTTTTTCAGTAATCATCTAAGTTATATGGCAGGAGAGGAATAGAAGGATGTTCAGACAAATTTCAACTCCAGTCATTGTGGTGGAAGCTGAAATCTTCAAGACCAAATTAAGTAGGGTTCAAATTTAGTTGGAAACTAACTATCTAGTTTAAATTTTATTTTAAAGATCTCGGAAGATGAGTTGCTAGCAAAAGTAGGCAGTAGTAATCATTGGTCAAGCTGGCAGCTTCAAGCAGTTAAAAGTAGTTGTATCGTGTTTTGTTTAAAGTCTGTTTGTACCCTGGTTATTGTGAAGTACATCCTATAAATAAAGTTGCTGATTTACCAAAAAAAAAACCCTCAAGGGAAAAAAAATCAGCAAGGTTGCTATAACATTAGTAGCTAGTTTTGCATGATTCTTCTTTCAAAAAAAAAAAAAAAAAACAAAGGTCATTTCTGAAGCTGTTGACCCATTCTGAAACAAAGCTGCCATGCTTATAATGAAACAACACTTCATAAAACAGCAGTAAAGACAGAAAGAATGGCCAAGGCAATTCATACAGTAGTAGTAGTAGTGGTAACAGTAAAGGCAAAAAAAAAAAAAAAAAAAATCACTAACTATCCTTAAACACGGCATACATTGATAAACTCGATGACAGAGATAGGAGATAGAGCTTCAGCAAGACAGGATCCATGCAAACAAGCCTAAACTAAATAATTGAAATGCATGGATAGCTCTTAAAAAAGACTGGATTCAAGCAAACACGACCAAGCTAAATACTTGTGACACCACTATCCGAGCAGTCAATACAAATATATAGTTTATACAATTTGCAAGATATCCAGAAACATAGTATTAATAGCAAGATTTTCAGGACTAAAATAAAACAACCATGAACTCAAAGTAACTTTAAAGAGGATAATAACATCCCCTCTGGAACAAAGAACTGAAGATGACAAACAAAACAGTGCAAGAAACTACCTTTCTAACAATCTTTGATGATCTGATGTGGCTTCATCCACTGTAGGCATTTCCCCATTAGTCTTAGGAACATGCTGCATACCAGAATTTTAAAAGTTACTACGGTTAGATTAGATATCAACCGGCTTAATGGTAATTTTCGCACTGCAAAAATGTGAATTCTCCAAGACAACAGAATCGGCTGCTCTTCATAGGACCAAAACAAACTCAAGCCAACAAAACATGATGAACTTCTTACTTTAATCTAGGAATAAGAATCTGTCATAGATGGGCTTTCAGGCAAAAAAATTATTCAATTTGTGACAGGAGAACTTACAGGAACAGGAACCATGTGATTCAACCTTCTTCCCACTTCATCATCAAGAATACATTCATTTTCTATAACTGGTGAACATTGTTCAGTTTGAATGTCAGTTTCTTCAGGATCAGGGCATAGACAGAATGCTCCCGCTCCATCAGCATCTTCTTGATTCTTTTGAGACACTATAATATAGTAAATTAATACTCAAATCAAAATAGACCAAATTTGGAAAAGTATTTACATCGTCACGAAGGTTTCTTCTCCAATCCATACCAGAATTAACGGCATTTTCTTCAGGATCAGGGCATAGACGGACTGGTCCGGCATCATCTTCATCCTCCTGAATGCTCTGAGAGACTACACAGTAATTAAGAAACATCAATATAACATAAATCAGAAAAGATTTACATCCCCGTACACATTGCTTCTCCAAATCCTACCAGAATCATAATGCCTCTTTGAATGACTGCCCCAATCCTGACAGAGAATCGACTCTTGCTGCTGCTGCTCCTCCTGAGCATGCCAAAGTCCCGCTGCTTCAGCATCTGCAAGCCGTGACAGTTCTTCTTGAAGAGCCTGAGCAATCATTCTGTCACTCTCCACATTCAAGGATGCTGATTGACAGTATCCTTGCTTAACATAATGTTCTTGAGATGAAACACAGTTATAATGTGTAACAGAGCCAACAGAAGCCCTATTTGAGAGAGAACAGACATCTAGAAGATGATGAAGACCCCAACGGACCACATCAGGATCCTCCTCATGGATTATCATCTCTCTTGCTGTCAAGTATTTACAAGAAATTCCTGTCCCAACAACAAAAGTTCAGCAGTGAAATACTTCATTTGTCAAGTATACACTCCATACACAATTACCATGTTACTTTATGCCCAAATTTCATTACAAAAGAAGAAGCTGAAGTTAATGTATAAAATTGGTCACGTTTAAAATGTGACAACTGAAAAGTCAATTACCTATGGTGCAATTAGCTGAAAGTGATTCATTTATTATGCAGCTATAACATATGCCACATGTAATGAGGACAAGAACTCCTAAGTTACAACAAGCGTTGTTGCTAGAAGATCATAAATAATATTTCAGCTACATCCCAAAATATGATGAGACCGAATCTCTCAAACAACCTAGGGAAGATTATCCAATATTTTGATTTTAACACATCTATTGACAATATAGCTATTAAACTGCTAGAGTAAGAAAATTGCATACATAAAGACGAGAATACATCGCAAAGGAAATCTTTTAATGTGCAAAGCACTCGTCTTTCAGTGTCAACAGCAAATTACTAAAAATAACCTCTCCCTTTGATGATCATGCATAAGATTAACGAGTTCACAAACAACAAAATCCACAACTTGAATTTAGGGTACTTTTGGAGTCCCAACTATGATCCCTTTCAGCGATACTTGATGTAAATACTGATAACAGGCTTAAATTTTTGGTTTTTTTAATTGGTCAACTAAATTTTGATGGCTCCTCAATATTCTAACAGTTTTTGTTTCAAGAAACAGAAAATATGCGGATTAAAATTAAGCGAAGAACTGCAACGATGGTGCTAAATACGGCTAATTCAGAACAAATAAATATGAGGCTGAATACATATAATCGCTAAATTAAGCGGCATAATTGAATATATAATCAATCAGAATTTCATATACAAACCTTGAAACGCGACGAATCCAGTATTCGATATCTGTATTCTGGGGTAGATGAATAACGCGTCTGTGTTGCTTGTGATATTTATATGAAAAATTGAAAGAAGAAACAATCGTGATTTGGGAGAAGCAAAACTTGGCGACAGGGGAACGCAACCGTTTCCAAAAGGCAGGCCACACGAGCAAAATCGCGCTCTAAACAAGGGGCCCACTCTTTCCTGAACCTTTTTTTTTTTTTTTAATTTCCAGGGATAATAGAATTGAATGAAAAAAAAAAAAAAAAAAAAAAAAAAAAATACAATTGATACAATTGAAATGGAACGAAATAAACTTTACGAAGGACAAAAATTTTAGTGTCATGTTTGTTATTCAAAGGATTGAAATAAAATGCAATAAACTCATAACATTTCTGTGTTTGAAACGGAAGAGAATAGAATAAAACAAATTTCATAATAGAGTGCGCATAGAGAAGTGATGTTAAAGTAGCGTGCTTGTATTTGTTGGACTTAAGATCAAGTCTCCGAATTGGCCCTTTTAGTTGAAGTTGTTTTTTTTTTAAACATACTTATCGCGTTTTTAACATCCGTAAATACAAAATTCAAGTTATTTGTAAGATATTTTATTCATGAAAATCTGTTTTTATTTTTGTTTTGAATGTGTTGTTCTTGTCATTTGAGTCGACAGTGTCGCCAGAAAAAAAGCGGGGTTCGACACGCCTGCCGGTCGGTCGCGGTGGAAGTGAGGGCAACGCGCCCGAAACCTAAACGAACCTATCTGCGAATGACACACCATTTCGTAGAAGAGATTTTTTTCATTGGGACACATCATTTCGGTTTGTGCGTGTTCATTTAGAACACATCCTTTGAAGACGAACTGGTTTGTTATTTCGTGAAGAGTCTGATATATTTTCGTTGTTAATATATATAGAGACATCGACATTCGGTGTGAAAGATAATGAAGTTTTTTTAGAAGCGTCATCGAGATGAAACATATTGTGTCTACAAAGTAGATCTTCATTGAATATTGAGAGAGATCTTAAAACATCTCTTTAAAGAAACGTTTTATATGTGCGTAAATCATTCAATTCTGTTTGTTTTATCACATTTTTCTAACATTATTGATAGTGCCAAAACACGTCTACAAAGTAGTGTTTTAAGCGTATTTAAAAAAAAATCAAATTCATACGTTATCGTAAAACATACTTACATATTACTATTTCAAGATCGCTCTTGCAACACATTTAGAGATCGAAATCACTAATCAAAGTAGAATTGTCAATTTCATTAACCATATTCTTCTCAATTGAGAATTTGAGAATAGAATTTATCATTTATGAATGGGAAATTGAAAGACGGAATGGAAAACAAAAAACAAAAAATAAAAAATAAAAAAATTCAACAACTTGCAGCGGCAGAAATTTGAGGAAACGAAGCGGAGGCGAAGGGAGGGTCGGAAATTAGGAGTGAAAAATGAGTTTCATCTATTTTTGTTTGTTTTATTTATTTTTGTGTGTGCTTTTTTTTATATAATATATATAATAAATTAATAATATAGATAAAGTCATAAAACAAAAAAAATTGTTTGTATATATCTTTTTTTTTTTGGTCAAATAAATTTTTTTATTGGGTCTTTATCAATTAGAGTAAAAAAAAATTTGAGCCTTTATCAAAAAAGAAAATTAACATATTATATTAGATTGGATCGGATTAAATCTACATTAATTTTTTTTTTCTTGCGAAAACAATGTCTGCATTTGGGCCGCCCCACCAGATTGGAACTTAAGACCGGGTCTCGCCGGCCTTAGCATTGGGCCGGCCCTGAGTGATGTATATGGCAGGGAATAGGGTAATGTTGGGTGGACTAGGGTAGGGTAGCGTGTGTAAGGTAAGATAGGGTAGCCCTACTGTTGGAGGGATTTTGCATCATTAAACAAAAGAAAATTTATAAACCCTAACTACCATGCAAAACTAACTCCTAACCGGCCGAATACCGGGTAATTGATAGTAGAGCGAAGTGAGTAAGGGGTCGATCCACAGGGAATTGGGATGTTGAATCTAATTTCACTAATTCCTTTCAATTGTTACTTAGGAAAAACGAATAAACGAAAGAACAAATAAAATAAACGAAAGAAACATAAAAACAATCTAAACTAAAGAAACAAAAACAAACAATCTAACCTAAAGACATGGGGTCAAACATTGAACAAGCCTAGTGATCTCAATTCTAGTTATCTCATGATTTTAATTCAGTTTGTGGTTTCACCCTTTCACGAGACACAAATCCCTAATCTCTTAGTGAACTTATCTCTCAAGCTATGAACTTACTTTGTGGCGAATTCAATTATCTATCTCTCATCTTTCGAGTGTTGAGACTGATTTACCAAACAAAACGACGGGTGCAGATTCAAGTTACTCTCGTATAATTGAATCTAACAACCTAGGAATCTAACCAATTAATTTGTCACATAATCAACGGCTAAAAACCCTATCTTTCTATGATGATCTAAGGTTTATGCAACTTCCGTATTATAAACATCAATAAAAAAACAGATCTTTCAATCTATTCTCATGGCCTCATAAGCACAAAGAAAGATACAAAATAAATCAACAATCATGAAGAAAAACTGGAATTGAATTAATCAAAAGAACTCACATAGTTTTGAACAAGGATTGATCCATGGAAACGAAAAGCAAACATCTAATCTACTCCTAATCTAACATCGGTTCACCCGAGCACAAGGCTCGGGTGACCGGCCTTCAAACTCTCAAGATGCCGCCTATTCTTTGTGATTTGCGGTTTGGAATGAATTGTATGTATTAGGGTAAAAATCGCGGCCGCTTTTATAGCAAATTGAAGTCGGTTGCTCTGATGAAAAGCGGCCGGACGCCCGTTTGATCACAATGGGCGCTTTCGTCCAAGCCGGAGTGGACGGAGAGTGAGCGCTTCGTTTGAAAGGCGTCTGAACATCCTGTACCAAAATTAAGCTCCTGAGCGCTTTGGTTTGAACATGCTTTGACGCCCATTTGGTTTGAGAATGGACTCAAACTTAAAAATTCATATCTTGAGTTGTAGACCTCCAAAAATTATGATCCGAACGTCATAAAAAAGCTCTCGGAAAACTCTACAACTTTCATTAAGGACTCTTCTTCAGAAAACGCCTTTTTGACTAGCCCGTCGTATTACGAGTCGTTTTCGGGATTTTCCCAAGCTTTATTTCATCTTCATCCTCTTGTATCTCTTTCTTTCCTTTTTAATCTTCAATCAAACATCATTTAGACCTCTTCCATTCCACATTTGTGCACCTAAAAGATGACAAAACCGAGCAAAACGTAAAACCATACAAAATAGATAATAAAACCACGATATTTACTCGATTTTGCATTTTAACTATTCAAAACGTCATTTGCTCAATTAATCGATTATAAGCTCGAATTCTACGAAAAACATCCATATATGGGGAATATTGATATAAAATATATCCTTATAAAACGTATAAAATCACCCTTAACACCTACCTCATTACTCGTCTTACCCTACCAAACTTACCCCCACCATACCCTTACGGCCCTACGTTACCTTACTCGCCCTACAATACTTTACTCATTCTTCCTTGGGCAACTCCAATGGAAGGGTCAAAACCTTTTTTTGACCCCTATCGGAAGGTATTAGCATCTCCAATAGAATGAATCGATAGGTATCAAAATTAGGTATGGTACCTAGCTTGGTACCCCTCATTTGACTACACGCGCTGAAATGGGGAGATTGGCTTCCTTTTCCTTTACTTTTTCCATGCTTTTTCATGTCCCCTCCTGTCCTCCTCATGTCCCCCCACCTTTTCTTTTCTTTTTCTTTTTTGTTGAATCAATAAAATAAAAAATAAAATTATACTAGTACTAGTAGTAGTACCAACGGTTACATTTTTTTTAAGGTCCAACGGTTAAATACAAACGGCTACATTTCATAAATAAAATAAAATAAAATAAAAAATTTTGATATGGACAACCCAACGGTTGTATTTTTATAAATTCTATATATATCACACACAATACATTTTCATTCTCACATTAATTTTATCAAAAATTTCAAATTTCTCTCTTAAAAAATATATATATATATATATTATTTTTTTGCTTCATTCATCTACTAAAAATGGCACCGAAACCACGATCCGATGGTTGGAAAATTGAAGAAGACGAGGCTCTTTGTCGAGCTAGATTAATTTGCGGAGGCGGTCCCGAATTCGGGATTAACCAAAGAGAGTCAACAATGTGGGAAAAATTTGTAGAACATTTCGAATCAATCGGCGGCGGGAAGTATTCAAGAGATCAAAAGAGTTGTTCCATACGTTGGAAAAAAAATCAACAAAGAGTGCATGTTGTATAAGCGGCGGTTATCAAAGCTCAAAAAAATCGAACAAGTGGTCAAAACTTCACCGATGAGGTAATTATTATACTCATTTACGCAAGTTATCAATTTTTTCGTTGTTAAAATATAAATGTAGTTAAACTAGATAGTTGAATTAAATAAATATAAACTCGTTTGATTCGTTTCAGATGCTCTTAGCGGAGTCCTATTACCTAGCGGCCACCAATAAACCTTTTAAGCTACCCCATTGTTGGGCTTTGTTGAAAGACGAGCCAAAATATCAAAATGCTCCGTGTGATAGTTCGGTGAATCTTGATGATGATGACACACATGGGTCTGTAGGTGGTACTAGTTCATCAACCATGCCTATTGGAACGAAAAATAAAAAAGCGGCAAAAAAAAAGGAATTGGAGTGTTCAAAACGATCGGACGAGTTTTTGACCTATGTAAAAGGAAGAGATGCTCAAAGAAAAATCGAGCGGGCTATGGAATGGCAAAGTTACGAAGATATGCAAACAATGCAAGTGGATACAAGCATCTTCACCCCAAAGAGGAAAAATTATTGGGAAAAGAAACAAAAAGCTATAATTGATCGTGAGATGGCCGACGTATGTCCAAGTCCAACTCCGTCACCTCTCATGAATGCAAGAACGGCTAGGGATCTCTTTCCGCCACCTACCGAGACTCAATGGATTTACGATTTAGAAAATGATGATTAGCATGTTGAAGGGATTTGATTTTCATATTTAGTTGTGTGTTTCGTTTTAATTTAAGTTGTGTGCGTTGTTTAAATTTTTATTGTGTGTTTCGTTTTAGTTTTAGTTGAGTGCATTGTTTTAATTTTAGTTGTGTGTTTCGTTTTAATTTTAAATGTGTTGTATTCAATTTTAAAGATGTGTACTTTAAATGTGTTGTATTTTAAATGTGTTGTATTCAATTCAATTTCGTTTTAATTTTAAATGTGTTTTAATTTTATTTGTATGTTTCGTTTTAATTTTGATGTTTTAATGATTTAACAAGAATACAAATTACGTAATACAAGATGAAAAATTACGTTACACACATTACTACAACAACAACAATACAAATTACGTAAAAAAAATTACGTTACACACATTACTACAACAACAACAATACATATTACGTAACACAAAATGAAAAAGAATGTAACACACATTACAACAACAAAACATATTACGTTAAACAATATGAGAAATTCTCAATTATTGAAAACATATTTCCCCGTTACTCTTCCTCATTCATCTTCTTCTTCCATAAATGCTGCACTAGGTCTTCCTTTAGGCTTCTAGATATCACTTTGCATTTTAGCCCATTATACCTATCCATGAACCCTCGCATACGACTTATTCCAGTGCGTTCCACATCTGTTCTATCGGAGGTCTATCATAAATATGTGCTTTAGCTGGACGCGTTGGAATCTCATTTGGGTCAACCGGAATCATCTCATCATCATCGCGTTCATCTTCAACTATCATGTTAGGCAATATTACACAAGCCATCAGAATATAATAGAGATCCTCTCTGTCCCACCCACGAGCAGGTCCTCGAACAATGGCTCAACGAGCTTGTAAAATTCCAAAAGCTCTTTCAACATCCTTTCGAAAAGCCTCTTGCATCTTGGCAAAATATTGTTCCATTGGTGTACCGGGATTAGATATGGTCTTCACAAAAGTGGACCATTCAGGGTATATACCATCAACTAAATAATAGCAATTACCATAATGTCTTCCGTTAACTTCGTAGTCAACTTGATGGTTTACACCCATACATACATCATCAAACAAAGGGGACTTGGCAAGGACATTGAGATCATTCAAAGATCCCGGAAGTCCAAAGAATGCATGCCAAATCCACGTATCATATGATGCCACTGCCTCTAGAATGATTGTCGCACGTCCTTTATATCCTGTGAATTGCCCTTCCCAGCCTTTTGGACATGCATTCCACCGCCAATGCATACAATCGAGGCTACCTAACATCCCTAGGAACCCTCTTTCTTCAGCTTTGGCCAACAACCGATGCAAGTCTGCTGAATTCGGACGACGCAAATATTCATTCCCATACACCTGAAATATGGATCGAGTGAACATTTTCAAAATCTCTATGCTTGTTGATTCGGCTATGCCCCAAGTGTCGTCAAACAGATCCGCAACCGTGCCATATGCTAGTTGCCTTATGGCACATGTGACCTTTTGCATTGTTGTAAAGCCGGGTCGACCGGTGGCATCACTCCTATGAACAAAATAGTTATCGTGGATGGAAACATCACGCATGATCTTTTCACAAAGATGTCTATGCATTCTAAATCGAGAAGAAACAAATCCGTGCGTACACACTTGGATTTGCAAAATATTGCTGGTGTAATAAATTGTTTGCAACCTCTCTATGACGACGTATGTATTTGCGTCCCGGAACAGAACCACCCCATTGAGATGATCCTCCCCCACGAACATCTTCTTCATGCGGTGAGTATGACCATAATTTCTTCATCTTACGTTCGACGAGTTTCTTCATCCTCACGATTGTATTTATCCAACAACATTTTCCCTTTATCCATTGATAAAACAAGGGGAAAATCTTGTAAAAATAGCTTGGAAGATAGAAATTATACTTTTCATGACAATTGAAGATGAAGTGTAGAAAAATAATGTTAGTAGCTCCGTATATATAGAATAATTGCAATTGAAATCGAAAATCTTATCCGTAATTCAACTAGTCAATCAGAGTGTTACACTTGGCAGATTGAAAAGTTTATCTCCATTGGAGATGCTAAATGTTTTTTAAATGTTTTAAATGGTATATTAAATGTTTTAAAGGTCTTGATGTTTTAAATGGTATATTAAATGTTTTTTATCTATGTAATCTTAAATGGTATATTAAATTTATTTTAGATATTTTTTCATACAATATTGTATATATTTTTTTTTAAAATTATTGTAGAAAAATATTAACTAACACAATAATAATGATATATACTTAAAACATCAAGAAACTAATTAAAATACAAGAAAAATAATTTTGATATATGAATTTGATACTATTTGTTGGAGATGTTATTTATAGGTACCAAAATTTGATTTTGATACCTATTATTGGAGATAAAAATTTGATACCCATATGAATAGTGTCCATAGGTATCAAAATTTGATTTTGATACCTATGGTTTTAGTACTCCCATTGGAGTTACCTACCACTCACATATTAAATCGCCTACCTCTCTTTCACGTATCGTATATTTTTACCCATCCTACCATACCCCACTATTTCAACATACTCTACTATCGTCTACCAACCGTACTTCACTTTACCTTACCCTATCACCGTACCCTACTTTACCTTACTTAACCCATGTCACCCCATCCACCACTTCACCTTACCTCACAACCACTGGCGGATCCAGGAATAAATTCCAGTGGGGTCACCGGAGTCTAAAACTACATCTTCTATCCAAAAAATTTGATGAGGTCACCGGGTCTAAAACATCAATTTTTATCGATAAAATGACACTTTTTAACAACAAAACTACATAGTTTTAATATTAAAAAAATATTTTTTTTTGAAATTCAGTGGGGTCACGTGCTCCCCGGGGCACGTGGGTCCGCCCCTGCTCACAACCTTACCATCCGACATCTCACCTCACCCGACCCTACCACATCCCAAAACCATACGATATCTCATTGCACTCTACCTCTCCACCCACCATGTCCTACCCACACATAATACGTTATCTTACCCACCACCCACCATGCTTTATCCTACCACACTTTATTCACCTTGCTCACCACACCATTTTACCCTACCATACCCTACCCAGACATCCATTATACCATATCTAACCTTAACCCACACCCATCACACATTACCATTTCTCACTATCCACCTTACCCTACCACCCACCTTAACCTACCTAACCCAACTCCTCTACATTACCCTACCACATACATTACTATACCCAACCATACCTAACCTTACCATCCACCCTACCTCACTCACCCCTACTTAACCTCATCCCATCCTAACCCACCACCTGCATTACCTCACCTCACCGTACCTCACCTTACTCTTACCCAACACCACATATTTTGTCAATTTTCATTCTATTTCATCACATTCAACCATTTTTTAGAGATATTGAAAATGATCATTTTTCATTCAATTGGAACAATATTTTATTTTGTTTTATCTCATTAACTTATAATCATACACAAATATTGTAATGTAAAGAAGAATCGTTACATTCCGTTCTTACATAACAAATAAGCCATAACAAATAACAAAACAAACACCCATAAAATGAGACAGACTCCACAACCATGTGGATAACTCAATGTATCAAACGATATATGATTATAGTTGTACTACTTTGAGTATAATTTTATCCTTACGTCACTTCCGGATCAAGCCATAACAAATAACAAAACAAACACCCATAAAATGAGACAGACTCACAACCATGTGGATAACTCAATGTATCAAACGATATATGATTATAGTTGTACTACTTTGAGTATAATTTTATCCTTACGTCACTTCCGGATCCACGTGACATCTTATACGAGTCTTATTATGGTAATTACATCAGAAAATACATCAAACAAATACAGAAACCCCAAACCATTTTACGAGTTGTTTTGCGCTATCTATGCACATGCTCTGCGCCAGACTTAAACTCAAATATCACCTCATTTCGGTTTCAGACAACTCCCAAGAGGGTGCAGTTCGGCTTTTTGACACCCTTTTGTTCCAGAACTGATGTAGGGACATCTTAATAATAATTTATCTTTATTATTGTTTTAATCATAATTTATCTTTATTTTGAAAATGATTATTGTTGTTATATTTTATTTTATCTTTATATTTTGAATATTCAATTTTTTTTTTTAATTATATGATGTGGCCTCTGGGTTGAATCATTTGTGTGAATTGAGCAACTGGCCAGGTGACTGGTGTCTTTTCGAATCAATGACCGAACCAGGAGTCGATAATTATCTGTGGCCCTGCATATGATGGTTGAGTCTAATACTAAATTTTTGGGTGGCAATAATGCCAGAGCTGGTCTGCTAAAACCAGAGCAAATCACCAAAATTGCCCCTCCCATTTATTGCAGCTTTGACCATCGAAAGTGTTATGAGTTATGACTTTGTCTCGTTTCCACGCAAATATCCTTTTATTTTCCTTTTGCTTTTTTTGATGCGACAGCAGTAGCTTTGCAAAATCCTTTTTTTCCTTTTTTTTTTTTTTTTTTTTTTTAATAACGCAAAATTCTTAAAAGTAGTCTAACAAATATTTGTATTATTGCCCTTCAAAAATTATTTGTATTATTTGTTAGAAGAAAATATTTGTTGCAATTAATTTTTTTATTTTTTTTTCTTTGCGGATACAAAAAAACACACCTAGTTTATACACTGTGAGGCTCGAATCTTCTAACGGGTTTCTACTCTGGTATATCTGGTATAAAAGTCGAGATATAAGCGCAGTTAGCAATTAAGTAGATATCTTTGAATACGTTGCAATTTATCAAAAGGCAATTTGCAAGGAAATATATATTACAATTGATGTAACATTATTCTATCCAACTCTATTATTTTATGACCGATGATGTCCGGAGCGAGAACATGCCACGTGTCGTTTATATATACTTAGAAATACAGATTCGGAGCCCAGGTGGGAAGTCCGATCTGGGAATCCGAGCCGACCACCGCAGGTCGGTCTGGTCAATGCATGGCTCCAAGATAACTAAGTATGGACCGAGCAGGTCTAAAGAGCTCGATGCATGTCGGACTGAGCTTTCTTTGAGTTATACGAAGTAGCCAAATCATGGAAAGAATCCTGCGTCATTAAGACTCTGATTTGAATAATCAGCTATAATCGTAATTATCCCTAAATTCCAGGATATACACAGGTTAATCCTTAGGGTTAAGAATCCTACTATTTGTGGGACACGTAAACGGGTGAGACACCCACTATATAAGCAATCCCTAAGGAACTACGAAAGACGATTCCGATCTGACTTATTGGATCGTGAAGCGATTTGAGAAGCAAATTCTCGTGCTCGGTCTAAACCCAATACCCAAGTACATCGTCCCTAAGCTTTTAGATCTTGATTATTGTCTCTGGATTACTTGGCTGATTTTAATACCCGACGAGATCCAGTTTCGTCAATGACCACTCCGCATTAATTTTATTTTAACCATGATTTTTTTTTTTCAAATTTTAATTTTTGAACCTTTATACCAGCTATTTACTATATAAAAAGATGAGGAATTCTGTACTTAGACGTGAAATACTAAAACCCATTAAATTGTTATAAAATGATGGTCACGTAAAATAATAACGTTTGTTGTAATAGACTTTTTACTCTTATAATTATATTGTTTTCGTACTATGGTATGACATCCCGTCTATTGCAATATTTATAGATTCTACCAAGCATATTATAGCAATTTATATTTTTGCCAAGCCATAATGTATTAGTCCCTATTATTTGATGCATTATTGATAACTATAAAGGAGAATTAGGAATAAGGACGGCTTTTGGAATATTTTTGAATAACATTACAACCTAATATTTTTTTATAATAGCGAGGATGACAACTTACATAATTTTTATAGCATGAAAGACAAAAAAAATATTTAAAAAATGAAAAAAATCCGACACACTGAACCTGGGGTTGCTCCAGTTTTTTTTTTTTTTTTGTCCCGATTTTAAACGTTCATATCTTTTGATTAAAAGATCTAAACGCGATAAAAATTTAACTAATTTTTTTATTTTTTGATGTTTTTCGTTTTGAGATTTGGTTCGATATAATTACATCGTTTTGCGTGAGATTCATTGTCGAAATTCATTCAATGAATCTCCTCAATGAATCATGAAAATCAGTGAATATCGACAGTGAATTTCGTATAATAGTACATTTCGACAGCAAATTTTTAAAACGAACAAATAAAGGTAGAAAGAAAAGAAATAAAATTAGAAAAAACAAACAAATAATTTTGCAGAATATTAACGTTCTATCATCAGAGAAAGGAAAAAATAACAAACAAACAAAGGAACATGTCATGTCTATAGATAAGAAGGTGGACTCTCTTCTTTGGTGGGACCGAGTCATGTATTAAATGCAGCATGGAAAAGCCCAACGGTGAGAGAAATGATATGGAGGGTAATTTTGAGATTGTGCTTTGGTATTAGCATAGTTGCTTTGGCAATAGCAGTACCCTAAATTTTTCCTTATTTCCTGGGTGCCACCTCTCTCAACTTGAAGGCCCGCAAAACTCAACCGGGTGCAATTCGGCCTGTTGCCATCATTTCTCACTTCATTCCTCAAAATTTCCTGGGCAATAGGGCTTCCAGATCAAAAATGGCGTCTACGTTCATGAAACAGTTTCCTAGAAACACGAAAAGCTTAACGAACCGATCAACAACGAAGTATTTGCCGGAAGCTCTTTACAGGAATCTGTTGAAAGACGGCTGTGAAGAGGAAAAAGTGAGACAGCATTTAAACGAGTTCTTGAAATCTCACAAGAAGGCGTTCAAATGGGAAGTTGGTGTTGCACTCAAACTCCTTCGCGAACGCAAGCTTTATGGCCCTGCCCTGAAGGTCATTTCTTTAACCCTATAAACCCTGTTGTTTTTATGAAACTAAAATTATGGAACTTTTTCGTCTTTTTGATTGAATGATTGAGGTACCTTAATAATGTCTTCATGCCTTTTTTATTTTGAAAATTAATAACATTTTGATGATGGGTTTTGGAATTTGAACTGAAAATTGTCTAGGAGGGGAAAAATAAAAGAGATAAGCTACATTATGTATAGTATTTCTATTGCTCTTTTGATTTTGACTGGGTGATTTGATATAAGTAGTAGTACAGATAGTTTAAGTTGTTCGGTGTGCGAAGGCAGTGTCCTTTGTGTCTATGGCGGAAGGAAAAGAAAGCTGCATTCTATACGTCTGGAGAAAAGGATCTTCCAACAGATTTACTGCTGTATGGTTGGGTGTTGAATTCTAGCGTTGTTGTCTTCATGCTAGGCGTGCCTGTTATTTGAAATACGTATGGATTTGTGGTTCGTCCGGGCCTATCTAGCATAATAAAGCATGTCTCGTGGCGCTAGACGTTAAAGCTTTTATGCCTGAAATATATGCATTCCAAGTCTCGCCTATTTAGATTATCTGGAAGTATTCTTGCACTGTGTCCTGATTTGATTGCAAGATGCGGTATTGGTTTTGTCATTGTCAATATCTGCCTTTGATTACTTGATGAGAATATGGCAATATGCAAGCTTTATGTTTTCCTTTTTCTCAATTATAATTGTGGTTGTGAACCTTGTCTGCTTGGTTCTTAATTCCTATTATTCCTGTTATCTGGACCCTTTGTGCCTGTTTGGGTCTTGTTTTCCTGATCTTAAATTTACTGTAAGATGTAATTAATATGTTCTGTTCACAGCTTTCGGAGTGTATGGCAAAAAGGGGAATGAACAAGACTGTTAGTGATCAAGCTATTCACCTTGATCTCATTGCAAAAGCAGAGGCATTGGTGCAGGTGAGACGTACTTCATGAACTTGCCGGAAGCTTCAAAGACCCATTTAACGTATGGGGCTCTTATGAACTATTACTTGCAAGGAACTCATGATTGATAAAGCGAGAGGCTTTAATGGAAAAAATGAAAGAACTTAAACTAGCTTTAACTTCGATGTCTTACAATAGCTTGATGACACTCTATGCCAAATGTGGCCAACTGAAAAGATTCAGAAATTATCCAAGAAATGAAAAACAGTAGTATCTTGCCTGATTCGTTTACCTACAACGTATGGATGAGGGCCCTTGCTACTGGGAATGACATATATGGGGTTGAAAGGGTTGCTGATGAGATGAAGAGGGATGATCGAGTTTCTGGGGATTGGACCACATACAGCAATTTGGCATCCATATATGTGAATGCAGGCTTGTATGACAAAGCAGAGAAGGCCCTCAAAGAACTAGAGAGGATAAAGAATTTCCATGATCTTTACGCTTATCGCTTTTGATCACATTGTATGGCCGCACAGAAAATCTGCTTGAAGTTTATCGAGTATGGCGTTCTTTAAGGCTTGCTTTTCCAAAAACTGCAAATATCAGCTATCTGAATATGATACAAGTTTTGGTTAATCTAAATGATCTACCGGGTGCTGAAAAATGTTTTCGAGAGTGGGAGTCTGGGATTCCGACTTATGATATTCGCATTGCAAATGTCCTTATACGAGCTTATACCCTAGAGGGTTCACTAAAGAAGGCTGAAGAGCTCAAAGAGCACGCTAGGATGAATGGTGGTAAGGCTAATGCTAAAACTTGGGAGATATTTCTTGATTATTATCTAAAAAACAGGGAGATAGCATCAGCAGTTGAATGCTTGCAGAAAGCTATCTCCACTGGCAGAGGAGATGGCTCTAAATGGATCCCGCCCTCGGCTGTTGTTTCACAAATCATGGAGCATTTTGAGAAAAATAAAGATGTTGAGGGCTCAGAAGGATTTATAGAAATTTTGAAGAAGAATGATGATGCATTAGGTGTAGATGTCTTTGAATCCTTGGTACGAACATATGCGGCAGCTGAAAAGACTAGTCCTATTATGCGCCGCAGGATTAAAATGGAAAATGTTGAATTAAGCATGGAAGGTAAAAACTTACTGGATGCTGTCTGCCCAGAGTGAGATCTTACAGCTTAATTTTTTCGTGGATTATTTTTAAAGAAGTATTTCAACCATTTTCCTCTTGTTTCCAAAGGTTAGAGTTCTGCTGGTTATCATTGTATTACTTTTCTATACATGGAAAATAATTGGTGTTCAAGCAATATACGTTATCTTGCGGGAACACTGATAATTTCTAGTGTATTGGCACACTGCTTTGATTGTATGATTAGATGGGGAGATACTGAAGAAATTGATAGTTAGAATTTTAGCAAGATTTTTACCCTTTTTAGTTTCTATCGCTCCCCCCCTCTCCCCGACCCCGTGTCCTTTTGTGTTTTGCTCCTTTTGCTGCACATGTTCAGTAGCATACTTGCACTACCGGTGTAGTTCTCTTGCTGCTTTTCATGAACCTATTTTCAAGTTGTAAGGTGCGTATTTTGAGGATATTACCTTAAAAAAGCTGTGATTCTCTCTTCATTCTGGGCTTGTCTGTCAATCTCATTTATTTTTGCTAGTACTAATGATATTGTGTCTGCGGATTCAGTTTTCTTTCCGAATTCAATACCAAAGAAGAATATGATGAAGATCGCTATAACATCCTGCAGTTCTTTGCTGGTTATTCTTTTTATTGATTTCCTTGCTGCTCTCATTATATATATCTATATATATATATGGTACTTTTTCTAGATCTTGAAGCATGTATGAAGCCTCATAGTTCTGCCGAGAATTTATAATATGACTGATTTTCCCTTCATTGCATTGAGTCAAGATGACTTGCTTAAGTGCACTTGCACTAGATACTGTAATTGTAAATCAAGGTAAATTTTGATAATAGAGATTCAAATTATTAAGATTCACCAAAAACCATCTGCACTAGAATCTCTACTCAGACCTGTAAAATACGGACTCTCTTTGTTCAAATAATCCCTTATACAGATTCTTATAAATTCCACTCTGAATATATAATCTGTAAATAGGATTAAAGCGGTATTTGACTCTGTAAAATATAGAATATTTTTAATAAAAAACAAAAACTGATGCAAGTGCTTCTCTGGTGCAGAACTTCACGACATTTATCTCACTTGAGTTTCTCTCAAAGATCTCTGTTTCCAAGTTCTCCAGATGAAACTTTTGTTATCTCCGGTTATGTGGTCCATAAAACTTTTCTTTGAGCCATCTGCACCGGTTTCCTCCTTGTCATTTTTCATACATAAACTCAAAGGAGCCTGTGAGCTTATGTTTGCATTTTCATCAACAATCTTGCTGACAACATCTAAAACCTCGCTCATTCTGGGGCGATGTTTTGGTTGTCGCATCAAACACCTATTGGCTGTGGCTGCCAGCTTTTGAGCAGATTTCACAGAATACTTCCCTCCTAGGCGAGGGTCCAAGATTTCCTCAAACTTTTTTGTATCGGAAAGATGTGGCCTTACCCATTCCATCAGATTCTGCTCACCTTTAGGTCGATTTCTGTCCAAAGGGCGTCTACCTGTGATAAGTTCATATAGAAAGATTCCATAACTCCAAACATCACTTTTTGATGTAAGACGCCCTGTCTGGATATATTCTGGAGCGGCATACCCTGCAGTTCCTACAACCTGTGTGTTTCTAAGAGTTAATTCATCAATCACCACAAGTTTCTAAATTATAGCCCTGGGCCCCTTGCAGGAATATCTTGGAAGCTTTTCGACATTTAATCCTAGGACAGTATGTTAGGACTTATGTTTTGCAGCAAATTGGCAACATCTAGGGATATAGACACCTTTAAGTCCTTTTGTTTCATGATTTTTGCAAATTTACCTCCAATTTCACACTTTTACCCCTCCACTATATATATAGGTTACATGCTCAACAATCAGCCTTGAGTGTAGCACAGGTTGTTTAGAGTGCGAAATTGGAACAAGAGGAGTAAAACTGCAAAACTCGTAAAATAAAAAGGTCTGATTTCCTTTTAACTAGAAATTCTTAAGCATACTCCTTAACATACCGCTGTTGAGACGTGACTTAAACCATCAGAAGGGCCAAGCCTGGCTAGCCCAAAGTCCGAAAGTTTTGCATTCCAGTGCTCATCCAATAGAATATTTGATGATTTGAAGTCTCTAAAGATAATCTGCACAACAACATGTCAATCTGGTAAATTGATTATTCATTAAGTAGTAGAATAATCCTTATTAAATAGTGCCTCAGGTAAGTATTTTTTTCAAAGTTGACGGTCTAGTGCAATAAAGACCGTTCTTGCACAAAATTCACCTGAAAATCCATTCCTTCATGAAGGTATGACAAACCCATTGCTGCATCCTTTGCAATTTTCAATCTTGTTGTCCATGGCAGAATTGTCTGAAACCGACCAGATATGTGATCTAGCACACTTCCATTAGGCAGATATTCATACACCAGGAGGCGTTGGATCCCTCTTTCATCATCTTCGGCGCAACATCCAATAAGTTTTACAAGGTTTGGGTGATCAACTATGCCTAAGACATTTACTTCTGTCATCCATTCCTTGTGTCCCTATACAGTAAACCATCATATTGAATATTCATGTCAGATTTTTATATTTTCTTACAACATAATTTCCATGGACAATGGATTGCAGAGTAGCTATAAGGCTTAAGCTAACAGTTTTTTTTGTATAAGGCCTAAAGACACTTTTGGACCTTCTTGTTTCCTATTTTGCAATGTTACCCCCAATGTTCCAGTTTTGCACTTTTACACTGCATGTATGTATCTTTTTTAACCTTTTCGGTTCAACGTGTCACATGTCCAAGAACCAGCCTTGAAGGTGGCTGTAAGTTTTTCAACCAATAAAAACTTGACATGTGGTAAAATGGGCTGAAAGGGTAAAAAAAAAGGGCATAGATGAGGATAAAATGTGCAAAACCGGAACATTGGAGGGAGGATTCGTGAAACAAACATTACGAAAAGTGTTTTTATCCGTTAGGTGCTGGTATTGATGACATGTCACCGGATTGGTCCGGTGTAACAAGGCGTCTTAGTCCACCTGGATAGACTTCCATTTGAAATTTTGGGCAGTGAACCCGATTTCACTAAAAACACTCACCTGCAATCCTCTT
Source organism: Gentiana macrophylla (assembly GCA_026214975.1). Taxonomy (NCBI): domain Eukaryota; kingdom Viridiplantae; phylum Streptophyta; class Magnoliopsida; order Gentianales; family Gentianaceae; genus Gentiana; species Gentiana macrophylla. Next base: position 77,709,460 of record CM047816.1, read on the forward strand.
CTGCTTAGCTGTTTCACAGCAACATCAATCTTCTTATCTGGATCTTCATCATCATTACTTATAACACCTTTATAAACACAACCAAATCCGCCCTCCCCGATCAGAACTGAGCGGCTAAAATTCCTAGTAGCCATCTTCAATTCTGCATAGGTAAATATCCTGAGATTGCTTGTTCTTTGAGAAACGCAAGCAGATAAGATCCTGACAGACGATTCAGTGCTTGTGTCTGAAACATTCAGAGAACCGTAATCACAAGAAACTGCTCTTTTCGCGTCTTGATGATGATCAGTCGAAGATGTAAACGATGTAGTTGAATTAGACCTTATTGTCGTCCTTGGTTCGTCTCTTCTACCAATGTTTGAGCATGGAAAACACCTCATTGCCTGAATCCAAGTGAAACAAACGCGATTATTTCAATTTAGACCACAAAACAAGTCCATTTAGGGAAGAATGAATACAAGCTACAACAATTATTTCAACATACCTCTAACTATAAATGTGGCACCTTTTTTTCTTTTTGAGAGAAGCCCAGAAAAGATGGAGGCGATTTGAAGAAAGAAAAGAGTAGAACATGCATCCCATGATCTAAGGGAAGTCAATGGACACAGGTAGCTGGAATTCAGCTCACCAACCAGGTATCCCTTTTGAAAATGACATTGCCAGATATAAGTTAATTAAAGAACAGCTACAAAATTTATGAAGAGCACGAAATAGATATTTTTTTTAGTGCAAACACATAGCTTGGGACACGTGGTAATTACTGTGGCCAAGACCCGAAGGTTCTGAGTTCGAGTTTTAACGGGGACAAGTTGTACTTACCTATCCGTAAGACAATGTCCTTGGTGCTTGAGGAGGTACTACTTGGAAAGGTTATACTCACGTGATTTGCTATTGTCTGTTTTATTTACTTGAAGGTTTTTTTTTTTTATTTTTATTTTTATTTTTATTATTATTATTTTTATGTTTTATTATCAAATGAGAAAAAGGTATTTGGTAGAAATTCAACCACACAATGTGTATAAATAAAATTAAGCCGGTAGAAACACCCACACGTGTGTTAGTTTGGTTTACTATTTTGATGGTTTTTCCGGAAATGATATAAAAATGGAAAAAACGTCTTACACAGCTGTTGAAACACAGACGAGAAACTTGCATTTGAAGAAGATAAAACAGATGCAATCTAACAGTAAAAATAAGACGGAAATTGATAAAACACAGAAACAAACACGGTGATTTAACGTGGTTTCCGACGTTGAGCCGGCTACTCCACGGACAGAAAAGGAGATATTTTATTATGCACAGAATTATAAGGTTTTCACAAGTGTGTGAATAACACTTTGAAAGACACACTTTGCATTCATTACAACTTCGGTATTTATAGGCACAAATCCCTAACTCTAATCGCCATAAGATCTTTGTCGGAATTGTCATAAATACCCCAGATGTGGACCTCAACTCCAGCTGTTATCCCCTAGACGAAACTTAGCTCCAAACTGACTTTCTCAAAAAACTCACTTGTAATCAACAAACTCAGATGTAGAAACTCAGCAAACTCGCTTTCCCTCAAAACTCAGTTTCCACTAAAACCCAGTTTTCTCCAAAACTCGGTTTTCTTAGCTTTTCCCAAAACTCAGTTTCAGCTTTCAGATTAGTTCTACCAGTTTTAGAGATCAAGTCACAAAACTAACAACAGCTGAATGCAAAAATGACTTACTTGTTTGCTGCTTTTATCGGCATCGCGAATTTACTATTGGCATATTTTTCTTTACTTTACCACCACCTCTAAATTGTTTTTCGCACCACGGTACGTGCCTCAGTGCCAATGACATTTTGTTTTGCTAACATCAGTGGGGTCTGACGTTTTTCACCAAAGATAAATTTATAACTCTAATAATGGCACGTTTGGATTGCGGTAATGGAATGGAATGAAATGCTTTTTTCATTCCATTCCATCAATTTGGCGTGTTTGGCAACGGAAGAATTGAATATGTTTTTATTCCAACGGAATGAAAATAGATTATTTTCATTCCATCCAAAATCCAATGGAATGACCGGAATGGAATGAAAAAAAAAATCATGCAATAAGAAACGATTTCATTCCACTTTGTTTCTGTCAGCGCGATAATGAAATGATATCATTCAATTCCATTGCATTCCATTCCAACATATTCATTCCATTCCATTACATTCCATAAATCCAAACGAGCGACGTTGGTATTGAAAACCAACGTCAGTGTCAGTGATGCCCAAACCGAAAACAAAAGTCACTGACATAGACGTTATGTTGTATAAAAGTAATAAAAATATTATGGTGGTACCAATAGTAATTTTAAGAGTGCATAAAGTAAGAGTATCAATTGAATTAAAAACGTGGTTCCAATAGAATCCACCTATAAAAAAAAAAATAGGGGGCTTTATTTCCACCCACAAGAGAGCTACTCGGAGCAGCAAAACTCCAAGGAAAAGAATCACAAACCAACCTATCAAAATCCTCATTGGTGAAGGTGAGTTGTAAATTTTTATATTTGATAAAGTGCCTTTTAATCAAAATCTGAGAGATTTTATGGTATGATAGTTGTACGAATGTTGTATCATGTGACATATATGAGAGTCTTTCATTTTTAATATCTTTCATATAATACACTTTTATCGTATGTGAGAGGTTAGAAATGAATGGTTGTAAAGTATACCACTTGGTATACCTTTATACAACGGTTGTATTATAAAATTTTCTGATTAGGTAGAGTGTCGGATGTAAGGTATATAGAATAAAGAGAACTATTTGTAATATAAAAACTTTGGTGTGGAAATAATATAAAAATATGGTGTAAACGTATAAAACGACAAAACTGTAATTAAAATTGGAGTGTAACTAAAGAATGAAAATGAGGTAATTTCACTTTGGTACAAAGATAGATTTGGTGTCTCAAGTATGATGTATGTGATGTGATGTATATAGAATGGTGTATAGATATATTATATGTGGCGCAAATAAATGCCTCAAAAAAATAAGGGTTGAACCTCGACGCAAATAAAAGGTTTTTACAGGAATATAATTTACTAGGTAAGGTGGACAATAGGAAACCCCTTAATTTGTGGTTTAATATATTATTATTGAAAAGTTACTTGCATTAAAAGAGAACTATAATTGTATTTTTCAGATACAACATTGGTTCCCTTTTAATTATATGTTGTTTACTGGACCGTCGTGCTCACCTCTTAAATTTCAAGATGAGGATTACATCGAATCCGTGGAGACAGACAAAGAACCGCTAGAAGAGAATTATAATGTTTTCTAGTTATCTTGTTCTATGAGTTTCTTTATTTTTTAGTTGAAATAACGTACCCTTATTTAATTTTATTTCTTGTGTTGTGCCTCTGCAGTGAGATCGATATTTATGCCTTTACATTTTCTCTCCTTTACATAAGAGCATCTCTAATCTTAAACATTTTAAAAGGTTTATGAGTGTGCCACATTATATCTATATAAACATTTTTGATATAAACCTATTTACTCTGACATATAAACCTTTTACAAAGTTTTATAAGATTTGATCATTCTGTATAATTTTTTTTCTTTACTACACACAAATTTCAAATAAAAAGAAAAAATTGGAGGAAACGAACCGGTTGATTTTTACAAACCTTTTTTCGAAAAACTTTTGCCTAGTCATCAAACTCTAATGGATATAAACTCATTCTAAAGCTTTGAAGCTTTTGATAAACCCACCATTCCTTTATGTTATTGGAACGGAAGTATGAGATTATTTTTGTGGATGTTATGGCATCTTTTTGGATTGATCTTTTGTCGGTTTGGAGTAGTAGATATATTTGTAACAAGAGATGAAAAAAATTTGGGATTCTGGCACAACCGACGGTGCATCATGGCCACCGCATTTGCGGCATGTATCGAGCGGTCAATAACCATTTTAGCATTTTCTATAATTTGGGTTGTTATAAAAAACGAAAGCCTTGAATCATTGGCCTACTGAGTGGCGAGTTAGTATCATCGGCATTGAGGCCAGGTGTTCAATCAAGTTTGAATCCCGCAAAAAAAAAAAAACCAGAAAAAAAAACAGGGTGTTAATTCTTAAGTTCAAGACTTGCCAAAATAAGACATGGTCAGCACAGCAATTCCTTTTGATAACCAGATTTTGCGCCAACCTTGATGGAAAGATGCAAAAAAATTAGTAAAAAAAAATAAAAAATAAAAAAATAAATAAAAAGTCTTCTATCCTCGTTCAGACAGAACAATGGTTGGAATAATCGCCATCTACTACAAAGTAGCCGCCGGTGTGTCATTGTGATAACTATATATGTGAATTTATTTTAATCAGACGTACTACTAATAGTACCTCCAATCCAATTTTTTATTTTTTATTTTTTATTTCTTTGCTTTTTTTCTTTTTTTTTTCCTTTAACATGTTAACAAACTTAATTAATCTGTTGATTTTTTCCGAAGACAATCTTTTGATTTTCACTCTGATATATACAAACATGGATGTTGAATATAAATCATGTTAGGAAAAAACAAACCACTCCATAACTCTTAACGACAATAACACAAAAACGATAAAATATCATATTTAACGTGGTTCGGTCAATTGATCTACATCCGCGGGCAAAAAAAAAAACAAATATCAATATAATAAAGAATACAAAAATGATAACGCAGAGATTATCATGGTGGTCTAGCGGTGGTTTTATATAGTGAATATCTGGTTTTTATGGTGTGTTTGGGTGAGTGAAGGCCGGTGGTGCACTGCAGTGAGATGGTGGTGCGTATAAATGTTTGAGAGAGTAGATATTTTGGCAGAGTTTAGTCCTCTTTATTATTTTGCATGTGACTATCTCGGTTACACAAAGCCTCCTTTTATAGGTAGGAGGGAAGATTAGGGTTTAAGCTTAAAGACAAGTAGACAAAATATCTTGGAGTCGCGGCGATATGGTCGCTAAGATCGCCATCCACAGGGTCGCCTGTTCCTCGTCATGTCTCAGCCTTCTCCGCTGGTACTCCCTCCTAGGGCTTGTGCGGTCTCTTATGGACTCTTTTCGGGGTCGCAAATCGGCCCCCTGAGTTTCTAGTGACATTAAAGGTTTGAATGCTCTTGGCGGGGACCTGATCTTGGCGACCTCAGTTTGATCGTCGTCGTAGACACTATGGTCATGATCTCACACTACCTGGCTCACTTGTGGCCGTGGTAGATGCTTTATCCGGTGACTCACAGGTGGCGGCGCTATTTAGACATATCAAAAAACAAATAACAATAGCTCAAACGTTGGGCTAGGACAATAGAGTTTATCATAAGTGATACATTTTAATGATGCACATAATTACTACAAAAGCCTAAATGCTAATTTATATCAAAGCCAAGTCGGCTGCTTTAGCTTCACCACCTAGGGGCGGCTCTACCCTCTACTTTTGGGGTGCGGCTGACCCCATAAAATAAAAAAATTAACAACAAATACGTAAAAAAACAAATTTAACAAAGTATCAAAAAATCCTGTAGACGCCTCTATCACCACCGATATGGGATTTGACTCACTATCTAACAAATCTCCATCTTAGACAAAGTCTCACGTCCAAAATATTAATAGAGAAATTGGTAAATCAGGCAATCAGTATGTTCGACATATTTTTTCGCGTCCAAACATTTTCTCGACATTTTTTAAGGTTTTCCTCATCTAATATGGGCGATTTAAATCCAAATATAGTCAAACTGTCCAAATTTTCATTTCTTTTCGTCCCAATTCATTCACTGGCCAAAATGGACCGTCCAAAATTTAGACGCACCGTCCAAATTGTGACGCATTCCGTCCATTTTGGCCCAAATTTGGACGCATTCCACCAAGTGAATTTTATTAGTGGCTGGAAGTTTTAATACTGGAATATCAAGATAAATCCTTTTGATATTTATCATCATAACATTGATCTTATCCCGTGAATCAGAAATCTGATTATTTATGTTCTTGGCCATCGTCTCTGGGATCTTATCATCAGGAAATAAGAAACACAGTGAACTTTTGAACAGAAAAATTGATTCTAAACCCAACTCCGTATGATTATATGTTCAAAAGCTCATCTCTTATATGCATGTATCTGCTTATTCGTAGCTTTCTAGCTTCAACTAGACCATCAAATGAAGAATTAATAAACTTGAACAGGCAGGGTATCCAGCTGCAAAATTATGGATTTTTTTTTTTCCACTGGTTCCTGTGGAATAAACAATGGAGGAGATACTTCAAACTCAATCAGAAAACAAATTTGGGTGAAACGTTCAAATTAGACGGAATTCGTCACATTGTCCTCACATTTTAGTGGTAAATACAACAAATTTGAACTGGGATTTAGATGTTTTGTTGATTTGAAGAAAGATGGGATTTTTGAAGAAAAAATGCAGATTTTTGAAGAAAAGTGAATGAAACCGTCCAATTTTTTTTTTTTTTTTGTTGTTGAAGAAAAGTGATTGATGCCGTCCAATTTTTTTGGCCACCGTCCAAATTTGGGCGAAACCGTCCAACTTTGATTTGATTCCATCCATTTTTGGTCAATTGACTGATTTTGATAAAAAGAATCCAAATTTGGAAGGTTTTGATCAGATTTGGACGAAATCGTTCAAATTTGAATTTTAGAATCTGAAAAAAAAATGTAAAATATTTGGCGCTATCGAGACGTTACGATTCTTTGATTTACAAATTTTTCCGCAGGATCTAAAATCTTCAATTTCAAATGAAACCTCCTAATCATCAAAACCAAATAATCCTCCTAACAAGCCTATATAACGAAAATATCAATTAATGTTACCTTAAAAAAAAGGAATAATAATAATATTAATACGTCGGTGCCCTATGAATACGAGAAAGAAAAGAAAAAAAAAAAAGGAAAAGAGTAGAAAAAAACAAAACCAAAAAAACCCCTACATTTGGCTGATGGGATAGTCCTATATAACCCATTTAAGATGGATTCAAGGAGTTGGATTGAAAACGATCACCCGTAAATGTAATCAGAAATTGGAAAATCGCGTCGTTGGTCGGCGCGCACTTAAAAATCGGGTTGTGATTTTTACGGCGTACTTAAAAATATGGTAACGTAGATATATCTACGCCCGACGTAGAGATATCTACGCTGCAGGCGTGAAAATATAAGTAACATAAAACGTTGCGGTTGATCTTTCCACTACGCTTTAAACGTAGCTTTCTACTGCTCAACGTAGATTTTCTACGTTGAAACGTAGATAAACTACGTTTAAACGTAGGCAAATCCAAAGGTTTATTTTTGAAATTTATATACGTCTGAACGTAGATATATCTACGTTTAAACGTAGGTTTCAATATGTTTAAACGGTTCACATACTTGTCCTTCATAATCTCGCATAATCCTTAATCTTCTTTCTTCCTATCATATTTCAAATTCTGAGTGGCGATTTTTGGCGATTTTGGCAAGAAATTCTGATAGTGCAATTTCACAATTTCACAATCTCTCAAGTGCAATGGCGGTTGAAAGCGAAATGGTATGTATTTTCCCTAATATTCTTTTATAGTATATCATATTAATTTCACTTTAGCATGTGCTTGTTATTTCCGAATATTTATTGTAGAGTGGTTTGTGGTGGTCCTTGATAATCATTATATTGATTTTGATTGTATGATTTGTCGTTTTCTGGGTTTAAGATGGGTTTTTTGTATGAAGGTTCATACGTTTGGACGTATGAAGAAAGTATTATACGCTTGGGCGTAGAGAAATGCGTGTCTCTACGTGCGAACGCACGGATTATGCTTCAGGGACGTAGAGATCTGCAGTGTCTCTACGCCCCAACGTAGCGGTTTTACGTTTAGACGTAGAGACCTGCAGATTTCTACGTCTGAACGTGATTTGTCTACGTTTTGACGTAGAAACACTACGTTTGGACGTGAAAGTCGCAGATTTCTACTTTATATTGAATTTAATGTATATGTTTTTCATATTGTTATTTGATTCGAATTAATGGGGCTAATTCTATTAAAATAAATCAGAATGATATGTATGATAGGTTTTAGAAGTAAATTAATATAAAATTATTAATATGTGAGAATATGTATGATAGTGTTATAATTTTTGATTTGATAATGTAGGGTAATTTATGATATTGAATTTGATAGAAAAATGGGAAATGGAAGCATGTGTATGGTGTTACATTGGGATTGATAATGTATATGTTGTTTGATTATGATTTATGTTTGCTTTCATTGTAAGGTAGCACGATAGTAGTATTGCTAATGACCTAATTATGCCCTTGAAAGTATGGCTAACATGGGGAACAATAAAAATGCCCTTGAAATTATGGCTAACATGTATGTTAATTAAAAATTGAACCAAACGACAAACTATTGTTGTTTGAAAATCCAAAAATCAATATCTCGGATCGATTCCATGGTACGCCTCGGCCTGATGAGGTTCTTAGAATTGCATGCTTTCCTAGGGTGTTTTCGATTCCTTCCGATCCATTTGTGTCATGCCTAAGCTCCAGGCTTTATATTGGGGCTCTGGTAGGTAGCTCGTAGAAAATTTCATTAGGTCCGCTTCAACAGAGCATCTTTTCCTGTCCCCAGCACTGGTAATCTTGACCGGAAGTGAGGCACCCTTTAGATTGAAAATATAAGGTCCTGTCTACTGGCTCCGTGACGGCCTTTGTTCTCCTCGTCATCATCAAGTATTCTATGGCGTGGTAAAAACCATATTATCTTCTTCTCTTACCCCTAACGTTACAAACAACGAACACAACACAAAACAACGATGTTCCAAAAACAAAAAGAGATGATAAGACATTTCACGTATATATATATATATATATATATATATATATATATATATATATATATATATATATATATATATATATATATATGTGTCTATATATGTGTCTACACACACACACACACACACACACACACACATATATATATAGTAGTATATCTATATGTGTATATATATATATATATATATACACACATACATAGATATATATCTACATATATACATATTGGAGTAAATAAATACATATATATACACATATATCTATATGTGTATATATATATATATACTTATATACACACACACACACACACACACACACATATATATATATATATATATATATATATATATATATATATATATAGTAAATAAATACATATCCTATTTACAATGTATATGTTCATGTTGATGATTGGTTGGCCCTCATAAATCTTGATGTATACAAGGTAAGAGAAAATTTGACTTGGACCTTTAGAGGGAAAGACCAAGCTCAAGCAACTTCTCTCAGATCCACATGAGAAGGATCGGATTTGAAGACACGTTGAAATCGGGGGTTTTAAAGAATTTATTCAAATGTCACGAGCACCGCGCTTTTCCTCCAAAGTCCGCCAATATGTATGTTTCAATTGCCATATATCCGAATATGCCTCATGAGTTGCGCTTAGATTCGGTAGTACGACCGCAAAGTTCGGTAGGAGGGAGTTTAGCATGATCACGGTTTACCGTTTGGCGATCTCCCGTAAAGATCCCCAACCTTATTCAAGGTGTTTTGAAGAGGGACATACGGCCACATCCATTTTCCTAACAATAAACCGATAACCATACCGGATATTGAGAAGTGGTTATTGGATGAGCGGTGAGCATCCTGAAGTTCTCCAACGTGTAGGTTTAGTCTACCTAATTAACGGGATAATGATGGGTCACGATGAGACCAAAGAGGTACCCCGCTCGCTTTTTTATTTGGTGGAGAATGTAGAAAGCATAAACGACTATCCATGGGGCACTTATTTGTGGGACTGGACTTTTAGAAAGATATGTCATTTGATGAACACATACAAGGAAAGTTCGGAGTCGGGGTGACCGTGCACAGGGGTTATACATGCGTTCTGCTTTGGGCTTACGAGACCCTCCCGACATTCTTTGTTCGATCGCTATGCCCACCTCATAGCTCCTCGATGCAACTCCTCGGATGATGAGATAGAGTTGCAAAACTACCCCTCCGCAGCGTGGAAAGGATTATCGGCGAAGGCAAACAAGGTAATAAGCTTAATAAACATTGTTATTGTCTTTTAATTATATCCGGATTTGGTAAACATTTTGTTATTCTTAATTGTAATGAAATATACATTGTTCGCAGAGTCGTGTGATAGGGTATCCGATCGCAAGGGATGTTGATAGGCGCTTGATGCTAGGTAGGGGCATTACGGATGCCGAGATTAACGAGCCGCCACGTGTGATCAATCGCCTCGCACTTATTGCACGCCCACACCCTAGACATGCATCCACTACACAAAGAGTCCACGACTGCTACACGCCTGATCGACCCATGCTACACAACAATCACCCCTACTACTTCACGACCTCCTACTTCCGATCCTCTCATTCACATGCCACCACTTCACGGCGTGTGCCGCACACTTCCTACGTTCGGATGCTGAGGCGTAAGATGACCAATCACATGAAGAGGATGAAGTCTGGCGGCCTTTATAGAAATTGTGTGAGGAAGGATTGATAGTGGTTTGAATGAGCTTGGGAGGAAATTCGCCAGGTGGCTCAAATGTCGGAATAAGCATGGGGCGATACTTCTGAACTCAAGGGGATGATGCAAACGTTGTTATCCAGAGATCGTAAAAATTATATCATTGTCAAATTTTTATGCGATAAATTTATTTGTTTGTATTATGATACTAATCGGGCCACATTTTTTCGAGACTACCCCTCACCGGCATCCATCTCATCCACCTCCTCCATCTTCTCACAGGTAAAAATTATATCATTGTCAAAATTTAGTTATATGTATTATGATACTAACTGAGACACATATTTTTCAGACTACCCCTCATCGGCAACCATCTCCTCCACCTCCTCCACCTCCTCCACATGATACCTACCGGGCTACACATGGTCAGCATGATGATCAGGCTACTGACGACCAGACGTTGACGTTCGGGTTTGATAAGATTCTTGCTGGAGTTTCCGAGCCCGTTGAAGAGGGAGTGCATGGGGAGGATTTCATAGACGATTTATTGGTGGACGATCCTTATATGGATGCAGAGACTGGCGATACTACGGCCTCTCCTCCTCCTCACGAGACTACGACCTCTGCTTCTCACGAGGCTACACCCTCTCCTACTCCTCACGAGGCTACACCTCTCGCTTCTCACGAGGCTACGACAGAGGCTCAATTCGACCACCGACCAGGCATCGTCTCACGCTTGAGATAGTAAGTAATTTGAATTTAAATTTCAAAACTATAGTAAGTTATTTAAATTATAATGTGAAAAAGTATATAAGTTGATCATTTATTGAATTTTGTGTAATTTGGGGTCCAAGTGAGAAACAATTGGGTAAACGAAAGCGGATGATGCTTCGATAGAAGATTGAGGACACGTCGATCGTGACCCGTCCCACGTTATTTAACCGATGGGTCGCACATAGTCGATTTTCCTGGAGATACCGTTGTGAGGTGGACACCGCGAAAAAAAGTTTCGGACGAGTTTGAAAACAAGTTCATCAAATGGTTCAATCAAGAAAATCCGCCCCAATTGAAATTCCCGTCGGGTGGTCACCGGTTTTCGCCCGACTCTACCGCTTCCCAAGGCTTGGTGGACACGCTCCATGATCCACTTATGGAGTTGGAGGCTACGGTATATTCTTTTGACTTCACTTGCATATTTCTTATTTCATTATCTCTAACTTCAATTTTGAATACGTGCACAAATGTGGATGCGTATATGGACTTGGTAGAGCGCCAAATGGAATCATATCCAAAGATGCTTCACACCACATTCACCCATTGCATGCTCAGTTTTGCTTATTATTGCGGATCGGTTGATGCACTCACAAATCTGAAATTCCAGTGTTTGTGACTAAGTACCTTCGTGTGGTGGGATGAAAACACTGTGATATACACTCCGGGCCATTAGTACATCTCACTGGGCAGCCGTGCAAGTGTCTATTCCCCAATGGAAGGTTATGTTGTTTGATTGTCTGTCGGGGCAAAAGTACAAGCCTGATGTAGAAGCCAGCATCAATAGGTTGGGAGTTTCGATTAGGAAAGTGTTCGAGACCGATGCATGATTATGTGAACTCCCAAAAATGGTTGATCCGGCGAAGCCTCCTTTGGAAGTGAAAATAGTAGAAGACGTACCACAAATGCCAATTCCGTAAGTGTTATAAACTTCTAACTATTTATCACATTATACAATCTACACTATTCTGACACTATCCATTTTATACAGGGGTGATTGTGGGTTATACACGGCAAAATTCATTGAGCATTTGTTGCACAAGGAAGATTTTTCGCTCCTCCATCATAAGAACATGCCGTTGTTCCGGAAAAAAGTTTCTGTCCAACTTTTTAATCAAATAGTACAGTTGTAAACTAATTTGTAGAAACATTGTTTTGGTGTATGTTAATTTTGGAATTTTTGGTATTTTGTTGTATTTTTGGTATTTTGTTGTATGTTGGTAGCCATTTATATTTTTGGTGATGTTGTTTTGATGAGTATTCAATTTGTTTAAAAAACAACTCAACTTAAAATGGATAATGATCGTTCTTTAAATATAAATGTATGGCTGCAACATTCCCTACGTTTAAACGTATAGAATGCAACATTACCTACGTTCAAACATAGAGAATGTTGCATTACCTATGTTCAAACGTAGAGAATGATGCATTATCTACGTTCAAACGTAGGGAATGCAACATTCTCTACGTTTAAACGTAGGGAATGCAACATTATCTACGTTCAAACGTAGGGAATGCAAGTACTAGTGTGGTATATGCAATTATTGTTGTTGTACAAGTACGAGCCCTTTAAATGATTTCTTCAAACTCTTTTAAGTAGTGTAAAGAGAACCACTTCTTCACCTTTCAATTTACACTTCTTCACTTCTTCACCTTTCAATTTACACTTCTTCAAATGGATAATGATCGTTTCTTTAAAGTTCTTGATGGTGGTTTCGCAACAAGTTCGGTATGTCATTATTAATTTATTTACTTTTATATCACTTGTATTATTATGATCAAACAAACGTGAAATGTTTCTTTTTCATAGACACTACCTCCAAAGATACGTTAATAGGTTGAACGACACGCCGAGGAACTGGAGATAGGGCCGTTCTCAAAAGCCGATTAGGGACATGGGAAGTGAGAGTTGGAGCCACGCACAATGGAATTCTTCGTTTCTTTGGGGAAGGTTGGGAGGAGTATGTGGCTCATTACTTGAATGAGAGGGAGTTTATAGTGTTTGAACACAGAGGGATTTCATTTTCGACACTCTTGTTTATGATCACACTTCTTGTCGTAAGACTTTTTCGAGACCGATGATGCAGATGATGATGCACGGTGATGATGCGATTGATGATGCAGTGTGCAGTGCAGATAACGAAATCCCCATTTTCGCATTGACGCCAACCGGGTATTTTCACATGGTTGTTATTATGTGGTGAGATATTTAATATATTTTTAGTTATTTTCTTGTTTGATATTATTTTCCCCATTTTGAAACAAAGATTTAAATTTGTTTGTGATTTGTAGAGTATTCCAAAGGCATTTATGAGAACAAACGACATGTTGCGAAACAAGTCCGTGGAATCTGCGAATTGCCACGGGGAATCATGGCATGCTAGAATTGTCTATATGGAAAATGAAAAAGTTCGTTTAAGCGGGTTGTATGATTTCATTACGGACAATGACCTAAATGCGGGAGATGAATGCGACTTTGAAGTCATTGATCAACCTATAGAAAATCACGTCGTGTTTAATGTGGTGATTACTAAATATTGAAGATCATTTATTTAGGCGCCATCCTATCCTATTTATTGATCACCCTTAGTTTATTTAAGCGTCATCTTATTGTTATCTCAATGTATAGTTTACTCTTTTTTTCTTGTGTAAAACCCGTAATAATTATCATAGTAGTTTTAGAGGTAGTGTAATGCAAGACAAACTTGATACCGATTAATAACCGAATACAATCATTACTACAATCCATTAATAAAATACTACATAACAAAAATCAATAACAATCAATAACAATCCATTCTAATACCACCATAACAAAAATCAATAACAATCCATTCTAATAACAATCCTACCGGTATTGCGTGCAACTAGCTCATGTTATGTCCTGGATGTTTACAATTTGCTACACACATTCGATGGCCTGGACGTTCCCATTCGGGAAGGGATTCTAGTGGTATTAATTCTACCTCTTCTTGGTGCTCCACCGGCATCGAGTATATCTCATATTAGGCACTCCGACTTTCATGTTTCTTACCGACTGAACATCCCAATCCTCTCTGTTAGGAATTGGATATATGCTAGCCATGTAAATCTCTTTGAAACATTTAGCCCTATAATACGGTGAACGAGTTCGGGTGGACTAATTCATGCGATGTCTTTGCGGGTCTTTATAGCATATGCGTGCACGGTATTTCCATTTTCTGGAAATAACCACAATAACACTTCCTCTCTCGTAGATTTACCACCCCATGAAGCAAGTTATTTCCATGAATCTCAAATTCATCGGGGTTAACAGGCTTAACCATGAACTTCCTTCTAGCAGTAAATATTCGAAGCCACTATTTCATCGATCTCCGGTGCTAACATAGTCGCACAATCAAGCGCCTTCTGTCGTCTATCATTATACCATCTCTGCAGTGTAGCTCTAATGAATTCCAAGAGGCTGAGCAGTGCCAACGACGAGCTCCTCTAATCGCAGCATTGAAACTTTCGGCGAATTGCTTGTCATTAAGGCGTATCTTTTCCCAGAAATTTGGCACGCGCCACCGCTCAACACCTATTTCTTCAAGTTGTTTATATGCGCCAAGACATTGTGCCTTAATCGAGCGAACTTTCGGAGAAATTCGGCCTCCGAGAATGCATAGGCTGTTTGATAGAATGTATCTTCACAAAACCGTGATCTTTCCATTTTTTGGTCATATTGCCTTTTAAATGATGATAGCAAACACCATGATATGCATCGGAAATACTCGACCAACCGCATTTCTAATAGCCTGGTGTCACGCCGAAATAAAGCCCAACTTTTCATCATGGATACCTCCAATGGCCACCCTCAAATGTCTCATGAAATACCCCCATGAATCGTTGCATTCTTTTTCAAAGAATACCGAAGGCTACAGGGAATAGGTGGTCACCGGCATCTACAAAGAATGAAGAATAAATAGTTGTCCGAGAAACGGGTTTTCGATGAGTTGCGCCCACACACAAAATAGGTCGACAATACTTGAACCCACGACGGCTTGCTCGCAAAGACATGAAACAACCGCTGTCGAACCTTCCCGCATTATCAAGTCGAAGTCAATATAGGTCCCTTCATTGGCATTACGCACCATCCACAAGTACGAGGGTATCGCGTTGTAACACTCCGTCGGTGAACCTCTCACCATCATTCTCATCATCTCGTGAGCTCGGTATGCTTGGTCATAAGTCAACCGTATGCATCGTAAGTTGTGAGCATGTCCTCCATAATTTGTCTCGGGCTTATACTCATTGCGAGTTCTTCCATTTTCTCGACTTAGCGGACTCGCAATAACAATAGGTGTTGCTTGTCGATTGTCATTATCCGCGTCGAGAGAGGCACAAGTATGGACATCATTCAACGTTGTGATCTCAAATGTACGTGTGACATCCGTATTCACCTTCACCCGTTTCGCCTTACATGCCATTTGCATGTATCGTTAAGACATTTGTAATACAAGCAACGTGTGTCCGACCTACCCAATCTCATCCGAAAATTGTTCGCAATCGCATACGATTTTATTTTCAAATTAAAATCTTCTTTTGAATCGTATTTCTTCCCAATGAACAATTCGTTCATGTCATTCATATGTAACGCATCGGTGGATAAACACCTCGGTAAATCATCATCTTCAAATGTGGGAGTCCTCCATGAATAATCTTCTCGTATGCTTGCCCTAGCATGTGCACCACGATTATTGTTGTCATCTCTGCGCGGTTTGATCGGTTTGTATATGAGGTGCAAACGGAGAAGCCAAAAAACTAGTTACCGATCCACCAAACATATTATATGGTCATTGGATGGGTGGAACACGACTACTTGAAGGTTGGTTAGGAGGATAATCAAACGAATGGTGTGGTTGGTCATTTATGACAATATTACGACTACTTGAAGGATGATTTGACAGATTATGACTTGGTCTTACTGGTTGATACCGAAACGGTTGGTCCAAAGCTTCACCAAGCCTTTGTGTAGCAACATTGTTTTCATACCCACTACATCCATATTGTTGCTCGAATGGATTAAAATTTGGATCTCAGAGCAAGTTCTTGTACCGGAGAAGGGAAATTTCCAATCATCGTAATCCGGAGTATTGCAATCTTCATTTAAATCAATGCCATCATCCTCCTCATTTAAATCAATGCCATCATCCTCCTCATTTATCGGTTCATTGTTAGCCTCCACTGGCATCGCATTCACACAAAAAATTACATTCTTACTGTCATAGGCCGCTTCGATGTAACCATTTAAGGTCTCGCTGCCTAAGATATCATCGGTGGTATATTTCCCACACTACCGTAAGTAAACAAAGCTTTTAGGTTGAGCTTTGAATCGAGACCGATCAATACCAAGCCTCAAATACACTTTATCCAATAACGCATTCAATCCTATTTTCTTTGGGACAAATAATGAGAACATCGATCCATTTACATAATTCCACCGGTTATAGATAGGATCATACGTAAATTCTCCGTTGAACGAGACAACAATCATAGTGTTGCGATTATCTGTTTAAAACAAAAAAAAAACGATTCAAACGATTATCAACTAAATCATTATCAACTTAAAAAAGTTTGTTTCCAAAAAATGGTAAACATGATATGTATTTATTACACTTTCATAAATTACACTACTTTATCAAATCAAAAATTATAACACAATCGTTCTTAGATGTATAAATTTACATAAACAACCTACTTAAAACACACATTTCAGATAAATACATATCATTTCTACAATATAAATAACATAATCACTACTCAAAACACAAATTTCGGTTAAATAAATATCATTAATTACACTAAAACCTAGTAATTGAACCCTAAGAAAATACTTAAATACACTACTTAGAAGTATGAACATTACATAAACAACCTACTTAAAACACACGTTTCGGTTTTAGACATATGATTACTACAAATATAAATAACATACACACATTGAGCACTTGAATTAAGATAAATAAGATAGCAATGACTTACCCATTTTAGCACTTGAATGATGAAGAAATGGACTTGAAAGATGAAGAAGTGAGCACAAAATTGATATTAGATTCAAAGCCTTTGAAGGAATGAGAAAAATCTCGTTAATGTGGTGTATATTCAACAAGCACCTTACAACAACATTAATACCCATCTACCACTGTCAAACGTAATGAACTCTACATTTAAACGTAGGTTGTCTACGTTTAAACGTAGATTTTATTACGTTTAGACGTAGCTAATTTGCAAAATATCGCCTTTGAATTTCCCTACGTTTAAACGTAGGGTTTCTACGTTTAAACGTAGAAACACTACGTTTAAACGTAGGGAAGGATCAACTGCAACGTTTTATGTTAGTAATATTTCCTTACGTCTGAACGTAGATATATCTACGTCTGAACGTAAGGATCTCTACGTTTACTATATTTTTCATGTCAGAAAAGGCACAACCTGATTTTCAAGTGTCAGGTCTGACACGACCTGATTTTCCAATTTCTGAAATGTAATAGCTAGATATACATGAATGACAACTGTAGGTGAACAAAAATCCTATAAACCACACCAATCGGTCCATCAATCAAATTGAAAAATTTTAAACTGATTATTTTTTAAAACATGGTGTTGGGATATTATGTAATATTATATTTAATTTATGGGAAATTAGAGATAATGACACAATTTGAAATATTTTTAAGTAATAGGACAGCTACATATTTTTTATAGGAAGAAGCACAACTGTATAATTTTTATAGCGAGAAGGACAAACAGTGAATCACGCAAAATCAGTAAATCTCCCCAGTGAATCCTGAAATCAGTGAATTTCGACAGTGAATCCCGACAATCAGTGAATTTCGACAATGAATTTTGAAAATTAGTGAATTTCGACAGTGAATTCGGCAGTGAATTTAAACAGTGAATTTCGAACACAAGTGAATTTCGATAGTAAATAAATAGTTTTGTCCTTTATGCAAAAGTTTCAAAAGACTGTCTTTCTACTCAATTGATGAAATATTTCTGTCATTCTCCCTGATTCCCCCTTTAATTTATTAATATTATTGTACTGTATGAGAGCATTGAGACATAGTCTCCCGTTTTCCTCCGTTTTTCCCGTTTTCTTTCTTCCCCTAACATCTTCTCCGTGCTCCTCTTCGTCCTCGTAAACCTCCTTGCCGATTCCCGTTACGTTCTCCCGGCAAAGAATCCGCCCCTTCCGCCGCTCAAGCAAACTCCTTCGCCGGTCCTCGGCTATTCTCCCCATCTCACTACCGCAAGCCTCCCTTCCAATTCCCGATTTTGTTTTCGATTTCCCACTCTCCACCTTAAAAGCCTTCTTCTGCAATCTTGTTCAATTCCCTGCCTCTCCCGTTCGTTTCACCTTTGCCATACCCAATCAACCTTTTCCATAGCAGCTTGTTTTTTTATATTATTTTCTTCTTACCTCAAAAAAGAAACGAAAAAGGGAAGAAAAAAAAAAAGCGAAAAAAATAAAAATTGGCCCTCTCTATTCCCGCACCAAACCGCTGGGCTCCTATCAACCGAGACATTCTCTTGGCAAATGACGATTCTTGGGGAATACTTGGGTCATTCTCGCCAAACGATGCCTGCCCTACCACTTTCTTTCAAAGAGATCAAACCACCCCGCCTTTTGACACCTCGACCTCCTAATAAAGCTTGATCGGCCTCACTAGGTTTCCAATCTAACCGGTAAAGTACCGGGTCGACTGTAGTCTAGATTGGTAAGTCAAGGTAGTGTCCACAGGGAAAAATCTCAGTTGAGTACCAAAGCGGCCCAAACATCTAGTCTAGGTGTATCCATAACTCGAGAAGTAGAATCTTAACCAACTACAAGGAAAATAATGAAAAGCGAACTAAAAGAGCAATTAACTAAAACCATAATGACTAGGATGCAAGGAAATTTTGATATGAAATAAGGTGGCTCGGGTGATGTTCCAATGAACTAGATATGAACTCTCGTAACTACTCCGAATCAAGCTTCACTAACTAATTCTCAACACGTGCAATTCACTATATTAACGTCAATCAATCTCTCGCACTTGACGTACTACAATCATACACCAAACCTATCGGCTAAGACTAGATTAGGATGAATGACTATGCATTCCCAATTCAAGATTAGGCAACACACACTAGAAATCAATTTTATCTCTAGATGATTTTACTATGTGTTCATGGTGACTAGTTCCATGTAAATTCTTATAATTACGCCTCGAATTAACACTTAGATGATGCAATTAGTCGCATTAACCACACCCATGAAGATCAATCACAATGACTTGAAAGGATTATGATCATACAAGACTATCCAACTTGAATCCAAGCAATTACAAGATATCTAGCCCAAATTCACATCACCCAAGCCACAATTAACTTAACTACTCATGATTAATGCAATAGACAAGCAATTCATGCAAATTAAAGTCATGAACACAGAAAATTACACAAAAAGGAGAAAAATACCTTAATTCATAGATGAAAACATGAAATTAGTCCATTTACCATTAAGATTCAACCAAAGATTGATGTATCCACCATTGTTTGGATTTAATCCCCTTTTGTGGCTAAATCTACCCTAGAACTAATAATTTTTAGGTGAGAAGAAGGTGTTCTCACATCCCCCAAATTCGCCCCCAAGAGCTTCCCAATTCCTTCCTGTTCAAAATGAGGGTGAGGAGTTAATATGCTTCCAAAAACAGACTTTGGTGGGCACCGCATGGATTCCTGGTAAGTACCGAGTTAATGGACCATTCTGCTCAATTCTAGGTAGCCACCAAGGCTTGTCTGGTGGCTACCTAGTTTGCTGTGTATTCTGCCTTGATTCTAGTGACCACCAAGAAGGCTTCGGTAATTGCCGAGAATGCAGAATTCCAAAATTTAAGATTTTTCCTCTCCAATGCTTGTTCAAAGTCACCAACCAGCCCGATATACGATCTTGAGACATTTTCAGGGCCCGGTAAATCTCTATACCTGCAAAATACAATACGAACTTATTCTATAAAATCATGGGGTACGACGTACCCTGTGTGTGCGATAAAATGTCCACATTTTATGAGAAAACTGAGAATTTTTATTGAGTGCAATGTGGAACTGAGAGTGATAAAAACAACATAATTAGGTGCCTATATGATTGAAATGAGGCTCGAAGTGCTACAAAGTAGGGGTAAAACACGTGTGAAATGCATGAAAGGATCGACTCCATCACCTCATCTTCTTCGGACACACCCGGCTCAGTCCAATTCAGCTCCGTGGATCCTTGACAACGGAGTGTCTCATCATATGACCAATGATCTCAGTCTATTAATGCTTCCTGAACTCTATGCGGGTGGTGATGCAATTATTATCGGTGACGATAGCTCTCTTCCTATATCTCATATTGGTTGTGCAACTCTCCCTTCCCCTACTTCTACGTTTCGTTTATCTAATGTTTAATGCGTCCTCACCCTTTCACAGTATTTATTATTTGTTTCATAATTCTGCTCTGACAATAATGTCACCATTGAATTCACCCGATTCATTCCTTGTGAAAGATCCACACACAGGCACCATTAGGGCCAAGTTAAATATGGAGTCTATTATTGGTCCAGTAGTCCCATTTTTGCATTTTCAGTCACTAAAGCTCCCTTCACCACATGGCATCATCGTTGTGGCCATGCTAACTTTCCTATTATTCAACACTTAGTTAAAAACAAACAATTTGAATTTCTTTTGTTGCCTTTTCCCCCTGTGATGCGTGTCTGCGTAATAAAAGTCATAGGTTGCCTTTTGGTGATTCTACATTACGTTCTTCCCGTCCTCTTGAAATTATTTACTCTGATGTTTGGACTGCTCCAGTTTATTCTGTTGATGGCTTCAAATACTATGTTATTTTCGTTGATCACTTCACGCGTTATGTCTGGATTTATCCCTTAACTCGTAAATATGATGCCTGTTGTGTTTGAAAAATTTACCCTACATGTCGAAAACTATTTTTCTGCTAAAATTAAAATGCTTTACTCTGATAATGGTACTGAGTTTATTACTCTTTGTCACTTCCTCTCCTCCCGTGGTATTACTCACAACACTTCTCCCCCCACACTCCCTAACACAATGGTCTCTCTGAACGCCGTCATCTTCATATAGTCGAAACTGCCCTTGCTCTTCTTCAACATGCCTCTATTCTTCTCTCATATTGGTCCTATGCTGTCAGTGCCGCGGTCTATCTCATCAATCGCATGCCTACCCCTGTTCTTGATATGTTATCCCCATATGATAAGTTGTTTTCCGAACCTCCCAACTATACCAAGCTTCGTGTTTTTGGGTGTCCGTGTTATCCCTGGATCAAACCCTGCACCACTCACAAGTTTGAAGCTAATTCCCTTCCGCGTGTCTTCCTTGGCTACTCCCTCACTTAAAGTGCCTATCTCTGCTATGATCTTTCCTCTCACCGCCTTTACGTCTCTCGGGATGTTCACTTTGTGGAAGATATCTTTCCCTTCTCCTCCTCACCCTCTTCATGACTCTTCTACCGATTTCTTTCTTGGTTCCTGCCTCGGTTCACATTCCTCCTCCACCCCCCATTCCAACTACTCCTACACTTGCCCCTCCTGCTTCACCCCTCCCCTTCTTCCTCTGTATCTCCTGCCACACAATCCTCATCATCATATTCTTCTGTAGATACCTTCACCCGACACCTCTCTCCCTTCCCATCATATGGTTACTCGTGCCAAAAACCAAATCTTCAAACCCCGCACTCTCATGAACCTTACCGCTCAGATAGACTCTCAATTCTCTGATACTGAACCTTCTACTTACAAACAAGCTTTACAGAGTTCTTACTGGCGTCATGCCATGTCTAACGCATTTGATGCTTTGGTTCGTAATGGTACGTGGCCACTGGTTCCAAATGATCCTTCTATCAATCTTGTTGGGTGCAAGTGGATTTATCGGATTAAGCATAAATCCGATGACACCATTGAGCGTTATAAGCTCGGTTGGTTTCCAAAGGCTTTACACAGTGTTCGGGCATTGATTACTTCGAGATGTTCAGCCCTATGGTTAAACTTACTACTGTTCGGTTGGTTCTTAGTCTTACGGTCTCTCAGGGATGTTTCTTTCATAAGTTTGATGTGAATAATGCTTTCCTACTGGGGTTTATCACTGAGGATGTCTGTATGGCTCAACCCCCCTGGGTTTGAGGATCTAGGCTATCCTCACCACGTGTGCAAACTTCATAAAGCTATTTATTATCTCAAGCAGGCCCCACGTGCGTGGTATCAGGAATTGAGAACTTTCATCCTCACACTTAGTTTCTTTAATTCAGCTGCGTACACTTCTCTCTTTATTTCTCGTTTGGATTCCATTATTACTATTGTACTTGTCTACGTGGACGATATTATTGTTACAAGTACTTCTTCAGAGCATGTTAAGCACACTATCTCTCGGATCAGTGATCGGTTTTCTATTAAGAATATTGGACTCTTGTCGTATTTTTTTAGGGTGGAGGTATCTTCAAATTCCTCCGGGTTACTTCTCACTTAGTCTCAATACCTTCTGGATCTGCTCCGCCGTACTAATATGCAGGATGCTAAGCATGTCACCACTCCGCTTCCTACAGATGCATTTTCTTCTCTTAATGCGTCTGCTGCACCTCAGGATGATGTTACTCAGTTTAGACAGGTTCTCGGCGCTCTTCAGTATTTGATATTTACTCGCCCAAATATTTTTTATGCTGTTAATAAGTTGTCTCAGTACTTGCATGTCCCTACGGTTTTACATTGGACATTGGTTAAGCGTCTTCTGCGTTATCTTGTTGGTACTATCTCTTATGGCTTGTAGCTTTTTGCCTCTTCATCTCTTGACTTACATGCCTTTTCTGATGCGGATTGGGGTGGTAACAGAGATTATGATTATTCCTCCACTAGTGCATACCTGGTGTTTCTTAGTCGGAACCTTATTTCCTGGTGCTCCAAGAAACAACCCACCGTTGCTCGTTCCTCCGCTGAGGCTGAGTATCGTTCCATTGCTTCCACTGCCTCCAAGTTGACTTGAGTATCCTTCCTTCTCTATGATCTTGGGCTTGCATATGTATCTACTACTGTCGTTTTCTGTGACAATGTGGGTGCCACCCATCTTTCGGCTAATCCTGTGTTTCATTCTGGCATGAAGCATGTTGTTGTCGATTATCACTATATTCACGATCAGGTCCAGAAGGGTCTCCTGCACGTTTCACACGTGTCTAGTGCTGATCAGTTAGCTGATGCTCTCACCAAGACGCTCTCCCACCAGCCGTTTCATCATTTCCTTTCCAAGTTGGGCCTACTTCCGTCTGTCCGTAGTCCCACTTGAGGGAGCGTGTTACGATATTATGTAATATTATGTAATTAATTAATATCTTGTAATTTATATTATTGTAATTATGTAGATGGATCTAGAATACTTGGAGCCTACTCCAGATAAGTGTATATATTGTACTGTATTATACCACAATCAATCATTGGAAAACACTTTCTTTCATTAATCAGTTACATGGTTTTTTAGTCAGTTTTCATTTAGCTAAAAGCCAAACCTTTTAATATAATTTGGTTTTAGTTGAAAAAAACTTAAACTTTTTTGAACTGATGCATACCCGAAACCTATTTCAATTAATAATATAAAATGTCAGTCTGTTTAGTTTGCTTCAACTCATCACACATTTATATTTCCTATTACTGATCATTTTCATATCATAAACATTCGACTTTTTGTGATTCTTCCACCCACCCATCTTTAATATTTTGTTCTATTAAAGAACAACACAAATTTATTCACAACTCATGAGTCATGACCCCTAACTCTCTCTTATCTTTCTGTTTTCTCGACACCAATATTTGAGATTCGTGGATTCTGATTTTCTTGAAATATTTTCTACTGATGCTAATGAACTTTATTATGGAGGTTTTGGATGACATCTCATCTAATTGATTGCATACATATATATATATATATATATATATATATATATATATATATATATATATATATATATATATATATATATATATATATAACTATTTTTATATTAGTTTGTAGTTTTATTTGCATATGAATAAGTTATGTTGGACAATTATATTGTTGAGGTCTATAATAACATCATGATTAGGATTCGATTTATAAATTGTCATCTAATGATTCAGTTAGAATTTCTCGTTATGGACATAGTACGAGATCATCAAATTGAATCGGTCCAGTCCTACATGAACCCTTTCACGTATAGTGTAGCCACTAAGGTGTCCAACATCAACGGCTCACACGCTAAGTGTTCTGGGGCACTGGCGGTGATTTGACCGTGAGATCCCAAACTACAATCAATTAAGAACTTTAGTCAATTCACCACAAACTCAATGTCTAACGTAGTACACCATGAACTCAATCGTCTCGTACGTAACTCTTATGCACCGGGCTTTATAGTTACATAATGAACCCCACGAGATTTTCTTGTAGTGTCATTTATATCTATGCAATTAAATAAATAAAGATTAATAAAAAATATTACTGTACTTTCATTTAATTAAAACCACACATTATTGCTTTTCCGGACGCATGTCTTACAATCTCCCACTTGCCTGCAAAGACAATATGGATTGTTTTAGAGCACTCCCTTTTATCATAACAGTGTGATATGTCATCAAAGTTGTCTTTTTGAAGTTTTCCTAAACTCGTCCACGTTAGCATCATTCAGATATTGGTAGCTGAGAATGTAAGTCACAAAGACGAAGTTCATTCCTTCCTACGGGAAGCAGAAGGACGATTTAGACTTTTGTTAATTCTAGTTTTGATCGATCGGTTGAATATATGATTTTGATGATTAATATCGATCACTAGTGAATTATTCGAGTCGATTGATGATTAGACATTATAAAGAGGACGTAGAGATATGCCTTGATTCATATAAGAAAAGTCTATAAAGGATTATTCATAGGAAATGTGTATATTATTGAGCACTTGGTAATGTGTATAGTACGGTAAGACGTACTATATATGGAAGAGTGAACTCTTGGATTTCTCATAGTATAATACCGGGATTAATAAATTGGGTAATTCAATTTAAGAGTTTGACCGATTACACGATTTATTGGAGTTTCTGGTTATATCTTCGTTATCCTCTATTTGGCTCCCAATATATTAGTAAAATCCCTCACCTCCTAGTAAGGGAATTTTAGTCCTTTCGAAATTTGTTTTCCCTTTATTTTCCTTTTCATTTTTTAAAAGTTTTCTATTCCTCTAAGACTTTGAAAACCGACCTAGGGCTTCAAAAAGCCTATATGTAGGCTCCTAGACAGCCCCAAAATACATAATTCGCGTTCTGGTTGAAGCTTGGGCCGGTTTCCCTAGCCGTCACCCGGAGAAGCGCCCCGGTTGATGTCCAGGATGAGTTATGGGCAACCCAGGACAAGTCTGGGCAATCCCTTGTCTAGGGGGTTCAGGAATCAATCATATCTCGTTGTCATCTGGCTTTAGTTTTGGCTCGTCTTTAAGGTAAGAAGTTCTTCTTATAAAAAAAGATTCATCTTTGTTTTCAAGTTTATGTTTTAAGTTGGTTTAGATCTATTTTTATGGTTAAATTGCACGAGATCGAACGTAATTATGTTTTGCATATTTGCCGGGTACTTGTTAGACCAGAAACCAACCTTGGTGCTAAAGCTCAGGTTGGTTTCCGCTCTTCACCGGTAAACCATCCAGACTAGGTCCCAGGGCTAGATTCTGGTGTACAATATCTGTAAACTGTTGAAATGGTGTCCTAAACCCAATCGGGTTAGACCGGATCTGACCTGGTCGGGTCATTTACTGATCTATTTAGTTCATGTAATAACTTTATTATGATTAATAAAAGCACTTTTGTTATCATATATCTTGCTTATCTTCATGTTATTGAATGTATATATATATATATATATATATATATATATATATATATATATATATATATATATATATATATATATATATATATATATATATATATATATAGTAACGCCCATAGTATTAAATCGTGATAGAGAAACCGTGATACTGATTATGGTTGATGAGATCTCTATTCACTTTAACAAGTTTGATACTTGAATGTCTCTAGTCATATGTACTGTCAAACGGGGCATTGATGGTATGATTAGACTAGCACGTATTGGAGGTCTTCTATCTTATTGAAGATAAGGATAGATCTCGTCTATCTAAGTGTAGAGACGCTTGGACTGTACGTGGATGTGTATTAGAGAATGCGTACGTTAGACTGGCCCACTTATATTAAGTGTCGCAGTATGTGGCAGTTGTGTAAGTATCCTGAGACCGGAGTCTTTATGGCATCACGGTGTGGATTGTCATGCTTTGACACTATTAAGGTTTCCCCTAGCCACGGGGCGATCATGCGGTATTGTTCGGGTATGATATTGAAGCATGCGTAGGATACATGTTTGTTCATCCGGAAATCGCGTATCATATGATTAGGAGTAAATATCCGAAATGACCTTCTTTTAAATAATGTCTAGCTCTCGTGAATCTTTGCAAAGTGGGAATAAATGAGTTATTCCGAGAGAGCATGATATCCAGATTATAAGATACGATCGTTTATGTACCGACACTCGAGATACGATTGTATGGATATTATTACAATGATAGGATTCTATTTGAACGGTAATTGTTTCACATGAAAGGTAGTAGTCATTGCTTTTGACTCTTTTGATGATTGGGGGTCATGGTGTATTGCTAGACGATATTCCGTGATCGTTAGGTATGAAGGGTATTTTTGTAATTTGCACTTTATGTCTACGGCCAACATATTCGGAAGCCTATTGGTTCACACACATAAGAACATCTAGCCGGATTAAAATACGGTTATAGTGATAACCAAATAAGAAAACTTTATCTCGACTATAAAGTGTTATAGTGATTAAATTAGTATGATAGTATTTATTTATTATGAATAAATTAAATACAAGTTATTAATTGTATTGATTAATTAAAGAATATTCCGGATGCCAATATTTAGCATATGGGGCGCAGACTGTAGTGTATAAGATACACTTAGATTGTGCAATTTAATTAATGATATTATCATATATTAATATTGGATATTAATAGATAATGAAAAAGCAGATTTACAGTAATATGATAAAGATATTCAATATTAGATATTGACGATATCTTGTATTTATTTAATATAAGATATTAAATTAATTGTGCTAAATCTAGAATATTTATTTTCCTTATTTTACTAGTAAAATGTTTTCTTTCTCATTAATCTACTAGGAAGCTTCTCCTAATCAGATTAGGACATATGGGGCGCCACCTTCTCCTATACAAGCAAGGGATTGGTTAGCTCTTTTATACAACACAATTCCAAGAGTTCATAATTCTTGTGAAAAAACTGAGAGCTTCATAAAGAGAGATTTAAAGAGAGAGAAAAGGTCGGTCTAGCAACCAGATTTTTCTAGTAGCAATCCAAGGAGGATTCCGGCGAGGTGCTCGTATGGATATTGTTGGACTTATTTCTGAGTTTTAGTGATGAGTGCCAGACTAGCTGTTATAGTGCAAAGGCAAAAAGATGTCTAGATCAAATGTATAGGTTTATTAGAGTTTGATATTTGTATAGGTTTGATCAAACAAGCATCAGTAATGGTCACCGATTAATATCAGCCCGTGATCTATATCGATAGGTAGCTAGGTCGAGAGACTAGTCGAGAACCTGCTCAAGATGGCAGGTGAGGGCTCAAACTCAGTTAATGAAGGCTAAGGGGTCAAACTTAGTAATTAAAGTCAAGGATATCGAATCAGAATTTAGGGAAGTCTGTGATGACCTAAACAGATTACATATACCTTGTGTACAAGGTCTAAGTTCCATAAGTTGGATGGTGACTGGAACTTAGTTATGATTAAATGGTGTAATCTAACTTCACAAATAAAAGTTTTATAAAGGAAGTCAGCTGCATTGTGTTTTAAACACAGTGAATTATGGTTCAGCTGACTGATATGTATCTCAGCAGACTCATGAACCTGCTGATACATATACCTCGATTTATTCAAGATTACATTGGAAGAAAACAGGGATAATGACAGCTAACAACCTCTTATTTTATCAAACAAATCAATGGTTGATATTAAAGGGACGTTGGGATGATTCAGGACTTTATCAAATGGATACAAGTCAAAGGATGGACAGACTGCATTCTGTCAAAAAGCAGTCTGACAGTGTCAGTACTATGAACAGTGACAGAAAGCAAGTCAAATGGGACATAACATGGAACGGCTATATTTGAATTTCAAATACAAGTCACAAGGACTCCTACCTATAAATAGAGGACTCCTAACTCAGATACAAGATGATGAAAATTGATGAACATTAAGAGATAAATCCTGAGCTTCGATTTCTGATCAAGAAAAACACCCTGCTGACCCTACTGAGCTTTAATCTACTGATCCAGAGAAATTCTTCAAGTGTAATCAGATTCAAGCTACATCAAGTTTACACACTTGAAGACATCAAGTCGCGATCATATCATCCTCGATCAAGTCAAAAAAGTGAATCACTTACTTGATTCAATCTTTCTTTTACAAGAAATCTACTGAAGACAGTGAAGCATCCTTGGGTGTGAAAGACTTTTGTTTGTGGTGGAGCTGGTGAAGAGGCAATCCTACCCTTCAAGGACCAGTGGAAGACTTTGGAGCAGCAATCCTACATGTTCCACGTGTTCAGTTTGTGAAGCCATAGTTATTGGTAAAGGACAAGCAACTTAGGGATATTTGTAACAGCTACATCAAAGATCTCTAGTGAATTACCTCCAACATCATAGGAGAAGAGTGGACTGACAGGATTACACCACCTGGAACCACTATAAAATCTGCCTACTTACTTTCTGCATTTATATTCTGCACTTAGTTTATATAACACATCAATCTACTGAATCTAGCAACTGAATCACACACCTACATTACTGAGTATCTAATACTTAGTATCATATTTAACAACAAGTAATAAGGCTTAATTTTTGATATATTTTCATTTGCACAAATTCGAGAAACTCAACGATCGGCATAGACTCATGAGTATCAATGACTCTATCAAGTATCGCTGAGGTCTTTGAAGTTCTTGAGTTTGTTAACTCCAAAAGTTTTAAGTGTTAATTTTATTCACCCTCCCTCTAAACTTAACCAAAGCCTTTTCAAGGGACCAACAATTGGTATCAGAGCAGTGCTTCTGTTCTTAAGTAATCCTAATTGTTGTGCTTGTGAAAATACTTTGAAAACTTTTTCAAGTCACTGATTTTCAAAGCATTGCATCATGGATAACAATCAGTATGCTAGAACAATGTTGATGTGTTCTTTAGATCGTTTTGATGAGTATAAACGTCGTATGCAAGGATGAATTTAGCAAAAAGCTTGTGCCTAAAGTAAGTAGAAAAAAGCATTGCATGAAGAAGACACCTTCAAACTGTTTTCAGATCTTAAGGCTTATGAATTTAGCAAAAGCTTGTGCTCGAATCGAAAAAGAAGAGCCAAAGACCATCGCATTGGGCTGCTTCCACATCAAGAAGAGACATCATGAGCTCAAGATGATCTGCTGGATGAGATGCAAGCGCAGATTGCCCTCTTGAGCAAGAAAATCGGGATGATGAAAAATGGAAAGGTTTCTCAAGGAATTTCACAAAGAAATTCAAAGAAAAGAAGAAGGAATCAAAGAAAGATAATGATTACTTGTGTTATCATTGCAAGAAGCCGTGACACTTCAAACTCCGATTGTCCTGAATTAAAATAGAAAAAGGAACCTGATTATATTTGCTTTAATTGCATGAAGCCTGGACATTTCAGACCTGACTGTCCAGACCTACTGAACACCAAAGTCAACAAAGAAGACATGGCAAGAAGGCTATGGTTGCTGAAGATGAATTGGGATATGAAGTAGAATTAGAAAAGGGAAATGAACCTGATGATACTGCACTTGTTGCTGAGATGGGAGATTATTCTTTAATGGCTAACATGGATGAAACAGAGGAGGTATACAATACTGTATCTATAAACACTCCTGCTGGAAGTGGTTGTGAATCAACCTTTGGTTCAAATCCTAAAAATTCTGACAATGAAGAAACTTTGGATGCCATCCTTAATCAATTGAGGATAATACAATCTGGTTATGAGATTGTGAAGGCTGAAAAAGAATCTCTTCAATCAGAATTTGAAAGATTAAATGCTGAATTAAGATCTCTCAAAGGAAAGAAAAAAGAAGTTAGACAGAATCAGCATAAGCCTGCTGAACCTTCAGTAGCTGCCGAGTCTGCTGAACCATATTGTTCCTCCGTTGCATTCAAATCTGGAAAGCCTTATGGTGGTAGAACAGGGCTTGGATTCGGAACTCAACAATCCAATAAGAGTGGATCCAATAAGGTCACTGAACCTGGTACCAGAATTGGTCCTAAGTTTGTGCCTGCACAAGATCCAACTCCCAAAAGGGTTGCTGAGGCAGTAAAGCCTACTGAGAAAGCTTCAAGAAAGCAAAATCAGAAGTCAAAGAAGTCAACAGCTCCTAATAAAAAGAATAAATCTAAAAATAGGACTGCTGTGCCTTCTAAACCTACTGATAGCAGACCTACTACCAAGTCTGCTGGAACACAAAAAGGGAAAAACCAGAAATATTCCAAGGATAAGAATCCTAAATCCAAAAATGCTAATCATTCAAGGGATACTTATCTCAGGGGGAAAGGTAGACTGCTCCTATCACGATGATTGGAATATTCCCGCACACTAATGCTAGAAACAACGAAAAATAACCATGTTGCTAGGGTAAAACATAAGCAATGGAATCAGCAGAGGACTCAGCAGAGGACCTATACAAGGCCTCAGTAGGGACCTCATCAGACTCCATATTACAGGGTTGTTCCTAACAGACAACAAACTTATGGTTATCCTAATGCTTCTAACAAAAGAAATCACTTTAAACAGCATTATATTCCAAAAGGCCAGAAAACATATATGAATCCTACACAACCAATTGTTAGACCTTATGGATGTGTAGAATACATGTATGAACCAAAGTATGATACCTTTCAAAGAAGACCTTATGGAAACTTGCCAAGGGTCATGCTTACCACTGACCATTATGGACCCAAACAGGTTTGGGTACCTAAAATGCATTAACTTTGTTTTGTAGGGTGTCTGGTACTTTGACAGTGGATGTTCCAGACATATGACAAAGAATAAGCACTGTTTGTCAAATTTTGTGGCAAAGGATGGTCCAAGAGTGAATTTTGGTAACAAGAATACACCTGGATACACAAGAGGATATGGCACACTTGTGAGAAATGGAGTAACAATCAGGAATGTGGCATATGGGGAAGGACTGGACTACAACCTACTGAGCACTGGACAATTCTTAACATGGAATACAAGGTCACTTTTGACAAAAACACTTGTACTGTCATTAGTGAAAGAGGTGATCAAGTTGTGTTGGCTGAAAAAAGACAACAAAACATGTATGTTGTGGATTGGTCTCATCATTGCCTAAACATGCCTGATTGTGCATACCAAGTCAGAACTCAATTGGTTATGGCATAAGAAGTTGAATCATCTAAACTTTGATGATATCAATCAGTTGGTGAAGAAGAAACTAGTGATTGGTTTACCTGAGAACACATTCAAGAAGGATGCTATATATGATGCATGTCATCAAGGTAAACAGACAAAGTCAAGCTTCAAGTCAAAGACAAAACAATCAACAAAAAGAGTTTTGGAGCTGATGCACATGGATCTATTTGGACCAGTAACACCAACAAGTGTAACAGGAAAGAAATACACCTTGGTGGTTGTGGATGATTATTCAAGGTACACTTGGGTGATATTTATGAACAAGAAAAGTGAAACACTTCAAAAGATGCCTGAACTTTTGAAGAGATTACAGAATGAGAAAAGTTTGACAGTAGTAAAGATCGGATCGGACAAAGGTACTGAATTTCTCAATAAAGTTATAAGAGAATATTGTGAATTGAATGGTGTACTACATCAACTTCCTGCTCTTGGTACACCTCAGCAAAATGGGGTTGCTGAAAGAAGAAACAGAACTCTAAAAGAAGCAGGAAGAACTATGATTTGTGAAACATTGCTACCTGAAAGATATTGGGTTTGAAGCGAATAATACAACATGCTATACACAAAATGAACCTCGATGAAACAAGAAGTCAAGAAGACACCTTATGAGATTTGGAATGGAAGAAAACCTAATATATCCTATTTCCATCCATTTGGAAGCAAGTGTTTTATCTTGAATTATAAGGAACAATTGAAGACATTCCAACCAAAATCGGATGAAGGAATCTTCTTGGGATATTCTTGATCGACCAAGGCATTCGTGGTACTTGAACAAAGGTCATCAAACATGAAGAAACAATACATGTTGTATTTGATGAACCTAAGTTCACTGGAATGGAAGATGAAGATTCGAACTGGCTTTGAGAATCAACAAGTCACCGATCCGTAATGTGTTGAAGTTTTGGAAAGATTCAATGACTTAAAAGTTTCGATTCGCCCCTGGTAATACTACTTGATGCAACAACCGAGGCGCCTCAAGGATCTCACAACCCCCATTGAAGAAACAATCTAATCGAGAATCCACAATGGTTAAGGGATCACCTGCTTTGAACAAGTCATTGGCAATATACTGACAAGGTGTGAGGACTGAAGACAATTAGAAGCAATGTTCACTTGTTTTCTATCTCAAATGGAACCTAAAGTTGTTGAAGAAGCAATTTGAGATCCAGTTGGATAATTGCTATGCAAGAAGAATTGAATGAATTTGAAAGAAATAAAGTTTGGACACTAGTGGAAAGGCCTAGTCATGCAAATATAATTGGTACAAAGTAGGTATATAGAAACAAACTTGATGAATCTGGTACCATTGTAAGGAATAAGGCCAGACTAGTGGCAAAAGGATATTCTCAAGCAGAATGAATAGATTTTGATGAGACATATGCCCCTGTTGCAAGATTGGAAGCTATCAGATTATTCCTGGCACATGCTGCTTATAAAAACTTCAAAGTATATCAGATGGATGTTAAGAGTGCATTTTTGAATGGCATTCTGGAAGAGGAGGTGTATGTTCAGCAACCTCCTGGATTTGAAGTTAAAGACCAAGAAGATAAAGTGTATAGGCTCAACAAAGCACTTTATGGTTTGAAACAAGCACCAAGAGCATGGTATGAGACTCTATCTCAATTCTTGGTGGACAATGGTTTTACAAAAGGCACCATTGATAAGACTCTTTTTAGAATCAATGAAAGGAACAGCACCCTGCTGATACAAATTTATGTTGATGACATAATTTTTGGCTCTGAAAATGATTTGCTATGTGAGAAGTTTGCAAATCTAATGAAAAGCAAATTCCAAATGAGTATGATGGGAGAAATGAACTACTTTTTGGGATTGCAAGTCAAATAGATGAAAGATGGAATCTTCATTCATCAAACCAAGTATACCAAAGAGTTACTGAAGAAATTTTGTATGGAAAACAGCACCAAGATATCAACTCCTATGAGTACAAACATTAGATTGGATGAAGACAAAGAAGGCAAAGATGTTGATCAGACCTTATACAGAAGGATGATAGGCGATCTGGCATGTACTCTTACTTTGCTAGCGACTGATATATCCTTTCTGTAGGTGTTTGTGCAAGATTTCAATCAAAACCTAAAGAAAGTCATTTAGGTGCAGTCAAAAGAGCTCTCAAGTATCTAAAAGAGACTTTGGGAGTAGGGATATGGTATTCAAAAGATGGAAGTTTCAAGGTTATATCCTACTCAGATTCTGACTATGCTGGATGCAAGATTGATAGAAAAAGCACCACAGGAACCTGTTAGTTAATGGGAAATTGACCGGTTTCTGGTTTAGCAAGAAAGCAATTCTATATCAACTTCCACCGACTTGAGGTTTGAATATATTGTCTTTCTTTGGAAGTTCTTTGTGCACAAATACTTTGGTTAAGACAACAATTAAGGGATTATGGAATTGAAGAAAGAGAAATTCCAATCATGTGTGACAACACAAGTGCAATTGCAATCACAAAAAATCATGTTTTGCACTCAAGAACCAAGCATATTGATGCGAGACATCATTTTATAAGAGATCATGTTGAAAAGAAAGATGTGGTGGTTCTTTATATCCTTCATCAAGATCAACTTGCTTTGATATTTTCACTAAACCATTGGATAGTGAAAGATTTGCTAAACTAAGGATCGAACTTGGAATTATAAAAGTTGGTGATATAATCTTAATCAAGATGTGTCTTGGAATTCACCAAGAGATTAGTCTTTGCTATGTTGGGTGAGCTCACTTAGCGTGATTAGTCATTGGTATCAACGAGTTCCATGTACTTATGGTTGGACAATTGAGCAAATGAAGTTGCCAAGGGATTGGTCTTTGTCATGATGGGTGAGCTCACTTGACAGATCAGTCATTGGTATTAAACTTCATCTTGTATTGTCAATTGGACAATACAAAAGGAATTAAACATCAGCAGAGAGACTCTATCAAGAAAGTCTGCCGAGACTTCTATATCGATGAGTTTGTTGGGCCAAGTCTATCATGACAAGGTCAAAATTGGGAAACGTTACACAGTCAAACTTACTAAAGTCAAAAAGCAAATGGCAGGATATTTATTTTATCCTTATAACCGCAGTTAACATGATCGAACGGTTATCAGACGTTATGGAAAAGTAATGGGCCACGTGTCAAGACAGCATTCACTCAAATTTAATCGTGGTTAATGCACAGTACGTGCTCTGACAGTTTCAACCATATCTGTCTATATATATACAGACATACTTACAGAGACTACTCACAAAAATCTCAGATTGATTTTCTCTACGTATACACTGTGTGAACACAGATTTGAGAATTATCTTCTTCATCTTTTTCTTACAAAAATGTCAAAGAATGATGAGGTTCATATTGGAACCAGTCAGAGTGTAAGAGGATATGTTACTGACTGTAACTCCACTGAGCTAGCCATTAATATTGGACGAAGAATCAGACGGTTTGCTGGGCTAGAAGGTGTAATAAACAGAAGATTGGAACGAATCTCCTATGTCAATATGCTGGAATTCTGGAAAAACATTGTCATACATGAAGGTAGAGAGGCCTTCACTACAACTGTAAATGGAAGAGAGATTGAAATATCCTCAAACCTATTGAGAGAGGTATTTGGGTTTGCACCTGGAAACAATGCACCCACAAATCCAGAAGCAATGAATCTACCAAGAATGAAGTTTGTGGATTCAATTAAAACAGATGATACAATTGCTTCAAATCTGGGCATCAATGTAAGATATATTGGTTTGAGTACAACCTGCTGAGCAAATTGATTGCCAAAACCATTTTGGGATTTGTTGGAAGCCTGGATACTTTATCAGGACCCAAAATTCCTTGGTGATCGGCGATCGAGGCAACAATACAATGTAGAAGAGCTCTTTGATGGAGTCTAGCTTGGAGGAATGGTGGTGGGGTACCAAAGACATGTCTGGATGAGTTGAGGGTCATCGGGAGTGACATAACACGATTAAGAACTCAACTTGATGAAGCGGGAACAAAGGTTTGAAGAATCGATGAATCTAGTGGATAACAATAGAAAGTCTCATGAGACAGTTGCTTCAAGCTACACATCTACTCGAGATGCCATTCTTGATCTAACACAAGATGTGAGGGAATTAAACAGGCAATACACGTAGGAGAAATTTTTGAAAGATCAATTTAACTCCATTCATCAGAAGTTAGATAACCTTGCTGAGGTACATGACTTGCTTTTTTCTTTGTTGCACCTCAACCTGTCAGATCTGGATCCTAAAATTACTGAAAGGATAACCCTGCTGGAGCAAACTATGCAAGAAAGGATCACAGCTGTTGACACTAGGACTGAAATTATGGAGGGACAATTGAACAATCTAGTGTTGATACAGGAGAGTGTACATGGCCTGCTGTCCCGTTTTGTTGATGATGTCAATAAAGGGGAAGAGAGCCAAACAGAAGTATCAAAAGAGGCTGCTAGAATTTTTGCCAAGAAAAGATGGGAAGATGACACTAATGCATTCAGAGACCCTGCACCTGGCAGAATTCCACTCACTGATGATCTTCTCAAACAATACAAGAAGGCATACTACAACAGAAGGAGACCTTATCATGACAAGGGATTTCATGAAGGTTTGAACTCTATTCTGGGCTTAAAATTTTAGGAAGCAAGAGTTAAATCTATGAGGGCTTCAAAGAGAGGTGGAAGAGGTGGAAGAGGTGGTAGAGGTAAAGGAGTTTACCTACCACAAATGCAAAGGAGTCACTCAATGAATTCAAAGAAGTATACATGCGTTTAGGCTTTAGAGTACATCAGATAAATCTCACTCTACCTGAAGAATGGCATTGGTGGAAAGAAGTGAATCCTCACATTAACTTCTCTCTCATTGAAAATGAATGGATGAGAGAAATGATTATGGAGATCAGAGCTTACCAAGAGCAAGCAGAAAAATCAAGAGAAGAAAGAGAAAGAAGACAGTAGATCAGCACACTTTATCTGTTTTATCATTTGCTGATTCTAGACTGTAATACTTTGAACAACTGTTTATAATGAGAAATGACTAAGTTTGTTCAGTTTTTGTTTTTAATCTTTTTGCTTTTCTGTTAGGAGAGGGTGTTGGCATCATCACCAAAAGGGGGAAATTGTTGGACTTATTTCTGAGTTTTAGTGATGAGTGCCAGACTAGCTGTTATAATGCAAAGGCAAAAAGATGTCTAGATCAAATTTATAGGTTTATTAGAGTTTGATCTTTGTATAGGTTTGATCAAACAAGCACTGTAATGGTCAGCTGATTAATATCAACAGACTGGTCTATATCAGTAGGTAGCTAGGTCCAGTAGACTAGTCGAGAACCTCTTTGAAGGCAGAAGGTGAGGGCTCAAACTCGATTAATGAAGGCTAAGGGTCAAACTTAGTAATTAAAGTCAAGGTTATGGAATCGAGAATTTAGGGAAGTGCAGTGATGACCTAAATCGATTACATATACCTTGTGTACAAGGTCTAAGTTCCATAAGTTGGATGGTGACTGGAACTTAGTTATGATTAAATGGTGTAATTTAACTTCACAAATAAAAGTTAGATAAAGGAAGTCAGCTGCATTGTGTTTTAAACACAGTGAATTATGGTTCAGCTGACTGATATGTATCTCAGCAGACTCATGAACCTGCTGATACATATACCTCGATTTATTCAAGATTACATTGGAAGAAAACAATAAGGACAGCTAACAACCTCTGATTTTATCAAACAAATCAATGTTTGATATTAAAGGGACGTTGGGATGATTCAGGACTTTATCAAATGGATACAAGTCAAAGGATGGACATCTTGCATTACATCAAAAAGCGATCACCGTGTATCGATACTATGAACAGTGACAAAAAGCAAGTCAAATGGGACATAACATGGAACGGCTATATTTGAATTTCAAATACAAGTCACAAGGACTCCTACCTATAAATAGAGGACTCCTAACTCAGATACAAGATGATGAAAATTGATGAACATTAAGAGATAAATCCTGAGCTTCGATTTCTGATCAAGAAAAACACCCTGCTGGCCCTACTGAGCTTTAATCTACTGATCCAGAGAAATTCTTCAAGTGTAATCTACATTCAAGCTACATCAAGTTTACACACTTGAAGACATCAAGCTGCTGATCATATCATCCTGATCAAGCTGCTGAAAGATGACTTACTTGATTCAATCTTTCTTTTACAAGAAATCTACTGAAGACAGTGAAGCATCATTGGGTGTGAAAGATCATTGTTTGTGGTGGAGGTGGTGAAGAGGCAATCCTACCCTTCAAGGACCCGAGTGGAAGACTTTGGAGCAACAATCCTACTGCTCCAAATGTTCGGTTTAATGAAGCCATAGTTATTGGTGAAGGACAAGCAACTTAGGGATATTTGTAACAGCTACATCAAAGATCTCTAGTGAATTACCTCCAACATCATAGGAGAAGAGTGGACTGACAGGATTACACCACCTGGAACCACTATAAAATCTGTCTACTTACTTTCTGCATTTATATTTTGCACTTAGTTTATATAACATATCAATCTACTGAATCTAGCAACTGAATCACACACCTACATTACTGAGTATCTAATACTTAGTATCATATTTATCAACAAGTAATAAGGCTTAATTTTTGATATATTTCCGCTGCACAAATTCAGTAAACTCAACAGTCAGCAGACTAGTGACTATCAAAGATACTATCAAGTATCGCAGTTCTTTGAAGTTCTTTGAGTTTGTTAACTCCAAAAGTTTTAAGTGTTAAGTTTATTCACCCCCCTCTAAACTTAACCAAAGCCTTTTCAAGAGACCAACAGATATCGATAGAGGCCGGACACGTGGACGGCTCACGCGCACTACTACTTTCCATTGACGGTCAAAGCGTCGATCTATTAGATCAAGCAAGGTAATCACCGTCAACTACTTAACGGGTTTATTGCGTTAAACGAAGTCGATCTTGGGATCGTAAATCAATTTTTAAATTCCGCTGCGTAGACTAGTTGATTTCCTAACAATATCAGAGAAAGGTTCGAACTTAAGCAATAAACACTAATTAAATTGCGTAGTAATTAATCGATAGATGCAAGATCTAGATTCACGAAACAAAATAAATAATATAATATCGTTGTAAGGGGGCTCGGCCGAAGCGGCGGCCCCCTCCACCGCGGCTCCGTCGGCGGTGTCGGCGGCCCTAGGGCTCGGCCGAAGCGGCGGCCCCCTCCACCGCGGCACCGTCGGCGGTGTCGGCGCCCCTAGGGCCGCCGGCGTCGGCAGGTTCTATCATAGGGGGACATCGATCTCGTTTTCGTTTTGTGATATTTATTGTGCATTGATATCTCATTTGTTTAGTTGGTGTCATGTGACTAACTAATGGTTCAAATAGTTTATGCCATTGGGATGCTACATGGCATTAAATAATATTGGCAATTTCCAAACTTTGTTTGGAATAGGCCTAGGCCCTTTTCAAAATTTTGATTTTGAAAAGGGCCAAGGAGATGTTTTTTGGGTTTGGAAACCAAATGTACCCCTTTTGATTAAGAATCAAAAGGAAAGAAACTAAAAGATACATAATTTTAATTTTGATTTAAATTTGAATAGTTCCAATTAATTAAAATTAAAATAGAAATCGGTTAAAAAATTTAGTTAATTTTATTTCGATTGATATCATTTAATTAATTAAATGTTAATTGATTATTTGATCTTTTTCATAAGATTTTATTGTATGGATTAGATGTTGTAGTTATAATATGATTATATGGACCCCGATTAATCATTGACTCGAGCAATAGGATAGATGTGTGTGATTTACTTTATGTTGGTTTTTTCATATTGTCCTAGGCCGTTATGAAGAACGTGACCTAGTTTACTTTCTGTATTTATCTCATTCCCGTTAGCTCCCCCGTGTGCGGTGGGTGTATTTATTTATTAGATAGATTATTATGTAATAAGAATGAAGCAGTAGATGGAGACCAAAGAAAGATAAAGATCCCATTGGTGATGGAGCATTAAAGATCCTATTGGCGGTCGCAGCTACCCTTAGATTGTGACCCGCGGTTTCGTCAGTTTTGTATTTAAAACCGCACCTAGGAAAAGTCCATGATCATACCGGTTATTTTTGTGCGCGGAATGATGTATGTTTTACTTTATATTGATAACGTAGAAATATGCACGTTTAGATGAGACCGTAATTAAATTAGAATTAATTAAGTGAATTAATTTAAAATCACTCTCACATATAAAAATCAAGTCAAAATAAGTCTCCCAATATTATAGCGACGGTGAAGAGCCCTTGTTCGGATCCAACTGATCGGCCCTCGTCGGGAGTTGACCTACCTCGGGTATATCGTCGTTATTGAGATATGATCGTATGAGATATCACGAATATTGGGTTATGACTTGACTAGAATGTTGCGGTGATTGGCCCTCGTCAGGACCGTTTGATTTTAGAGACAAGGGTTTGTCTATTACATAGAGATGTGAATTGTCAAAGAGTTGACTAGTCAACCACTAGGAGCCACATATGATGCGACTGGTAGGAGTACCTACCTTTCGAAATTGTCTCGGTTGACGGCCCTCGTCGGAAATCGAGATAGCTAGATTGGGTCCCAGCCACTAAAGAATTAATAAATTTTTGAAAGCCAATTGGGAGTAGTTGGCTAGTGGGAGCAAAACCTAGTTAAAATTATAAGTGCAAATTTTTGGTTTTGTATGCATGAACTTTTACTTATATTATCTTTACTTTATTGTTGTATAAATGTCGAACAAATTGAATCTTCGTTTTATCATTGATAACAAACTTGACGAATCAAACTTTCTCGACTGGGAAAGAAACCTCAAAATCGTTTTGAGACATGGAGGCATTGGCTATGTCTTGGAAACACCCTTAACTAAGGATCCCGAAGATGCTACGAATGAGGAGTCGGTTAAGAAGCATGTGAAACACTGTTCTGATAGTACAGAGGCTACTTGCATCATGCTTGCTTCTATGACACCGGAACTTCAGAAACTGCATGAGTCCATGGATGCTCATACCATTATGGTTCACCTGAAGGATCTCTATGCTTTCCAGTCTCGTACTGAGAGGTACGAGGTCTCGAAGGCGTTGTTTGGTTGCAAGGTGGCTCCGGGAACTCCAGTTGGGTCACATGTGCTGAAGCTGGTCGGTTACATAGAGAGGCTTGAGAAGCTGGGCCATAAGATGGGGTGTAAATTGAGTATTGAATTAATTCTGCAATCTCTACCGGACTCTTACTCGCAGTTTGTGATGAACTATCACATGAACAAGATTGATTACTCCCTCATGGAGTTATTGAAAATGCTCAAAACTGCTGAAGGCACTGTCGGCAAGGGTAAGCAAGTGTTGCTTGTGACTTCTTCCAAGGGCAAGAAAAAGGCCTAAAATAAGACCAAGAAAGCGAATGAGGCTACCAAGCCGAAGCCTAAGATAGCCAAATACAAATCCAATGATGCTTGCTTCCATTGTGGCCAGAGTGGTCACTGGAGGAGAAACTACAAGGCTTTCTTGAGCACCAAGAAGAACAAGCATAATGATGCTTCAACTTCAGGTATGTTTATGATTGAGATCAATATAACTTCTTCTAAGTCTAACCACTGGGTATTAGATACTAGATGTGGTTCTCATATTTGTACGGATATGCAGGGACTAAGAAGGACTAGAGATCTGAGGAAAGGAGAAGTGGACCTGCTGTTAGGAAATCTACGTAGGAACGCAGCGGAATTTAAAATTTATTTCCTTTTACCGGGATCGACTTTGTTTAAACAACAAGCATAAAAGAAGTAGACGATTAATATACCTTGCTTGATCTAAAAGATCGATGCATTGACCGTCTACGGAGAGTAGTAGTGCACGGAGCCGCCCAAGCGTTCAGACTGAGTTCTGGGCAGTCCAGGCCTCCAGCAGGGTGTCCACGAAGCTGTCTTTAAGTCCTACATGAGTTTTAAGATCTGTTTTCATGGTACCAGTAGGAATAAGATAGTAGTTCGGTGTTGTTATAGTCTTTTTTATGTTCCTATAGGGTAGAGATGAACTTATGTGCTTTTTGTGCTCCAATGTGCTTATGTATTTTGCTCTGTCATGCTTGGAAAGGTCACCGCTATTGGCAATGTACCGAAATGGGTGCCATGGGTCCCTAATTCCTATGTCGTATGTGTGGCTAACTATGCTAATCCATGTCGTTATTGAGACAGCGGTCCCTAGTCCCGTGGGTCCCTAATTCCCATGATTGGAGGTGTGTTAGTTGTATTAGCTGTGTTTTACACCGTGTCCCTTAGATAAGTGTCTCGGTGCCACATAATGAATATAGCTATGAAAAGACAAGAAATGTAACATGACAAGTTAAGAATGCGGCTATGTTAAGTAAGTAAGTACTTAATGTAACTGAACAAGTACGTGCAAGATAAATTGAATGTAGCTAATAGACATGTTTCCTATGAATGGTTTAAAGTTGGTTTCCAGGTGGTTTTCCCTTATTTAAGTTTTAAAGTAAGTTCCTTATGTGTCAAGAGATTCTTTTAAAGGTGTTTTACGTATTCTTCAAGATTATACTTTCAACTGTTTGTAAACCGGATAGAGTAGATTTTATGTTGTGTCTCCCGGCTTATGATAACCATTAATCCCTATTTTGATCTTCTTTCTCTTTGCTGAGCATCTAGCTAGTGCTCACTCCTTTATTTGGAATAAGAAGATTGCAGGGTCATACTTATTTGACGACGAGTTTGGAGTGCTAGCTTAGGAGTGGAGCAATGTAGTCGTTTATGTTTTAGTTTCCTTTTGTAGTTGTTCCTTCTTTTCCAATAAAGTGAATTGCAATGGATAATAGTTTTGCTTTCAGTTATTTATGATTTAGTTTAACAACAGTTGTATTCTGGATGATGGTTGTAATTGGAAGACCCCGAGGGTCTATTTTCCTGGTCTTCTGCTTGTTTTCTTCCGTGCTAATCTTTTTACTCTGATATGACACGAGGCTTATGTGAGATTTAAGGTTTACTCTAAATGTCACGTGCCGAATGTCCCGTTTCCGGATAAAGACTCGGTATTCGGGACATGTGTGTTACAATATTAGAACCAATTTGATTTATATTTGATTCTACTATGAATTATTATATATAATTTACTAATTTGTACTTACTATTTTCTAATTGTAAATGACAACAAACTATTCAAATTTGGGAATATTAGGTTTTAGTCCACTTTCCGTCCTGTAAATAAATTTTAATCCACACACATTTTTTTTGTTGATTTACGGACAAAATATTTTCATTCGGACTAAATTACTCTAATATAACGCACCCACCTAAAGAATATCATCTTGAAGGAAAAATAAAGCCATTGCCTTTATTTACGCTAACCATCACCGGCGAGGTCCACTTACTCAGAAGACGCCGGAAAAATGGAGGAAAAGCTGCAACACTGGCCGTACCTTTTGGACCGAAGCTTTTCTGTGAACACGAAAAGACGAACTCCGAGATGATGGTCAGCCGACCTGGGTTCCGACCATCTATGGTAGGTAAGGCGAAAAAGTCAGCTATTGCTACATCCATCATGGTTTTGTTTGCTCGGGATGATGATTGTTAAGGGTGATTTTGTACGTTTTATAAGGATATATTTTATATCAATTTCCCTCACATTCGTATTGTTTCTCATAGAAATCGAGCTTTATATTGAAATATTGAGCAAATGGTGTTTTTAATAGTTAAATTGCAAAACGTAACGAATTATGTGCTTAAATGATGATTTTATATGATTTTGGAATTGTGTTACGCTTTGGTATGTTTTCCCTTGCTAGTAGATACTCATTGATGATGGAAAAAGGATTTTAGAGAGCCAAATTCGAAGTTGGAAAGGAATCAATCACATTTATGGAAGAATAGAAGATTTAAGGAAAGAAATCAAGTGATTGATCCAGCTGAACTGGCGTCCAAAGAAGTGAACTAGCGTCCGATCTGGACGGGCGTTTGATAGAGTGGACGAGCGTCCAGTGAAGAATTCGTAATGAGAGTTTGGGCGGGAAGTGGACGGCGTTTGCCTTGTTGGACGGGCGTCCACCCAAACGGACGGGCGTCCAAGCGCCGCCATCTTTGAAACCGACTTAAACTTCTATTTAAAGCGCGGATCCCAACCCTAAAACACACAATTTTCACATCAGAAATTTCCAAGAGAGCAGCCGCATCTTGGGAGCTTTCAAGGCCGGTCACCCGAGCCTTGTGCTCGGGTGATCCGAGGTTAGATTAGGATCGTTTTTGTTTCGTTTTCAGTTCATGGATCATCCATTGTATAAACTATGTGAGTTCATCTTTTTGATTTATTCAAGCTTTGTTTATCTTCATGATTTTTGATTTATTTTGTATCGTTCTATGATTATGATGCTATCGTGTGAACTCATATCGAGAGATTTGTTTACTAATTGATATGTTTACAACATACGGA
The DNA here is from genome assembly GCA_026214975.1 of Gentiana macrophylla. Classification (NCBI taxonomy): domain Eukaryota; kingdom Viridiplantae; phylum Streptophyta; class Magnoliopsida; order Gentianales; family Gentianaceae; genus Gentiana; species Gentiana macrophylla. The sequence goes on from CM047816.1 coordinate 77,753,762, forward strand.
AGTTGCGTAAACTAGATCACCATAGAAAGATAGGATCTTTAATCGTTAATTCGTGACAAATTAATGGATTAATTATCTAGGTTGTTAGATTCTAAAATACGAGAGTTAACTTGAATCTACACCTTCGTTTTGTATGAAATTGGTCTCAACATTCGGGAGAGGAGAGATCGATAATTGAATTCACTAAGAGATTAGGGATTCATAGCTTGAGAAATAGATTCACTAAGAGATTAGGAATTTGTATCTCGTGTAAAGGTGAAACCACAATTTGAATTAAAATCATGAGGTGAACTTGGATTGAAATCACTTAGTTTGTGTAATGTTTAATCCTATGTATCTTTAGTTTAGGTCGTCTTTATTATTCTTAGCTTAGATTTATTTTATCTGTTCTTTGTGTTTATACGTTTGTTCTTTTGTTTATTTGTGTTCTTGAGTAACAATTGAAAGGAATTAATAAAACTAGAGTCAACATCCCAATTCCCTGTGGATCGATACCCGTACTTACCCTACTATGCTAGCAATTACCCGATATTCGGTCGGTTAGGAGTTAGTTTGCATGTTAGGTATAGGTTTATAAATTATTTTTTGTTTAGTGATGCAAAATCCTCCGAACAAAAGTGGCGCCGTTGCCGGGGAATCGGTGTTTTGTTGAATCTAATTGAGTTAATTCTTCTATTTTGTTACGATTTAATTTTTTGGAATAAAAGGGGTCGTTAGGGCACATAGTAGTATTTTGGCCGTAACTTTCGGCTCGAGTGTCCGTTTGGGACGCGGGACCCCAATTCGGAAAGCCGTTCGACACCGTTTTCGAGGTCAAAATCTGTTGTTTTCCCTTCCATTTTGGCCCTAGAAGATTTCAACACGTTTTTTTTAGTGTTTTCTGTTTTTTCTGTTTTAAATTTTTCGTAGTTCAGGTTTAGGTTTCTGTTTCCGTATCTTTTTAGGTAGTTTTCAATAAAAGTAGCGTTAAATAAATTGAGAGTTTTTATTTTTGCCGTGTTTCGATGACCGTTGGGTTAAGAATGTGCAAAAAGTTTTTTACTCGATTTGTGAAACGTGAAGTGTAACCTAATCTGTAACCTAGTGCCCTCTGTGCTTAAATTTATCCGTGGCTGCTGTATGCGTTCTGGTTTGTTTTGAATTGATGATCTATTTAGGGTTTCTTGTGTTTTCTGCTTTTACGTGCAAATTCGATGTTTGGACGGCGTTCATGGTAAGTGAGCGCCCGTCCGATCCATGCTTTATCACGCAGTGAGCGGGCGTCCGACTAGTAGACGGCCGTCCGTCCAGTTTTGCTCAACTCTGTTCCAGTTTTTCTGAGTCAGACGAGCGTTCGGCCGTCCAGTGCAAAAATTTCCAGGCAAACGCCCGTCTGGATGAGTAGACGCACGTCCAGGTTCCAAATTTTTCTTGACTTGATTTTTAATGCTTTATTTGACATGGATACTTTCATACGAGCTTCTGTGGCTAATTATTTTTACATAGATGTTCTGAACTTGCATGTTTACATCTTTCCATCTACGAATCCATGTTAAATAATTGATTAATTTTTAGTTACATGATTCATCCATGCATGTTATAATTCTTGCCGGTACTGTGCGCTATAATCGTTCTTATTGTTATTTAGTAGCTAATGTCGGTTTCCGTATGCTACATATCGTTGTGATGAATCCTGTGAGCTTTGAGACCTATGTGCTTTGTTATTTTTGTAACTCATATGGGTAGCTACTGTCGGTTTTCCGTAATGCTACCATCGTTGGCTTATGAGTTATATCTGTTTAGTATAGCTAACTGTTGGTTCTCCATAATGCTATCACCTTTGATGAGTCTTAAGGCGCGTCTACACTGCATATAATGAATAGTATTGTCGTTTATCGTAAACTGTCATTATTTTGTAGACGTTTATTATATACATGTCGTGTTGCAAATAAGTGGGCTAGTTTTCTTTCTTTTATTTTCTTTTATTTTTGCATATCACTTAGATGCATATCATTTAGTTGCATGTCATCTAGTCGCATTGTTTTTCTATTTTTCTTTTATTTTTCTTGCGGGTAGTTACTGTCGGCTTGCCGTATGCTACCACTTTTATTTTATGTCCTTCCTTTTCTGATTCTGCTCGGGCCGTAGTCACTGTAGAGTTGTCTACCCAACTTGCTCAGCCTGAGCCTGTCAGCTTTTTATTTTATTAGAATTGCATATCATGTAGATTGCATTGTAGTATATTTTCATGTAGTTGCACCTAGCCTACTATTTTGTAATGTTCCATGTATATGTCCATCTTTATATGAGCTTAATTTGAAAAAATCTCTATAACTCCTTTTCCATGTGCTTTACATGTCTAATCCTTTTTCCCCGTAGACTCTTTTTGCACTGATCAAGTATGCAGGACACTTGTGATAGCTATTGTGCGCTTTCACGATGATATCGCTTTTCTGTGATGCTCCACGATCTCTCGATCTATTCAAGCTTTCTTGGATCTGTGATGCTCCACATTTCCAAGGTTATCCAAGCAATTTTGGTTCTTCATGAGGTCTTTCCGGAATTGCCACTTTGGAAATACAATCAGCTAAGTTCTCTTCATTTTTATTTCTGTACAACTTGAGGACAAGTTGCAATCTAAGTGTGGGGGAGGGGTTAGGTATCTACGTTCATTTGCTTAATTAGTTATATTTCTATGAAAAGTGCTAAATTTTTAAAATTTTTTGTTTTGTCCCAAGTGAGCAAAGGCATATCTTTATTTGAGTTTTTATATCATTGATGCTTTATTTTGCATATTTAGTAAATATAGATGTCTCACCCAACACTATTTTTCACGTGCCATAGTAAATGATGAGCTATATTTTAAAGCTATGCCCATTTGATTAGAGATTTTTGATGATTATCGCATGATTCTTTGCGTACATACGAATTTTGAAAACTTTAATAGTTTGTGTTTAGAATTAAAGTATGATATACTGTGAATATCTGAAGGTTTGAATGTGATAAGTAACACGTAACTTATTGTCAAATGAAAGAAGTTGAGTTTATAATGAATTAATTGTGTGTGTCGAAAGCTGGTCGATGATTTGTGTGCGATAGAGTATACCACGTATGTCCTATACCACTATGATGACTAAAAGCTCACGACAGTCAGTAAGCCTTATGATTTGAGTAAGGTAGGGTATATCTCGAATATCCTATTCTCTACTATGACAGGGCAATAGCTCATTCTGATGTGTGTTAAATGTGGAAAAAGTTGAATCAACTTGAATGAGAATTGGTATGAATTGAATAAAGTATAAGACTAAGTTATCGTTTATCTTATCCCCAGTATAAACTGAAAGATATGTTGTAGGGATTATCCTCTAAGTATGTCGGAAATATTTTAAATACTCCTTATTATTCTTTTTCGAATATGTATGTTTTGTGAGGTGCATGTTATAATCGTTTTTATATTTCTGATTTAAATGGGATGTTGGCTAGTTTTGCTTGAATCAATTTCAAGTGTGGATTTAGTGGAAATTTATTATGGCTATGCACACACACTTGGGGTGAACCTCTAAACTATTGAATATGCTTTATGGTTGCATAAATGTTTATATGTCTCGAGTCTTGATTTTGTTTTGTCTTGCTCGGGACGAGCAAAAGATAAGTGTGGGGGAGTTGTTAAGGGTGATTTTGTATGTTTTATAAGGATATATTTTATATCAATTTCCCCCACATTCGTATTGTTTCTCATAGAAATCGAGCTTTATATTGAAATATTGAGCAAATGGTGTTTTTAATAGTTAAATTGCAAAACGTAACGAATTATGTGCTTAAATGATGATTTTATATGATTTTGGAATTGTGTTACGCTTTGGTATGTTTTCCTTTGCTAGTAGATACTCACCGATGATGGAAAAAGGATTTTAGAGAGCCAAATTCGAAGTTGGAAAGGAATCAATCACATTTATGGAAGAATAGAAGATTTAAGGAAAGAAATCAAGTGATTGATCCAGCTGAACTGGCGTCCAAAGAAGTGAACTAGCGTCCAGATATGGACGGGCGTTTGATAAGTGGACGAGCGTCCCAGGTGAAGAATTCGAAACAGAGAGTTTGGACGGGAAGTGGATGAGCGTTTGCCTTGTTGGACGGGCGTCCACCCAAAACGGACGGGCGTCCAAGCGCCGCCATGCTGAAACCGACTTAAACTTCTATTTAAAGGCAGCGGATCCCAACCCTAAAACACACAATTTTCACATCATAAATTTCCAAGAGAGCAGCCGCATCTTGGGAGCTTTCAAGGCCGGTCACCCGAGCCTTGTGCTCGGGTGATCCGAGGTTAAATTAGGATCGTTTTGTTTTCGTTTTGATTCATGGATCATCCATTGTATAAACTATGTGAGTTCATCTTTTGATTTATTCAAGCTTTGTTTATCTTCATGATTTTTGATTTATTTTGTATCGTTCTATGATTATGATGCTATCGTGTGAACTCATATCGAGAGATTTGTTTACTAATTGATATGTTTACAACATACGGAAGTTATGTAAACTAGATCACCATAGAAAGATAGGATCTTTAATCGTTAATTAAGACAAATTAATGGATTAATTATCTAGGTTGTTAGATTCTAAAATACGAGAGTTAACTTGAATCTACACCTTCGTTTTGTATGAAATTGGTCTCAACATTCGGGAGAGGAGAGATCGATAATTGAATTCACTAAGAGATTAGGGATTCATAGCTTGAGAAATAGATTCACTAAGAGATTAGGAATTTGTATCTCGTGTAAAGGTGAAACCACAATTTGAATTAAAATCATGAGGTGAACTTGGATTGAAATCACTTAGTTTGTGTAATGTTTAATCCCATGTATCCTTAGTTTAGGTCGTCTTTATTATTCTTAGCTTAGATTTATTTTATCTGTTCTTTGTGTTTATACGTTTGTTCTTTTGTTTATTTGTGTTCTTGAGTAACAATTGAAAGGAATTAATAAAACTAGAGTCAACATCCCAATTCCCTGTGGATCGATACCCGTACTTACCCTACTATGCTAGCAATTACCCGATATTCGGTCGGTTAGGAGTTAGTTTGCATGTTAGGTATAGGTTTATAAATTATTTTTTGTTTAGTGATGCAAAATCCTCCGAACAATGATGACGCAAGTATTAATGGGGGAACAGCCTCCAAGATCTGTAGAGGGAGAACATGAGTTGGAGCAGACATGTGGCCGGAAGAGAGCATTGCAGAGGAACGAAGAGCAAGAGATTAAATGGTAGTAATTAGCAGAGCAATCAGATTCAGCCACCCAGCTGAAAGGAGATGAAATGTCGAGCAGTAAATTAGTAGGCTGCTAAGTAGCATTATTCAGGTAAACTGAGATTGTGAAGAAGCGGTAGGACCTATCCTGTGTGACATGTGCTAGCAATACTGTTGATATAGCTATAATTATATTATCATAGAAGTTGTAGATCCCAATGGCTGCTATGTTTTAAGGATTTCAATGATGTTGGAATATTTGTAGGTATATATATGGAAGCAATGGACCTGGGAGTTTTAAGTGATATGCATGGTATTCGAGATAAAGCTTGTTTGTAATTGTTCAAGCAACATGTGAGGTAATTTGCAGCTTCTTGCATTTCACACTTTTATTTGTACACACACACACACACAGATATATATATATATATATATATATATATATATATATATATATATATATATATATATATATATATATATATATATATATATATATATATATATATATATAAAAATGAAGGCAGAGTATTGAAACTACCATGGTAGATATTGAAGCTACCATTGTCAACTCTTTTGATAACTATGGAGCTGAAAATAATAGTTCTGTTGAGAAGACAAATAATGATAAGTCTGTTGTGGTTGATAATATTGGTGATTTCACAGTATAAGGGTTGGTTTAAGGATGCATCTATGATGTTTTAAAGAAGATTGATTGTGTTGTTCACTTGGTTCATATCATTAAGCTTTCTAATACACTAGTTTTGGGGGTGTTACTGTGTTACTATGTTACTGTTAATATCGCTATGTATTCTTCGTAAAAGATGTTATTGCAGGCATATGGTGTCTTTATTTGTTTTTAATCTTTCCTTGCATTCCACTATTTGTTATGGTGTGGTTTTGGCCTAGGTGATTGAAAGTTGTTGATTCAAATGGTGAGGCAATGTTGGTGTTTTTTTGCCTTTAGAAAAATGAAGGAGCCTGGATTCTCTATTGACGAGGCCGAGCTGCTGCTATTTAATGCATTTTCTGTTTCATACATCTTTCATGAAGTTTGATGTGGTGCGGGTTTGAAGGATAAAGGTCTATCGATGGTAAAACAGACTGCTTTGGTCTTTAACAAATTGAAGAATGTTTTAGTTCTCCTGATAGGCTTTTTGATTATATCCAATTTTATTAGGCTTTTATTCTCTTGCTTTCCCGGGAGTTGTATCTCCATAATGTTTTGATAGATTGTTTCATTACGATATGAAGCATTTTTTGATAGATTGTTGTATTACGCAATATTAATGGTGATATTGTGTGTGTTAATAAAACGTATTATCATTATTGTTTCTTTGTATTCTTGTATTCAGTAAATCTTTGCGAAAAAAATTCGGCTTTCAAATATTACGTCGAAAGGGTATCAAATGAGGTCTCAAAATGAAGATAAAAAAAAATGAACTTTGGTGAAACAGTTTTGATGATCGGTGTCCTAAATCAAAAGTTACGGTCGTTTATAAGAAAAACGCTCCGGTTAATGCAAATATTTTTTCGGCTTTCAAAATTTACATCGGAAGGATATCGTATTTGGGCTCAAATTAAAGAGCAAAAAAAATATTGGTGAAAAAATTTCGATAATCGAAGTTTTAAATCAAAAGTTACGGTTGTTTGAAAAAAAAAAACCAAACTTGAAGCTGAAGCGGAAGAAACTTATGATATGCACGCGTCCCTTTTAAATGGGTATTTTTGTCCAGCTGAAATTTTTTTGTTCTTTTTACAACTAAAAAAAGGAGTGTCATATTTATTCATTTTGTAATTTTTTTTTGTCCTTTTCCCTCGATCCCCCTTCAAATTTAGCAGCAGGAACACAATTAAAATAACTCAATTGGGTGCGATCATACCAGCTCTAATGCATCGGATCCCATTAGAACTCCGAAGTTAAGCGTGCTTGGACGAGAGTAGTACTAGGATAGATGACCCCCGAGAAGTCCTCGTGTTGCACACCTAAAAAGAAAAACTCAATTGGATACAAATTAAGGATGCCTACCATAGGAATTAACAAAATTTAATTCAACCGGCTTTAAGAAAACGATATATCATTTATAAAAAGAACGGAAAAATTAAGGAATTTCAAACTCATAAATTGCCGGATCCACCAGAAGTATTATTACGAGAAATACTTATTTGATCACTGTACTATTAATCATTTATAGAAAATTTTAATTGAAAATCATGGCCGGACAGTACTTGGTACTCAAAAAACTTGCAGTTTTTTTGCTCCTTAATTGTGGTTTCGTGTTGTTCATCAATTCATAATACAGCGGCGGCTTCGGATTTTTCTTCCTCCGGCTGCGGTCAAAAGTCGAGTGTTGGTTGCACCTGTTGTGGCCCACTCGATGTGCCCGGTTCCTCCTGTACCTGCTGCACTTGCACCTGCCTCTGTGATGATTCAGATGGTGGCCAATGCTGCGATGATTATTAGTGTCTATATATAGAGAGAGACCGATATAGAATATGAAAAATGATGTATCGATCGAATGGCGTTAGTCATAATATTATGTCACTACATATATATCGTAAATCTTTGATCAATTAGTTTCGTAATGATCAAATATACATATCAGTGTGTAGTATAGTGCAATGTTACGACAGAACGTATGCTATAATATAATCATATTAAATATATTTGCATCTTTAGGTGACATGTTACACAACAACATCAATCTTCATATCTGAATTTTCGTGATCTTGCATGTATACCACCTTTACAATTAAACTAAACCAATACCGCCTTCCCGAGCATAACTATAATGTGTATTGAACTCGTAATTCATCAAATATCGGTAAAACAAGGATTTCCGGGGGATCAAGTCCACCGGGCTTGCGGGTGCGGGCCTTAAGTCTAGAGCCTAATTAAGGCTCAAATTAACATGATGTATGCATTATACATCATAATTACGAACACTAAATGGCTCTGATGAAATCCAGCCACCCTTTTTCTCTCGAGAATCAAGGCAATCCTGAGCGTCAACCTAATCAACAAAAAGTGTCTACATTTGAAAAAAATTTTGCCCCATAAAAATTGTTAATTTAAAAAACCAATACATCATTTGCTCTTTTTACAAATATACCCCTAGCCTAGCATTTATTGTTGTAGGTTTATTTCATATTTCAAAACAAGCATTAATTATAAGATAGAGTATATATATCTATTAATACTAAAACACAACACATTAATTGACTCTCTTAACTCATACATGAATAATAAAATGTGAATGACTTTTATATGACGAAAGAAAAGTAATTACGCATATTTCTTACTCACGAGTGGCTATATACGGTCCCAAGGATGGTCCAATTACTAATCTCTACGGTTGAAAACGTATGTGAATGTTTTCAAAATAAAAATAAAAATTATGTATGTGATTAACTATCTCTGTTGGATCAATTCTTTTTTAAAACTACATCTGTCTCATATTATAAATCATCCTAGCATTTTGCACGTATATTAAAAAAAACTCAATAAATGATCAAATTTTAGTAGTTTAATTTGGACTAAAATGTCATTAAGCTAATTAGAATAATGTAAAGTTTTGGAATAAAGAATAAGGATAAAACAAGAAAAAAGAGCTTTAATTATTGCATATTGTATTAAAATGTGAGAATGATTTGTATTGTAGGACGGATGAAAAATGTTCGGATAACTTATAATATGGAAGAGAGGTAGTATACAATAAGAAAAGGTGAGAAGGACTTATACTTTTTTACACCACAAAAATGTTAAAAAGACTTATATTGCGGGACGGAGAGAGTATATACTAATCATCATGCATGCATGTTAAATAAATGACATACATAATCTTCTCAAAAAGGAAATAAATCTACATGTTAAATAAATGACTAAAATAATCTTATAAAAAGGAAATAAATCTTAGGTGGGGGGATGAAAAAGGAGAATATGAGTGAATTTATTGTTTCGAATTCATTTTATATATAACGGTTTACGAAGGAACACAATATTGGAACGGAAATAACTCAAATTAATTGTGGTTTTATCTTCCCAGTAAGAATACGGTGAGAATTATGAAGACGAATATGGTGTTACTATTGGCCAAATTCATGTTTGTTTGTGTAACCATTATTTGGGTGGCAGGAATAATATCCCCATCTATACCCGTATCAGCTGTTGATTCATATAGGCCAGGTACGTCTCGGGAATCGCTAATGGCAGCACAGTCAATCTATTTGGACACCACACTCCGTATAAATTTCAGATATCGAAATGTGTTTTCAATCATTTTAGAGTCGAGTTTTATTAATAAATTCGACTCTATAAAAATCAAAATTCGTTGTGGTGCCCAACGGTACATTGATTGTAGTGTCGTGTGTCCTATTTTCTTGTTTTATTTAATTAGAAATCAAACAAACATACACTTATTTATTTATTTAAGCGGGTTCTATTAAACCATGCATGTTTTTATTTCTGACGACACGTTCAATTCAAATACTCAAAAAATTATTTCGAGCACTAACATTTTTTTTTATTACAAAAATAACGTCACTTGTACGGACCGTAGCGTCAGCAATACCGACAACGTTACATTACAAAAATATCAAGTACGAGTAAGATCATTGACGTTAATTTTGAACACAGGTAACGCAGTAGACCCGTTTTGCTTTGACGTATGTACCGGTGGATTCGGCAACGAACAATGTTTAGCGGAGTGTATCGGTAGGAAGTTTAACCGTGGGGCATGTATCATTCCTTACCCACTTGGCCCCAAAGAGCTCCTGTGTTGCTGCAGCCCATGAAAACTCAACACACATATTGATGTTTTTGTTTTTGTTTTTATTTTTATACAATAAACAATTGTTGTATTTTTATTTTCATTTCATATATTGTTCAGTTAGTGAATCTGATCAATTTACCCTTTCTATTAATCCCACAGTTATGTCACCATAGACACAATATTCACTCTTAGAATAATATAAATACTTATATTAATATAATTGAGTAATGATAAATTGGTCGCATTACGTATTAACCCTTTAGAGAAAAATCGTAAATGAACTATAGAGACCATTCTAGTATCAACAAATTAGGGAATCATTTATTTTATTAAGAACATAGTTCACTCCTCCAATGCCGTTCAGACACAGCAAATTCAGACTACTGAAGATGAGGAGATATAAGGAGATTTATGGAGTGATAAGGAAGGTTTAAATTTTAGATTCAAGTACAAAAAGGGGCGTGTGAAGTGGTTTAGTGTGCTAAGGGTCATTAGTTCAAAGACAGAGTGGATTTCATCTCAATACAGCAAATTTATTTCAATTATCCCATTTCCGAGTTTAATTCAAACAACTCAAAACTAGGATTTATTTTACATTTGAATTAGGGATTTATCTTCTACTCAAAAGTTTATTTCTTTGCTATAAAAGTAGGGCACTGGTTGTAATAAAAAGCACGGCTGAATAAAGCCTTTCATACATGTTTTCTTTTGCAATTCTCCATTTTCTTTGGCCGCACTGTGCTTCCTGCGGTTTTTTCTCATGGTATCAGAGCCAAAAACTGTGTGAAAAACAGTCATTACACTCAATACAAACTCACAAACAAACCACAAACACAAAACAAAACAAGAAAAATTCAGAAAGTATTCATACACAGATTCACATACAAGCAAACAGACTCAACAAACATACAAAAACAGACACTGTGTCTGTCCAAATCACAAACACACAACAAAGTGAAAAAGGAACAGAAGGATCTCTACAAATTCAAGACTTCACAATGGCAACACTCTCTCTCAATGTGAGTAGTTTTGTCACAGTAAAGCTCAATCAATCAAACTATCCCCTGTGGAGGGAACAAGCACTAGCATTGGCTGAAAGTCAGGATCTGGTTGGACATCTCACTAATGAGACTCCTGCACCTGATCAGCATGAAAAGGCCACAGATTCAAGTGGATCAGAGGCAACCACAGAAAATCCAGAATACCAAAAATGGAAAAAGGCATATTGATTGCTCAGAGGCTGGCTTATTGGTTCCTTGTCTGGAGAGTCACTTGGTTTGGTGATTGGACTGGATACTGCACATGCAGTATGGAAAACTTTAAAGGACTCCTATGCACAAGACTCTCAAGAAAGAGAGTTCACACTCAAACAGCAACTCATTTATCTGAAAAATGATGAAGACAAGAACATCTCAGAACACATTAGACACTTTAAAAGTCTGTATGACAGCCTGGCAGCAATAGGGAAACCAATTCAAGACTCTGAAAAGTCTATTTCCTTCTCACTGGTCTTGGACCAAGCTATGAAACATTCACAACAACTATGCTCAAACCCCCCAGACCTTCATATGCAGAATTAGTGGCACACTTACAGAATCTGGATCAGAGGAGAACCGGGTTCTCCGGCACCATGAACCAGCCTCAATCAACACCTTAGATGGCATACTTGTAACGCCCCAAATTTTCGAGTTCTGTACACTCATAGTTATATATAGAATTTCCCAATTCTGGTTATTATATTCACTTAATCATGTTAAACTATACATTTATATGTGTGTAAGTTTAACGTCTATGTAGCCATTTCATTTATTTATTATACATAATTTTTAGAATATATATATATTTTTTCAATTGTTAATTAATGCCTTAAAACATAAGTGTATAATGATCGTGATATTATTTCATACAAAAAGTAACTCAATACGACTGTTATGAAAAATAAATGACAAAGTTTACTTCCACCTTCCGTTATTGTCGATTGGTTTTCAAAAGAATATTGTTTTTGGTATCTTAAGTAATTTGAGATAATAATTTACTGCAAGTGATTCTTTCGGTAAATGTAAGATTACCAAATTGTTCTACAGAAGACAACTCCTATTGCTTAAGTTTTATTATTGATTATATTTACATCATCTCTAATTTGAACGATTAATTTTGTCTTGAAAAGTATTTGTCAAATAGTCGGTAATAGAATACGAATTATATATTCTCCATATATGAGGTATAAATGTTTTCTTTCAGTAATTCTAATATTGTCATTGAGAGGAAATAGGACTTATGTGACCGTTTATTTATTAATTTTATCATGTAACATATTTATTGCATTTAAACTTTAAGTTACTAGTGTAGTCTTTATTTACTTAGTATCAGTTATACACTTTTCACATTGCATTAATATGTTTTTTTAATGGTTTGAGTAATGTTTCATTAATATGACTTATTACACAATATGAAAAGAGAGAATACTGTATATATATATATATATATATATATATATATATATATATATATATATATATATATGCACTTCATACGGAACAATTGGGAAAGGAAAATTTTTGTAACTAGAGAATATCCACATTTCTGATATTTTGTTTTAAAACAGTTGCTTTATAATAATACATACATATCATCCATTTTGTACTTTTGAAGTATTAAGATGGTGTTTCCTAGGAAAAAATAAATATTGAGATAGTGTGTTTGGGAGTTACCGTCAAAGACAAAGTGCAGATAAATTATTTGAATGTGGATTTATGGACAATATTCGCCACGGCCTAAATAGGTGTAGCGAAGAAAAGGTGAGTTCATTTTTTTTATTTTCTATAAAAGTGAAATGTGTTTTTCAAAGTATTTTTAATTTAATATATTATTGATATAGACAATAATATGTATCTTGTTAAAAATGATTTATTAACTTTCTCGACTTATAATGATAATAACGTGATAAAACAATCTTGTCTGAATGGCATTCGCGTCCCATGATCATCGATTGGCGTAGATGCAGTCTTCGCCACGGCGCGGCGTGGTATATTGTACTGTACTTTTCCCGCTTCGGCGGCATGGCTGAGTTCCCGCTTCGCGGCGCATGGTTTCTCGCTCGTTCGCTTCGATGGGCCCGCCGAGGGTTTCGATCGGGTTAGCCGAGCATTGGGCACTCAGAATCAGCGTTGTGGGATCCGAGGCAAGTGGACTCTCCGGAAGCCCTGAGGAGATTGGGTGTCGGAAGGACGGACTTCACTATAAAAATTACTTGTTGTGGATATAAGGTGGTGAAACGGAGTCATAAAGGTAGAGACAATCGTATTATTTATATCGATTTCTAGTAAGGGAACTTGATGAATTGACGGATCTCGAATGAGCTTGCTAGACTTGAACTTGATATATATAAATTTTAAACAAGTATATTATTACATAAATACTCGAATAAGATTTCTAGAAAATGTATATATTTTACAACAATTTTTTTAAAAATATATAACACTCTCATATACGCCATACTTTACATCTGACGTTTTCTTTGACATTGCGTTTCTTCGTTCCTTTGTGTTTTTGTTTTGTTTTGTTTTTATTCTATAAATAAAATCGAGGAATGGTTGAAAGAGATGTAATGAAGATGAAAGCGATGACGCGGGCTGGATTTAGAAACATTCTATGTAAATTAGGTTAATTATAATTGTAGTATTTTATTTGTTGTAATTTTTATAATTGAAACACTTAGTGAATATTTGTAAATATAATTGTAGTTTTATTGAAATATTTTGAGAATTAAAGTCTAGTTAATGAAGTCGCGGCGAGAGCTTCATGACCCTCTCTGGGAATGACCCCAGGTGGACTGGGGGTCGGGAGTAGGGTATTACAATACTACAGTTAGAACCAATCTAGAACACCACAACCATTCAGACAACAAAATCAACATGACAACAGGTTTACCTCATCAGGCAGAGGATTTCAAGCTCAACAATCAAAGGGAAACACCACTGGACAAAATCAGAGAAAGCCCCCCCTCCAGGTGAAAGAAGAATGACTGTGGAAGAAAGAGAGAGATATCAAAATGAAAGGTGTCAATATTGTGGTGTGATGGGTCATATAGCAAAAATCTGCTGGTGGATCCCCAAAAAAGATCAATAGCATCAGGAACTCCCTCGGGCCTTGGCTGCACTCACTTTGGACACATCCATTGCTGACACAGAATGGACGGTGGATACTGGAGCCTCTAATCACATGACTAGCAAGACAGGTATGTTGCACAAACTTAAACCATTAACAGGATCTGACTCCATTATCATAGGAAATGGAGCTACAATACCAATTACTGGCATAGGCCAGGCCAATTTAAGGCATAATCAACACACAATCCCTCTAAAAAATGTTCTTTTAGTGCCAGAGTTAACAAAAAACTTGCTCTCTGTTAGTCAGCTCACTAATGATCATCCTGTTGTATGTGAATTTACTAATAATGATGTATTTGTTAAGGAACAGGAAACAGGGCAGACCTTGACCACAGGGAAAAGAAGGGGTGACTTATATGTGTTACAAAACCAACCTGAACTCTACTTCTCAAATAGATTCAGGTCTGGTTCATGCACCTTATGGCACCAGAGGTTGGGACATATCCAGATGAGCACTGTCCAACAACTAAAAGCCAAGGGATTCATTGAAGTTTTAGGACAAATAAAGACAGACCACATCTGTGAAAGCTGTCAGCTAGGAAAGCTTAGTAAATTCCCTTTTTTGATTCAGAACATATTAGTACAAGTCCTTTTGAAATAATACATTGTGATTTGTGGGGGCCTGCTCCCATTAAATCTGTTGGATCTTTCTCTTATTATGCAAGTATTGTGGATGATTATTCAAAATTTACTTGGCTTATTCCTTTAATGCATAAATCTGATTTCTACACTGCCTATTTACACTTTGAAGCACTGATCAAAAGGCAATTTAATAAAGAGGTTAAAAATTTTCACTCTGATTGTGGCACAGAATTCACTAATAATAAGCTTAAAGATCACTTCAGGGCCACTGGTGTAATACATCAGATGTCCTGTCCCCACATACCACAACAAAATGGAGTAGTCAAAAAAAATACATAGGACCATTAGGGAATTAGGTTTGACTATGCTCTTTCACAGTAATGCACCCTTGTACCTTTGGACAGAAGCTTTCTCTATAGCAGTCTATATCATGAATAGAGTGCCTTCATCCTCCTTAGATAATGAGTCTCCCTACTTCAAATTATATCAAAGAGAACCTACCTATTCCCACCTTAGGGTCTTTGGCACTAGATGTTACCCTTACACCTGGGATACCAAACATAACAAGTTTGACCCAAAAATTGTCCCATGCATGTTCATAGGTTACAGTATGCAACACAAAGGATACAGGTGTTATCATCCAACCACCAGAAAGGTTATCATATCTAGACATGTTGCCTTTGATGAAACCACATTCCCATACAAACCTAGGGAACAGGCTGATATCAATCCTGTCTCTCAACCTAAACTTAGCACTTTTACAGATTGGCTTGAAAACCCTTCACACAACCCCACACACACATCTCTTGATCAACTCCCTGCACCAAAATGGTGCAAACATCAGTCCAGAAAATGTTACTACAGAATGCCCTGCCACTAATCCTACAACAGAAATAGACCCCACTTTGGACACACCAGCCACAGATACTTCTCCACCTGTAACACATACCACTTCAACACCATCTGATTCAGATCCTCTATCAGATTCATCCACACATACCTCAGCACCAACCAGTCCATCTTCTATCTCTCACATAGACTCCCATTTCACCGATCCTCAAACTGCACCTGACACTCCATACTCATCACAAATCTCTCATACAGATTCTCCCTCACCCTCATCTCCAGGTTCTCCATCTACACCAGAGTCTCCTCCATCACCCCAAATCACAACCAGAGGCCAACATGGCATCTTCAAACCAAATCCAAAATATGCTCTTCTTGTTTCCTCCTTCCCAGATATTCCAAAGGAACCAAGAACTGTTAAAGAAGCCCTAAAACACACTGGTTGGAGGGCAGCTATGACAGAAGAATTAGAAGCTCTCCATCACAACCATACATGGGACTTAGTTCCCTACCAACCTAGGATGCACATTATTGGCTCTAAATGGGTTTTTAAAGCAAAACTGAAGCCAGATGGATCCCTAGACAAGCTTAAGTCTAGATTGGTTGCCAAAGGGTACAATCAAGTGGATGGAATAGATTATAATGAAACTTTTTCCCTTGTCATTAAACCAGGCACCATCAGACTTGTGTTAACTATAGCTCTTAGTCATAATTGGGACATCATGCAATTGGATGTTAAAAATGCCTTTCTCCATGGGTATGCCTATGAAGAGATCTACATGGAACAACCACCTGGTATGCATGATCCTCAATACCCCAATCATGTGTGCAAACTCAACAGGGCTCTATATGGTTTAAAACAAGCTCCTAGAGCTTGGTTTGACAGGTTCAACACTTATCTGATAAAATATGGTTTTTACTGTAGTCTGGCAGATCCCTCCTTATTTGTGTATCATTCTGACCATTGATCTCTATTTCTATTGCTGTATGTTGATGACATGCTTCTTACAGGCTCCAATAATAGGTTATTGTTTGATTTCATAGCACTGTTACACACTGAGTTTGCAATGTAGGACCTAGGTATACTTCATCATTTTCTTGGTGTAGAGATTTTTTGTGCAGGTTCAACATTACATCTATCACAAACACACTATGCCTTGACAATCCTGGAATGTGCTCAAATGGTTGAATGTAAACCTGTTGCTAAACCACTGGAATTAAAGCCTAGTCCAGATCCAAACTCATCACTTATGGCTGATCCTACTCATTACAGACAACTCGTTGGTGCACTACAATATCTCACATTCACAAGGCCTGATATTTCCTATGCTGTCAACTATGCCTCTCAGTTTCTACAAGCTCCTACTCAAGCATATTTCAGACTGATAAACAGACTACTACGTTATGTTAAGGGCACTCTCCATTTGGGCCTACAGTTAACTACAGCTCCAACTCCCACTCTCACCGCTGTTTCAGATGCTGATTGGGCTAGATGTCCTATCACCAGACGTCCACTACTGGTTATTGCACCTTTCTGGGCACTAGTCTCATCTCCTGGTGTGCCAAGAAACAACAAACTGTCTCCAGATCAAGTACTGAAGATGAGTAGCGTGCCATGGCACACACTGCTGCTGAACTCAACTGGTTACAGTTCCTATGTGAAGATCTACACCTCAAGCTGGAAGCACCTCCCATAATCTACTGTGACAATCTGAGTGCCTTATATCTGACTGTTAACCCTGTGTTCCATTCCAGGTCCAAGCATATTGAGCTGGATTTTCATTTTGTTCGAGAACGAGTGGCCCAAGGCAAACTGATCACAAAGCACATCCCCTCACATCTTCAAGTAGCCGATCTCTTCACAAAACCAGCTACTCGGCATGTCCTCTCTCAATTTCTCAGCAAACTATGTCTTCACCCCAGCCATAGTTTGAGCTGACGGACCTTTTCTAGGCTATACAGATCCTAACCGGCAGTGTACCGGGTCAAATTGTAGTGCTAGTCTAGTGAGTCAGGTCGTATTCCTCAGGGAAAACATGGTAACTCTTTTAAGTGGGGTTAAACACCAAGAAGCTATTATTAACTCGATCTAAGTCGCAGTTTTATCAGTTTTATCGGGTTAGATTATGTTAGTAGTTAGATTGTTAGTAGTGCATAAAGTAAAATAAGTAAATAAATACTAATATATATATTTTTGGAATCTAGCCAAGAATACGTTACTGAATCAATATATCTTTTTAGTTAATAAATGAGACAGATCTTCCTTTATTCAAGGTGTAAATTATATATGAATCGGTGTACTCCTAAGCTAGACAACTCCTCCTCACACGAGCGTATGAAATTGTCATATGTCCATTGTCATCACCCAAGGTCCACAATCATTACGGTTTTTCCGAATGTGTCCCGTCAGTACAAATCTACCTTTAGATAAAAGGAGTCATTCCGTTCATCAAACGGTCAATTTTATTTAAAAGGCTCCGGTTGTCAAAGCCGACGATTCAACTTTCCGGTTTAAGTTTCAATTAAACTGATGATTTAACATTATTACGATCTCGAGTACAAATGTCAATAAAATTTATCTTTTTAGGACAAATCGGCCCCCGGGTAGAAACTCGGGTTCCGTTGTCACGCTTTCACTCGGCCAATTTTACCCTCCGGTCTTTCAATTTTAACGTTTCATTAAGCGCAGAAGAAAGAGATTCATCATAATTGATTTTAATCATTATTACCAGAGTCGATCATTCATTTTACCAAAAGATTAACTAATTCGATTCATATCTTGGCTAGATATATTTTTAGTTTAACATAGATATATATATCGATTCATCAAAATGTCATGGATTAAACTAATTTGAAGTTTTCCATAATAGCCTTCACAAGATGACAAAATTCTATTACAACCAAATTTAGCCTTTCGATCCAAACACTTATCAAATTCTCACATATATATATAGATAGATATAATTATATAGAATAACAAAAGTAAAACTCAATAAAATTACCCGCTTACTTGAGATCTAAGTTGTATTCTTGAAAATAGCAACTTTTCCTAAAGCATTTTCCTTCGATAATTTTCTAAAGCATTACAACATTACTACTTTTATTTATCAAAATATATATACATACATGTATATACGTATATATATACTTAAAATAAAATAAAAAAAACAAAAGAGATGAAAAGAAAATCTAGATCATATATATATATATAGATAGATCTATCACATATATATTCATATATAGAATATATATATATACATGAAGGGTGTGTGTATATATATATATATATATATATATCATATATGTATATATATATATGATCCAAAAAAAAATAAAAAGAGAAGAAGAGAAGCAGGTGGACGAGAGAAAGAAAGAAAAGAGGGAAAAGAAAAGAGGGGCAAGATTTGCTGCTGCTGATGCTCTGTTTTTATAGGAGAAAATGTTGAGGCCGGATCGATCCGGGAAAGGGCCGGATCGATCCGGTGGTGCTAATTCTAGATCCTTCCAAAACTTATAAAATTCATATCTTGAGTTGTAGACCTCCAAAAATTATGATTCAAACGTCAAAATTAAGCTCTCGGAAAATTCTTCAACTTTCATGAAGGACTCTTCTTCAGAAAACATCATTTTGATGAGTCATTTCATACTCCGAACGTTTTGGATTTTTCTCTAATACAATCAATTAAATGACTGACCACCATTTGAGTTGTAGAAATCCGATTGACTTGATTCAAAATCCATTGGAAAGCTTTCTTGAAGATATACAACTTTCATGAAGGAAACTTCTTCATAAAATGTTGTTTTGATGAGCCATTCGTATGTCGTGTCGTTTTCGGGATTTTTACTATTACGAATCGATTAGCCACTTGGTCATAACTTGAGTTCCCGAACTCCAAACGACATGATTTCAGCGGGATTGGAAAGCTCGTTGAATAATCTACCACTTTCATGAAGAAGTCATCCCCTGAAAATGCCTCTAAGCTGGGTCAAATCTCCGTCGAAAATATGTAACGATTTAAGTACTTAGAAAATTTCTTTCAGTTGAACTTGTAAACTTCAAGCAGATCTTCTTCTAACTTCAAAAGATATGTTTTTAGGACCAAAACGTGTCGTCACTTGGGATCTTGGTAAACGTATAATCCTGCAATGAATCACCAAAATACCAAACGTAAATCCGACACGACCTCCCGGTTACTAAACCGGTACAAAAACTTATAAAAACTTATAAAAATACGATAATATATATAATAATTACTACTTATACATTTGAATAAAACTTAGTAATTTTGACTTGATTTGATACAATAATGTTCAAAATGGTATCAGAATTGGGGCGAAATGTCATAAAAACGATCATAAATTTATCTCTCATCACAACCCCCTACTTAGCTTTTGGTCATCCTCGATCAAAACAAGCGATAAAACAAAATGAATAAGAGATAAATTTATGAAGATATAAGATATAAGGGACAACCAGATAATACAACCATTAGAATTACAACCAAGGCGTTAACCTCAATATAAATGTATAACAGTGTGTGTGTGTGATGCCCTTTCAATTTCCACTATCCTCTCTTGAATAAATCAAGCAAAACACACAAATATCCATTCAGACAAATACTAATGACTTTCCTAGGTATAATAGTAATGATTCCTCACAAAGTTCTCCCGTGTACTTATTAGGATAATCCCTAAAGCATATCATTCACTTTATACTCTGGATAGTCGAGAAGATAGCTAAGTTTTCAACCACGCTAAATTTTTATTTTTTTTTCTTTTGATGAACTTAATTTCACATGTGTAGCATATGCCTTCATTCCCAAAGCAATAGGGCGTTTACGTGATAACACCTAGTCGGACTACTATCATCAGCGATCGGGAGCTTTTAAACCTCATAGTGATATAGGACGTTTCGTGATAACACCCTACTGCACTCAAATCATTGGTAGCTACAACCAACATATAGATAGTTCATCTTTATTTATTTATTTATTTTTTTTTTTTTTTCATAAACTTAACTTATATCCTCTCTATCACATTCAAACCTTCGGATATTCACAATTACACATTCAAAAGTTAGGTACTAAGTTCTGCAATTATCTATAGAATAACCACTAGGATCTTGAATGGATACAGATTTAAAATTTTAAACGCTTCAATATCAAAGGCTTACATGAACAATGAATTCATGTTACACAAATATATTTGGAATTACAATGCACTTACGGTTCACATTGGTTATACACATCCAAATTGATCATTATATCTTCAAATCCATGATATATATACCTTATACGATTTATTTTAATCAACTAAATAATGTTCAAAAAGATCGAAAACTAAAGGATTTATTGATACAAAATAAACATTAATGCCATTCTTAGACCAACGACTCCACTCCCACTTACGAACTTACATTGTCCTCAATGTAAAGTGAGTGTAAATAAGTTGTTGGGAAAGCAATGGTGCACTAAAACAAGTCAAAACAAATACTCGGATGATATTAAAGGGTGGGTGGGTGGGTTAAAGTTATGACCGTTGTGTGTGCAAAAATAAAAGTGTGTGAGTGTGACGATTGTAATGCAAAAGGGTAGATAAACACATCACATAAACTTTTATTGATTTAAAACACACAATATTCCACAGTAGTTGAACTAATACATGTCACACATTATTTTTGAAATTTAAAACAGACTAGATCATGATATGAAATATGTGACAAAGTATTAACTCTGAGTCTTTTATACCCAGATCCTCAAGGGTTATTTCAAATCGTTCTAACAATCTAAGTCTAAGAAATGATGCATTTGAATTTTTCTCTTTTTTTTTCCATCAGGATTTTCGGATAACCACCTAATTGTTCCCGTTATAATGACATTCAAACATTCATCCTGAGACTTGGTGAAACAAAATGAAAATCAATCCGAAGTATTCGCAAAGTACCATCCAAAGTATGAGTAATTATTATATTTAACATTTTTGCGGGCTGCCTCCCGGTAGCGCTTTTGGTTAACGTCGTTTGCTCGACCAAAATGATAATGATTAACTAATATAATATACTAAACAAAACGGGATACTTCTAACAATTACTCACCAAAGCATGTAGCAACTAAGCACATGAACCAACCGAAAATAAATGCTTAAGGAGTAAATAGGAAGGATAGTACCCGTGATTGACTACATTTATAGTCTATAGCCAGACTTTACCGTGCTTCAGTTTTTAAGGCACTGGTGGTGGGTCATCCTCACGCACCGCATCCTTCTTTAACACCGGTCTCCAACAGAGGTTAGACAATTTCCACCAATCCACACGATTCTTGACCTTTTCCTTTAATTCTCGAGTTTTCGGTTTGCAAGCTTTCACATTATTGCTGAAGTCATCTTCTTCAATTACCTGCGTTTTAGTACAATCCACAGCAAAAAAAAAACACAAAGTGTACACACAAGAACAAGATTCTAGTGTAATGCATGGATATTTCAATGAATTGTAAGTGTTGAAGACAACGCTCTCATGATTAACTCCCAAACTTCTCCCTTACTAAAATCGTCAAGAAAACATACATACTTTTTATCCAACTTCATCTTTGTAATAGGGATAGAATGTATACCTCCCTTACCCTTGTCATTAAATGAAGATGGTAAAGCTTCCTTGAATGATTGTGCCTTTGAAGACATAGTGTGTCATCATTCAAGACCTTTTCTTCAAAATATGCAAAGATGGATATGGTGATGCCCTTCCAGTTGAACCGATGTGAATTTAGGTTGAGCCGGATAAGGTTCGGTTTGAAATGGCCCTTTAGATTCCATATTCTTCTTATATTTACCATCTAAATCATCATCTACTTCATTATTCCCGAATTTTTCTAATCCATTACTTCCACAGATCCTTCCACTTCTGGTAATAACAACATTTACCCCACTCAGATTTCTTTCGATATTACTTGACAATCCTCCTGGAGGTCTACTGTTTTTACGTTCTACTTCTCTACTCAAGTGATATTCCAGATTCCTCAATGAAGCTTCTATAATTCTTATTCTGGTATCATGTCCACTCATAGATGTTTTCAACGTACTCATATCCTTAGTGACTATACCTATAGAAGTTATCATAGTTTCTATATTCTGAGCTTGAGTAGATACCATACCCATCAGATTTTCCATTAATTTCTCCCATTTATCAACTCCTTCAGGTTGAGTTGAACCATTGGTGACTGGTATGCTTTGAGTGGTATGTTGTGGATATGGTTTAGGTAATGATTGTAGATTTTGATTCGTGGTATCTCCTTGATAAACTAGATATGGATTCTTATATTGGATTGGATACAACGGTTGTCCTGGCTTACTAGGGGTTTCAGACCAACGAAAAGTAGTGTGATCTCTTTTAATAGCATCAAACGAGTTTGAATACGCGTCGTTCAAATTCCTATGCTGTTTTAAAAAACTCACCTTTTCCCTTGAATATCCTTTTGGTTCTTCTATCCCTAATGACACATTATCATGATTTGAGTAGTCATTTGGTATGATATTTTCTGAGTTTATCTTTTCACTGGCTAATAAGCCGTCAAATTTCCTACTCAAATTCTCCAAGTGTGCAAGAACTTCTGCATTCGATGTACATTCTCCTGCAAAGGCTACTTTTCTTGTGCTAGAACCGGTTTCCCACATACGATTATTTTTGGAAATCTTTTCTATAGCATCGTAAACTATTTGGGCTTTACTCATTATTAACGAACCACCACATGCATGATCTACATCTGCACGTGAGTCTTTCCTTAATTTACGACAGAAAAGTTGGATTTGCATTTCTAAGGAATAACCATGATCGGGACAAGCTCTTAATAATTTTTTAAATCTTTCCCAAGCATTCCCAAGCATTTCATCAGATCCTTGTTTAAAGTTAGCAATTTCGACTATTAATTCCAATTTTCTACCAGGAGTAAAATAACGCTTTAAGAACTCGGTTTGAATATCCTCCCAACTAGTCAATGAATGATGTGGAAGTGATGAAAACCAATCCCGTGCTCTTCCTTTTAAAGAAAAAAAGAAACAAAGACATCCTTGTTAATTCCCGATGAGCACCATGACTTTTGGTCAGATATACAATTCTTGAAAAGATAGAGGTGATGATGTGGATCCTCATCATCTTCTCTAAAATTGGGCTCTTGTGTCAATTAAACCAAAAAGATGAGATTTTATTTCAAATTATTTGCTCCTTTATTGGGTAAACGAATTGGATTATTAATCTGTACCTTCTACGGTCCGATCACATATAGGTCTCGGGTTAAATTTGGTTTCGATTATTACGATTATGCTTATTCCGATTCTGATTATTTCTATTATTCTGATTCTGTTTATTAGGTTGAGGTAAATTCTGATTAAGGTTTTGGCCATACCCTTGAGCATGAGCAATCCCTTGTTCAGGTGTTTCACCAACGGTTTCGGCCATTTTCGTAACTCGATTTGACAATTCTTGTGGAATAGAAAATATCGAATAGAAAATAACACAAAATCGATAAAAAAAACCACATTTTTTTTTCTCCTCGGTAATTACCGAATCCACTCGATATTTACCGAGTAGTTTTTTTTTTTTTTTTTTTTTCGGTTTTTCTCTCTCTCGGTAATTACCGAAGCCACTCGGTATTTATCGAGTATTTTTATAAAAAAATTGATATCTTACCAAATAGGTAGGTACTAATGAAAATAAAAATACAAATGAGATTGAGAAATGTATTGACTTATCCTCATTTGTTATGACCATGCTTACTTTCTACTATCGAAAATGAAAATAACTCGAATTTGGTAGAAGAAGAAAATTGGTAACTAAAAGAAGGTAGATACCAACGGAAAAATAAAAAAGAAAATGTGATAAGAAGAGTGTTGACTTATCCTCTAGAATTTTGAGCTAATACAAGTAGTAACCCTAGACACAAAGAAAGAAATTAGCGACGTTTTCCCGGCAACGGCGCCAAAATCTTGACGGACCTTTTCTAGGCTATACTGATCCTAACCGGCGAGTGTACCGGTCAAATTGTAGTGCTAGTCTAGTGAGTCGGTCGTATTCCTCGGGAAAACATGGTAACTCTTTTAAGTGGGGTTAAACACCAAGAAGCTATTATTAACTTTCGATCTAAGTCGCAGTTTTATCAGTTTTATCGGGTTAGATTATGTTAGTAGTTAGATTGTTAGTAGTGCATAAAGTAAAATAAGTAAATAAATACTAATATATATATTTTTGGAATCTAGCCAAGAATACGTTACTGAATCAATATATCTTTTAGTTAATAAATGAGATGATCTTCCTTTATTCAAGTGTAAATTATATATGAATCGGTGTACTCTCTGCCTGTATTAACTCCTCCTCACACGAGCGTATGAAATTGTCATATGTCCATTGTCATCACCCAAGGTCCACAATCATTACGGTTTTTCGAACAAGTGCGCCCCGAGTACAAATCTACCTTTAGATAAAAGGAGTCATTCCGTTCACAAACGGTCAATTTTATTTAAAAGGCTCCGGTTGTCAAAGCCGGACGATTCAACTTTCCGGTTTAAGTTTCAATTAAACTGATGATTTAACATTATTACGATCTCGAGTACAAATGTCAATAAAATTTATCTTTTTAGGACAAATCTGCCCCCGGGTAGGAAACTGGGTTCCGTTGTCACGTTTTCACTCGGCCAATTTTACCCTCCGGTCTTTCAATTTTAACGTTTCATTAAGCGCAGAAAGAAAGAGATTCATCATAATTGATTTTAATCATTATTACCAGAGTCGATCATTCATTTTACCAAAAGATTAACTAATTCAGATTCATATATTGGCTAGATATATTTTTAGTTTAACATAGATATATATATCGAGATTCATCAAAATGTAATGGATTAAGCACGGTTTGAAGTTTTCCATAATAGCCTTCATCAAGATGACAAAATTCTATTACAACCAAATTTAGCCTTTCGATCCAAACACTTATCAAATTCTCACATATATATATAGATAGATATAATTATATAGAATAACAAAAGTAAAACTCAATAAAATTACCCGCTTACTTGGATCTAAGTTGTATTTCTCGAAAATAGCAACTTTTCCTAAAGCATTTTCCTTCGATAATTTTCTCGAAAGATTACAACATTACTACTATTATTTATCAAAACATATATACATACATGACATATATGTATATACTAGTACTAAAATAAAATAAAAAAAAGACAAAAGAGATGAAAAGAAAAATCTAGATCATATATATATATATAGATAGATCTATCACATATATATTCATATATAGAATATATATATATACATGAAGGGTGTGTGTATATATATATATATATATATCATATATGTATATATATATATGATCCAAAAAAATAAAAAGAGAAGAAGAGAAGCAGGTGGACGAGAGAAAGAAAGAAAAGAGGGGAAAAGAAAAGAGGGGCAAGATTTGCTGCTGCTGATGCTCTGTTTTTATAGGAGAAAATGTTGAGGCCGGATCGATCCGGGAAAGGGCCGGATCGATCCGGTGGTGCTAATTCTAGATCCTTCCAAAACTTATAAAATTCATATCTTGAGTTGTAGACTTCCAAAAATTATGATTCAAACGCGTCAAAATTAAGCTCTCGGAAAATTCTTCAACTTTCATGAAGGACTCTTCTTCAGAAAACATCATTTTGATGAGTCATTTCATACTCTAAAGCGTTTTGGGATTTTTCTCTAAGACAAAATCAATTAAGCCACTGACCACCATTTGAGTTGTAGAAGTCCGATTGACTTGATTCAAAATCCATTGGAAAGCTTTCTTGAAGATATACAACTTTCATGAAGGAAACTTCTTCATAAAATGTTGTTTTGATGGCCATTCAGATGTCGTGTCGTTTTGGGATTTTTACTATTACGAATCGATTAGCCACTTGGTCATAACTTGAGTTCCCGAACTCCAAACGACATGATTTCAGCGGCATTGGAAAGCTCGTTGAATAATCTACCACTTTCATGAAGAAGTCATCCCCTGAAAATGCCTCTAAGCTGGGTCAAATCTCCGTCGAAAATATGTAACGATTTAAGTCTTAGAAAATTTCTTTCCGTTGAAACAGAAACTCGTGGCGTCTTCTTCTAACTTCAAAAGATATGTTTTAGGACCAAAACGTGTCGTCACTTGGGATCTTGGTAAACGTATAATCCTGCAATGAATCACCAAAATACCAAACGTAAATCATGACCTCTCCCTAAGTTCTTAAACCGGTAAAACTTATAAAAACTTATAAAAATACGATAATATATATAATAATTACTACTTATACATTTGAATAAAACTTAGTAATTTTGACTTGATTTGATACAATAATGTTCAAAATGGTATCAGAATTGGGGCGAAATGTCATAAAAACGATCATAAATTTATCTCTCATCAGGAGGGTATTAAGAACATAGTTCGCTCCTCCAATGCCGTTCAGACACAGCAAATTCAGACTACTGAAGATGAGGAGATATAAGGAGATTTATAGAGAGATAAGGAAGGTTTAAATTTCAGATTCAAGTACAAAAAGGGACGTGTGAAGTGGTTTAGTGTGCTAAGGATCATTAGTTCAAAGACAGAGTGGATTTCATCTCAATATTCAAAAAGGGGTACAGCAGCATTCAATTAACAAGATAAATACAGCAAATTTATTTCAATTATCCCATTTCCGAGTTTAATTCAAACAACTCAAAACTAGGATTTATTTTACATTTGAATTAGGGATTTATCTTCTACTCAAAAGTTTATTTCTTTGCTATAAAAGTAGGGCACTGGTTGTAATAAAAAGCACGGCTGAATAAAGTCTTTCATACCTGTTTTCTTTTGCAATTCTCCATTTTCTTTGGCCGCATTGTGCTTCCTGCGGTTTTTTCTCATATTTGTTCCATGTATGGATAAATAGATTTCAAGTATGTGAAGTGTATTCCTATCAGTTTGTTTTTTGTTTTTTTGGGAAATGGGTTCAAAAGGACCAAATAAGTGTAGAGATAGGAGAATATGACATCATTAACTTTATATGGTCCATAAGGACAAAACTCCATAATAATGTACCGAATTAAACTTTGACACTAAAAAATTAAATAATAAATAGCCCAGAAATTATGGAGCAATTAACCACACACGCACTAATAACTCCCTCCGTTTTTTTATCTGTCGCAGAGAGAAGATTTACGCAAATTAAGAAAATAATTGATATGTCCAAAATATAGTATTTGAAAAGTATTTTTTTTATTGAACATGAAAATATTATTGGTAGATGAGTTTTTAGTATTGAAAATGTATTTTCTATCCGAGATGTAAATATTTTATTGGTAAATGAGGGAAAAAGTAATAAACGATGCATTGAAAATGTAAAATGACAACTAAATAAAAATAAAACAAATTTTAAAATCTGACAGATAAAAAAAAAAGGAGGAAGTAAATGGTTAATCAAC
This sequence comes from Gentiana macrophylla, assembly GCA_026214975.1. Classification (NCBI taxonomy): domain Eukaryota; kingdom Viridiplantae; phylum Streptophyta; class Magnoliopsida; order Gentianales; family Gentianaceae; genus Gentiana; species Gentiana macrophylla. The sequence continues at coordinate 77,781,809 of CM047816.1, forward strand.
CGAAGTTTTTACTGGGTGTATGACAGAAAGTGGAGTTGTGAAACCCCGTGCGTGTAAAAAAAATATATACAGTATATATCAACCAAAATAAAATCCGATCACAACACGAATATTTCCTCAAAAATCAATCCTGCGATTTAAAAAAAAAATCCCGGGAGTGAAATATACGTGACTATAACTAGACCTGGCCAAATGAGTGAACCGGACCGTTACCGGACAGGCCCGTCGGTTTTTTTTTCCGGTTCATGCCGGTTTTCTAACCGGCGATTAATTTCAAATGAACCGCCGGTTACAAAACCGACGGTTCAACGGTTCACACGGTTCAGATCACTGTTCTAAAAACTATTAATAATTTTATTTTTGTTATAAAACTATGTAAATAATGGAGGAAGAACAAGAGTAAATGCAAGTATAGAAGAAGGGAAAATTGCTTGTGTATTATTCTAATGATATAAGGGAGTATATATAGTAGAGATTACAACGTGAACATAATAATCTGAATTAATCACAAATCTACTTAAATCAATCAGAATAATAGATAATCCATCAATGATATTATTTCATAACACTCCCCCTTGGATATCTATATTTAAACATACAACAAATATGATATGCCTCATTAAAACCTTACTAAGAGAAAATCCAGTGAGAAAAATCTTAGTTAAGGAAAAAGAGTACATATTTATCTGCTTGATTTACTCACTCAACCAAGCGTCAATTTAGATATTTCAATTCTTTGCGTCCCAATGCTCTTCACCGGTATTTCAAATGTTGCGATCGACAATGTCTTGATAAATAATTATCGGTTGACCGGATCAGTTGCACATCAATCTCCTCATTCTTTTGCAAATCATGAGTAAAGAAGAACTTGGATAAAATATGTTTTGTTCTATCCCCATTAATATAACATCGCTTCAATTGAGATATGCAAGATGCATTGTCTTCATAATAATTTTCATTTTCATTCTCATCTGATAATGTCTCAATGAATAAATGGTAGAATTGATTGTCTCGATCGTAGTTGCATAACGTATATGTCATGTACTATTAATTTTGCTAGAAAAAACCTAGTGGGAAAAAAACTAGACAAGGTAAATAGTTCATGCCATATGCGTTTCTATGTGTTGCACTGACTGCCTTATTAAAAACCTTTAACTAAGGAAACCCTTTAGGAAAAACTTGGTTAAAGGGAAAAAGAGTACAATCATTGGTTTTAAGACCAAATCCACACAAAAGTTTTGAAGTTGTCGCTCTTCCTGACGACAACAATCTTTCAAATGTACGCATTCCATTATTATAAACACTTATTATCCAAAATCGATGTAGGAATAATCTTACTGAACAAATCTATGAGATTGTCACTAGAGCGTACTTTTACATATCACTCTCTTTTAGAGTTTATTGGATAGTCGAATGTAGAGGCTAATAAGTGTCATTCTCACTACTCACTTGTGCAACACATTCAACACAATCAACACTGTAATTAGCTAAATAATGGGGAAAATAATATAAACGAAATTTGCATGCATATATTTCCACTATCATGCATCGTAATTCCTTAAAATTTATGACATTAACCATGCATTACTTACATATTCCTTTCTCAATAGGAATCTACTCAACTGGTCATACTACATTCAACATGAATGTTAACGACCTTAACCATATGCATGTTGCGATTGTCATATTAATTCATTTTTTAAATCCACCAAGGATTTTCATATCAATATTAATGTCCAACGACCCATAAATATACCGTCATGACATAAAGTTACAGCCATATATATTAGTTAGCGGAACATTATATTATCTATAATGAGAGAATATATTTGATCATTAACAAACAAATATTTCCAATTCAAACTCAACCTCAATTGCTTATTTCATTTTTACCTAGTCTGAGTGTTTCTGACACTCTGCTGATGACTTAGGTACTGGATCCAGATATAATAATAGCAATTAAAGAGGCAAATATGTCGTCGACTACTATGATGTTTTATTATAAATTTCTCCCGTAAATTTCATTGCTAATTCAATATTAGCATAAACCAATTCATTATCAATATATGAATTGGTTGTTCCATAAACCCCAATATTTAATCATCATCGCATGTGCAATTTTATTTTGGGGTTTTCGCCAAGAAGGATCTCTTTAAGAGATTTCATGAGTGATCGAATGTGAATTCATTTTCCATGATTTTTATCTTTTACGCCGATCGGTATTCTACGCTCGCATGTAGAAATATCATCAATCATATTCTTGGTGCCTTTATAAATAGTCACTCATTTAATTTCAATAACGGCATCTGGCGGATTACTTGTTAAATACTACAAGTAAATTATTTTTGCGAATCAGTTAAACTGATGCGTGGAAGATCGTTAAAGTTTATCGGCATTCTTTTATTCTAACATGGGGTTTTCTTTATCTCCCCCTAATGCCGAGACTCGATCTTCATCAAACATGTTGCTATACCTTGATGCTCTTTTATTCGCTTCAAGCGATTTACATATTTAAAACATAGCGCTTTCATTAAATATCTCGTTTCATGAGATTTTTGAAAATATTATCTCTCTTGCGCTTTATATACCACTATGTGATTTCAGATTCTTCAAGAATTGTTCAAATTACATATCATATGTAGGGAAATCACTCGAACGAGACATTGAACTTTTGGTTCATTTCTCCATGTTGCTCATAAAATATTTGATGTATGCAAAATGTACATAAAAGCTACCCTTCATAGGTTTGATATCAATGAATAATATGTGAACTCATAGTTCATTTATATCGAAGTTTGTCACGAGATATAATTCATATTGGGTTTTCCTCCCCTCATTCTCGGACAACATTTTTTCATAATCGATAAATTTGAAATAACCCGTATGGATTCAATATTTTAATGTGAGATCCTCTTATGCGGGTATCAACAAACTTCTTTTATATTTTTCGATTTGTGGAGAAATTTTGTCTCATATAGAGATATTATATCCGTTCTCACAATTATGGATACAATGTATCGAGTTATATCAATTTTCTTGAATCACCATCCCAATTCAAGTGGGATTCTCATATAAAGAATGCTTGTAACCACAATATTCAGAATCACTATATGTATCTTAAATACTTAATTCTGTCGCATTCATTTCACAGAATAATTGTGATGCATCCCATGTAATATGATACATATATCATTGTTTTAAATGATGCATGTAGTATCAGTCACATTCTCTTCGTGGAATGGATATATCTCATTATTTTCTAACACAATGTTTATACACATTTCATCGGGAAATAGTATATAAAGCAAATATTTCAATCTCGATATAACACCCATATTACTCAAAAAATCGAGACTTACGAGAGCATAGTGCTTTATTTCAAACAATTTTGTTTCAATATAGCACTTGCATGTTGCATTACCATTTGCATCTCTCATTAATTCTTTTGAGAACTTGTTTCTCAATATAATGTCGTGTCGTCGACTATCGATGAGGCAATTTAATTGCTCTCATGTTCCGACTCCATTTCTTCCTTAGAACGAAATGAGCAATTAATTTTTTTCAATATATAACAATTGTCACATAATATAAATGAATTACAATGATTAATTATTTTAAATAGAAAATTATATTATGTATCGATTCAAGCAAATCAAATTGATATTGTAAATCTTTGGTGGATCCGAGAGACAATTATCCAAGATTACAATTAAGTGAATCAATCATTATGAATAATTTCACTCACCAATAAAGCACCATAATATGTTGTCATATTCATTCTTATCACAACTAGACAACAAATTTTGAATATGATAATAACATATAGCAAATGCGCCTTACAATCAAAGACCATACACATGGTATACATTTTTAAAAACGCAGGTTGAATATTTTGTAATAAAAATAAGTATAAATAATCACATTAATGATTATCACTACTCTTACAATAATCATGCAAAATAAAATCTTTTCATTGAATAACCAAATATGATTTTATTTATTAAAATCAATGCAAGCACTTTTGCCAAAAAATTCAATGAATGCATTAATTGCCCCAATGATCATGCAATTATTGTAAGGTTATGGATAATATAAATCAAATTAGCTAAATGATATGACAACATCATGTTCTTATTTTTCATATCATATCAACTTTATAGTGAGAAATATATTGCTAAATTATAAAGCAACGTATAAAACATTCTCACGTCGTATCAAATAAAGATCATATATGCGCACAACGTAAGTGATTAACACAACTACGTACACAATCATGTGAAATATAATCTATTTAATTTCAACTATTTAAAATGACTTTAATTAATATGAATATGATTGCAAAAGTAATATACACGTTGATTAATCCAGCGATTGAGAATCATATATTATTATTGTGGTCAAATAACAAGATTTACTTACAAAAAATACATGATGATACAATTATTTTCCTTTTTTTTTAAAGAAAACTAGTCACACGTATCAATTATACACAATCGATAAAATAAAATTCCAAAGCTACTATATATATATCACAAAATACTTTAGCCGTATCAAAATAAGGCAAGACAAGAAACAATTTATTTATTAATAAACGATGCTTAAGTTTAAATGCATCATATAAACAATTTCTGTAAATCGCCACTAACTCTGACATGTGGCGTAATCTTCTAAAAGATTACTTTGTTTCTTGTCATGATTATTGTTTTAATCATATAAAATAATAATGTCCTCCTCCACGACAATAACCAAATATTTCCAAATATTTATAAATTGAGTCACGTTCTTTATAAAGTATGAACTCTTATAATTTGGTCAGGACTCATTATTTATTTTCATAATTCCACATGCAGTGGATTGTTATTTTTCATTCATGATACGAAATCATGATCAATTTCATATACATCATAACTTACTTTGATTGATATTGCTGCTTCAGGAGTATATCATCATGATAAAAATGATTTAATTTTTTTCAATTGTGATCATGAAATCTCATGATATATTCAGTAGATTTCTTATCTCTGAATTTCAGATCACTCGTGGAACATGTCTTTCTCTATGGACATCGGGTCCTAATTTTTATTTATATGAATGACATGTCTGTACTTTTTTTTCTCTATGAATTTCAAATTCGCTTTCATTAATTTTTGACACGTCTGAAACTCATCTATGTGAATTTAATATTCACTTTCATCGGTTTTTGACATGCCTACTTATATGAATTTTATATTCACTTTTACGAGCTTTCTATTTTCATATGGATTTACGATCCATTATATATCTTCGTTTCAAACATTGATCAACTTCATGTGATCATACCTCCTTTTTCGATTTGCACAAAAGACGAACTCTTTTGTCTAAGGAATATAGCCATCAAGGCTTCATATCACTGATGAGTATTACTCATATCTTTTTTCTTATGTGGTATTGACTTGATATATCATGATTTGATGATGTCAATACCACACTTAGCATCAATATTATATATATATATATATATATATATATATATATATATATATATATATATATATATAATAATAAATAATAAATTGATCACGATAAATAATTTAAATAAATCAAATTTTTACCTTAATGTTTACTCAGATATCGAGATGTGTATATATAAAATATATCAATTGATCGACTTGAATCATCTTCCTAATCTATGAATGGTGATTCTTGTGGGGTTTTTTTTCTTTCGAAGGTTGCCAAACTTCATCAAAACAATTTTGATGATTTGAGACGTGGTTAGAGACTACGTCTTTGATAACGTGTTATAAAACTATGTAAATAATAGAGGAAGAACAAGAGAAATGCAAGTATAGAAGAAGGGAAAATTGCTTGTGTATTATTCCAATGATATAGGAGGGTATTTATAGTAGAGATTACAATGTGAACACAATAATCTGAATTAATCACAAATCTACTTAAATCAATCAGAATAATTTATAATCCATCAATGATATTATTTCATAACAATTTTTTGCATTTTCAAAAAATGCTATTATTTTCACTATAATAACAAATTACTATTAATTAAATTTGAATGTAATATAAAATAAACAAAGCGAATGTAATATAAAGTTTTTTATAAATTGTTTTTTATTCGGTTTTAAATATAAGTTAATTATAAATATTGTTTTATTAAATATTACGTGAGATATATTGTGTTTTTTTATATTAATTTATATTATTTTTCAACGCTTATACTGGAAATTCGGCTGCCTACGTATCTTTTATATGTAATTGTGTCGGAGGCACGACACATATAAAAAAATCAAAACAAACGTAGTTCTTATAGTTTTTTTTTAGTCTTTTATAGTTTTGTTATAGTTTTTATAGGTTTGTACGGTATTTTTTATAGATTTTTTTTTAGTTTTTTCATAGTATTTGATAGTTTTTATAGTTGTTTTTTAGTCGGTTTAAAGTATAAGTTGATTAAAAATGTTGTTTTATTAAATATTACGTGAGATATATTGTGTTATTTTTCGTATATGTAAATTATGTTATTAACGCTTGCATTTTATAGTAAATTTGATTGTTATTTTAATAATTAAACAAACTTGATTACAAACAAAGAAATGAGTTTGAGATTAAAAAAGTAGAAACGTAGAATTGAGAGGAGAGTGGTGTAAATGAAATTGGAAATGGAACGGGGTATTTATAGGATTTTTTGAAGTGGTTGGAAAATTAAAAAAAATACTAGCCGTTTAAAAAAATAGCCGTTGAACCGCCGGTCCGGTTCCGGCCGGTTACAACCGGGCCGGTTCCGGTTACTGAAATGCCCAAACTGTCCCATAACCGGTGAACCGCCGGTTATCCAAACCGGCGGTAACAAGAACCGCCGGTCCGGTTCGGGCCGGTTCGCCATTCTGGTTATTTTTGTCGTGCATGTCGAGCCGAGTCGAGTCGATACCCTCTGGGCTCGAACTCGATTCGACTAAAAAGGTTCGGGCTCGAAACTCGGCTCGAGCTCGATCGAGTCTTAAAAAAGCAAAATCAAACTCGACTCGCTAAGTACTCGATACAGCTCGACTCGGCTCGTAAGCTTGATTATTTTCCTAGAATTCATTTAATTTTATTGAAATATGGAAAGATCGAGCTCGACTCGTCTAATACTCGACTCAAATAATATTTTTTTAACTATATTTTAAAACTCGAGCTCGGCTCGGTTAATTATTCGAGTAGCTCGACTCGAGCTCGAACTCGAAAAAAACCGAATTAGTCGATCTCTCTTCACGATTCGAAAGATTTAATAATTCACGAAAGAAATTCTCATTTACGATCCTGCAGGTCTAACTATAAGCAATGACTTTTTGTAATAGTGACATTGTAATTATGTTGTAAAATTATAATACAGTGACTTTTTCGAAATAATGTAATTATGTAGTGACTTTGTAATGCAACGACACTTTTGTCACATTGACAACGTAATTATTTCCCTATATACCCTTTTGTGTCGCACCACAGCTGCCGCCTTTTTCATTCTTTCTTTGTTCACATAATGTTTCCCTTCCAAATCGTAAAAATTTAATTTGCATATACAAACATTAAATTTAATGGTAGGGGTATGTTTGGAAAAAAAATATATTAAATGTTGTATTGATTTTCTAAATGGACATTTTTTATAAGAAAAATTATATTTAAAAAATGGACACTTATTATGAGATGGATGTAGTATATTTTATGGATATTTGTTTATAAGGACTAGTATAAGTACTTAATAGGCATTTAGGACACTAAGGAATCTTATTTGTTTATAAGGACACAAAATTACTAACTAGACAAAATTACCCTCACCTCTGTTTAAACAAAACTATTTGTTTCCCATTCGCTTCAAGCTCACATCCACTCGCTAATTAATTATTTTTTCACTCCTCTGTCAAGCCATTTGACAATTGTAATCGACACGTTGATTGCGGTATGATTCGAACCGTGATCTACGAGTCGGTGAGATTTATCTTAGTACAAAGATTTCTCCGACGACGGACGATTCAAAGTCGCCAAAATCCCCAAGCAGAAATCAATTAGTGTTTCCATGGAAAAGGATCAAGAAATCACCGACGTCTTTAGAGAAAACATTGTACTCAATTGGAGATTTGTACTACAGGAAGCTCGCTATGAGCACTATCACATGCCGGAGAAACGGAAGTTTGAGCTGACTTTCAAGAAAAGGTACAAGGAGACGGTCATGAATGATTACTTGCCTTTTATCTTGGAAAAAGATAAAGAAATCAAAGCAGAATAGAGGGGTGTTATACACTAGGTATTGCCCCAACTACGAGGACGATTATAACTCCGGCAGAGGCGACGGCGGTGTTTGGGGGTCAATCAATTTGGACCATCCCGCAACATTTGATACATTAGCACTGGATTCAAAATTAAAGAAAACTATAATTGATGATTTGGACAGGTTTATGAAGAGGAAAGATTATTATTAGAAGGTGGGAAAGGCCTGGAAAAAGGGGTTTTTATAACCAGCTCAGTAGCTGCCATGGCTAATGTTTGATATCTTATTTGGTTATTGCTTTATACAGATTATTGTGACGGTGTATAACTCTAAACCAGCATATTTTATGGAATCAATCTTCTTTTCTTCAAAAAAAAAGGATGAAGTGACACATATTTATGCATAATAAGTGATACATGATGCATAATAAATGATCCACTGCATATGGTTTCGTTTAGATGCTATGAAGCACCGACACTTCGATTTGGGTGTCGTGCGCCGTGTCGGTCACTGCATCGCGGTGGTGAATGTATCGTGGTGTCTCTGCATCGCGGTGTCTTTGCATCGTAGCGTCTCTGCATTGCGGTATCTCTGCATCGAGGGTGGTCACTGCATCAGATGTGGTATCTTTTATTAGTTGTGTAAGCGGGCTCCTTTATCAGTTATGTTCATTGCACTACAGATAAAATGTTGATGTCATTACATATTAGATGTCGTTGTCATTGCATAAAATGTTGATTTCACTGCATATTTGATTGCCGATGTCACTGCATAAATTATTGATGTAACGCATATATGATTGCCGATGTCACTACATAAAATGTTGATATCACTGCATATATGATTGCCGATGTCACTGCATAAAATGTTGATATCACGGGCCTTTTTTGCTTAAAAGGATGCCTGAGTTATTTTATTTTAGTATGGATACCAACTCTGAGCTTCCCGTTTGGATTCAATTGCCCTTCATTGCGGTGTCTCTTCATCGCGGTGTCACTTTATCGCGGTGTCTCTACATCGCTGTGTTTCTGCATCGGGGGTGGTCACTGCATCACGGTGTCTCTGCATCGGGGTGGTCACTGCATCGGGGTGGTCACTGCATCGTGGTGGTAAATAGATTGAGGGTGGTCAATGCATCGCGGTGGTCAACACATCACGATGGTCAATGCGGACGTCTCTGCATCGCGGTGTCACTTCATCGCAATGTCTCTGCATCACGGTGTCTCTGCATCATCAAATGTCATAACATCATGATGTCTCTGCATTGCGGTGTCACTTCATTGCGGTGTCTCTGCATCGCGGTGTATCTGCATCGGGGGTGGTCACTACATCGCGGTGTCACTGCATCGGGGTGGCCACTGCATCACGGTGGTCAATAGATTGAGGGTGGTAAATGCATCGCGGTGGTCAATGCATCGCGATGGTCACTGCATTGAGGTGTCTCTGCATCGCGGAGTTTCTGCATCGTGACGTCTTTGTATCAAGGGTGGTCACTGCATCGTGGTGTCTTTGCATCGGGGGTGGTCACAGCATCGCGATGTCTCTGCATCGTCAAATGCCATAACATCGCGATGTCTCTGCATAACGGTGTCCCTGCAAATGCGTTGTCACTTCATCGCGGTGTTTTTACATCGTGATGTCTCTGCATCGCGGTGTCTCTACATCGCGGTGGTGAATGCATAGCGGTGTCTCTCGTGATCGCGCGCGTCTCGCGATCGGGGTGGTCACGAAGATCGGGGTGGCCACCGCGCATCGCGTGGTCAATGCATCAGGGGTGCCCATTGCATCGAAGGTGGTCGCCGTATCGGGATGGTCATTGCATCGCGGTGTCACTTCATCCCGGTGTCACTGCATCACAGTGTCTCTGCATCGGGGGTGGTCACTGCATCGCGGTGTCTCTGCATTGTGGATGGTCACTACATCACGGTGTCTCTGCATCGGAGGTGGTCACTATATCGTGGTGTGACTTCATTGAGGCGTCTCTGCACCGCGGCGTCTCTTCATCGGGGGTGTCACTGAATCGCGGTGGTCAATGCATCGTGGTGGTCACTGCATCGCGATGTCTCGGTCACTGCATCGCGGTGTCTCTGCATCGCGGTTGTCAGTGCATCGGGGTGGTCTCTACATCGCGGTGTCTCTGCATCGTGTTTGTCAACGCATCGCGGTGGTCTCTACATCGTGTTTCGCTTCATCGCGGTGTCTCTGCGTCGCGGTGTCGCTTCATCACGATGTCTCTGCATTGCGGTGGTTAATGAATCGCGGTGGTCATTGCATCGGGACGGTCACAAGATCGCGGTGGTTATTGCATCGGGGTGATCAATGCATCACGAGGGTTAATGTATCGGGGTGATCAATGCATCGTGGTTGTTACCAGGGGCAAAAAAAAAAAAAAAAAACTTTTTAGCATGAAAAATAAACATTTTTATCATACAGGAAAAAAAAAAAAAAAAAACCATCAACAACATTCAGCTCAGCGCCTGTTTTAATGTATCTTTGCATGGCGCCGGCTTTTTCTTTTTTATTTTACAATCAGCGCCTTTTTTTTTATTATTAATTTAGGTTAGTTTGGTCTATGTACTAATTTTGTGTCCTTATAACCAAATAAGATTCCTTAGTGTCCTATTTGCCTAATTAAGTCTAATATGTGTCCTTTTAGACATTTGACCCTATATTTTATCTTTTTTCATTTGGGTTAAAACACTTTAATTACACAAATTCTAATTAAACAAACATATGGGTATTTGTTTATGATGACTAGTTTGAGTACTTAATTAAGCACTTAGGACACATTTAATTCTTAATTGGTTATAAGGATATAAATTTAGTAACTAGACAAAATTACCCCTAATTAATTAAAAAAAAAAAACAAGAGCTGGTTTTTTTTTTGGACGCAAAAAAAGGTTTTGTTTTTTTTTTTAAATTTTTTATTCTGGATGCTAAAATATTTTTTTTCTTTTAAACGCTAAGAGACACCGCGATGCATCGGGGGTGGTCAATGCATCGTGGTGTCACTTCATCGTGGTGTCTCTGCATCGGGGGTGGTCACTGCATCGCGATGTCTCTGCATCGGAGTGGTCATTGCATCGCGGTGGTCAATGGATCGGGGTTGGTCAATGTATCGCGATTGATGTGATTCCCGTTGAGAAGAAACTTATTAATAATTCGAGTCTTTTATTTATTTTATTTTTAATAGTTTATTATCTCACATTGGTTAGATATTCATTTATTTTTGCTATTATTTTTATTTAGTGTTAAAATTGTTCCATATTGCTAAATTAGCAATTAGTTTTAGATTTTGTAGCCTATAAAAAGACGAATAGAGTAATAGCAGACAAATTTCTTATAAATATATTATATTTGAAGTTTTTAAACTTTGGTGAGTTTTCTCACGTTTGTGTTTGGTGGATTCCAACGCCGGTGTTTGGTGGATTCCAAACGGGACTTATCGAGATTGTGTGCGAACAATGTGGGTGTCCATTATACCAAGGTTTGACGGTACCCAAATATCTCTTTTATTTTTTTCTTTTTCTTTTCCGTAGTTCTCGCGTTTTTTATTGTTTTTATTAATATTTAGAGGCTTTTATTTATTTTATTTTTAATAGGTTATTATCCCACATTGGTTATGTTATACCAGAAGTATTACAATGCGAAAATAAAAATAAATAACTGAAAAGATGAAGAACAATTTATTATATTCTGAACCGACAACAACAGAAAGGAAAGCAACAAGGATATGTAACCGGGACAAGCTAATCTCTGTCCTTAAGACAATTATGCTCCGGCAGTACCTACGGTTTATCACTTGTCTCCCAGGATAACCCAATTATCATTTCAGAATTGAGGTACTTCAGCTTCTGAACTCAACGAACTTTTGGTGCTTCAGAATCTCTTCAACTAAAAATGCAAGTGTTTAAGTGATTTGTGTTGTCTTTCAGTACCATTCTCATTGCAAGAGAGGACCCTATATATAGGAGGAAGGAGCAGCCTTGAAGTGTGTGAATTGATGGCCACTAAACCATCAGGTTGAAACTGCTCTTGTATTAAAGCCATATGAGTTGAATCGAACTCGACCCATTCCCCAAAGCCAAGGCCAAGGCCAACGGGCACGGGCACGGGCACGGGAACGGGCGGGCGGCGGCGGCGCGCGCGCGTGTGGCATTTTTAGTAAACACTCAGCCCACTAAAACCACTCCGAGTTCCCTCCCTTTCTAAGAGATTATACCAACAACAAAACATCCACCACTTAAATATTGAGGAAATATTAGCTCATTTCCCAATGCGGGATTAAGAAGTTTGTCTTTTCAACTTCCTTTTTCACACCTTTTTAACTACCCACTTTAAGCCTTAATTTCTCATTCACCCGACATCCGAATTGAATGAATCAAAACCTTATTTTCAACTACGTCTTACGTAGTTTCCAAAGTCATCACTAACTCTTGATAATCTATATAAGAGTTATACCGAAATCGGCTCTCAAAGTGGTTACAATAAATGATTCAAAAAATCATTTTAAAATGTTATAAAACATTTTTCCTTTTATCCTCATATATCTCCAACAATCTCCCACATGAATGGAAATCAATGCAAATGCAGACCCAGAAGAGATTCTGACAGAAAATATTGCATCAGGAGAGGTAGCTTCTGGCTTTGAACCTGCCTTAGTGAAATACTATCGGATCAACTCGGCTAATCAGTGAACTATGTCTTGAACCGTTCAGCCTTTAATGTAAAACCAAACAATAGTACTCACACAATATTTCCCTTAACACGTATTGGTTCTCATGGTTGTGCTCATTTTGGCCATGAACCCTGGTTTCAGAAAGTGCGTTAGAGATTTCAAGCCACTGAATTCTCACAGAAGCGGCCCCACTTCACACTTACATAGGTGACCTCTTATCAAGAGTATTCTGTCATACCCTACTTGAATTTAATCAAGCTATAGGAATCATTAAAAGCTTTCACATATCCTTACACACCTGACAGATAACACTTTTATTCATAGAATGGGTAAGTGTTCAATGAACCTTCATAACTTAGTTGTCCCTTTGAACCATGATCTTGGGATCTCCAGTCAACATGGTGGGGTTACGATTACAAAGTTTCTGTCGTAATTGGCTTCAGTCCCATTCCGTCTGTCAATTTTGACATTTGATCTCTGGGTAAACCTTTTGTTAGCAGATCCGCAAGATTAATGTCCTTCGATTTAACAAAATCGACGGAAATCACGCCGTTAGAGATCAGTTGTTTAATGGTATTATGTCTACGACGAATACTTCGAGACTTACCATTGTACATACTATTTTGTACCCGGCTTATAGCCTAACTATCGCTATGTATGCTTATAGGAGCAATAGGCTTAGTCCAGCATGGAATATCCTCAAGGAAATTACAAAGCCATTCTGCTTCTTCTCCTGCCTTGTCCAATGCAATGAACTCAGCTTCCATAGTAGAACGAGCAATGCAAGTTTGCTTTGTGGATTTCCATGACACAACAGCACCACCAATAGTGAATACATATCCATTTGTGGACTTGAATCTTTCGAGTCGATATCCAATTTGCATCACAAGATCCTTCTAATCTGCTTTGGATATCTCGTGTACCGTAATCCAAGATTCATTATGAATTTTAAGTACCTCGATTTATTTCAATGCTTTCCAATGATCCTCACTTGGATTACTTGTAAATCTACTCAATTTATTTACATCACATGCTAAGTCTGGTCTAGTACAGTTGGTTATGTACATCAGACAGCCTATGATTTGAGAATATTTTAACTGAGACACAGGTTCTCCTTTATTTTTGACTAAGTGGATAGTCAAGTCAATAGGAGTTTTTATCGGACTTTCATTAAAGACGCTAAATCTTTTTAGAACAGACTCAACATAATGAGACTGTGACAATGCAAGTCCATCCGACATTCTAGAGATTTTAATCCCCAAAATTACATCTGCAACTCCCATATCTTTCATATTGAAGTTTCTTGTTAACATCTTCTTAGTATACATGATTATATCATGAGTACTTCCCAAGATTAACATGTCATCAACATATAGACATACTATCACAAAGGAATTAGAAGTGTTATTGACATAAACACATTTATCGCACTCGTTAATTTTAAACCCATTTGATAACATCGTTTGATCAAATTTTTGGTGCCATTATTTTGGCGCTTGCTTAAGCCCATACAATGACTTAACGAGTCGACACACTTTGTGTTCTTGACATGGAACCACATAACCCTCGGGTTGTTATAGATTTCTTCTTCCAATTCACCATTTAAGAAAGCGGTCTTTACATCCATTTGATGTATTTCTAGATTATTTACCGCAGCAATTGCGATAAGAACTCGTATCGACGTGATCCGAGTAACCGGTGAATATGTATCGAAGAAGTCAAGACCTTCTTTTGACGATAACCTTTAGCTACCATCGGCCTTATATTTATCGATCGATCCATCAGCCTTGAATTTTTTCTTAAAAATCCACTTACAACCGTGAGGTTTATGTCCTGGTGGGATATTTACTAATTCCCAAGTATGATTTTGCATAATGGAATCAATTTCACTTTTGACTGCTTCTTTCCAGAACGGCTCTTCTGGATTTGACATAGCCTGAGCATATGTGCTTGGTTCGTTTTCTACCATATAGGTGAAAAAATTAGGACCGAAAGACGTTGAAGTCCTTGCCCGTTTACTCTTACGAGGTTCTGGTTCCTCAGTTTTTGGAGTAGTTTCACTTGTTGGTTCATGTGCCCGCTTATTTAAGCTTATGTTTTCTTGTCTTCTTTCTTTACATGGAAATACATCCTCAAAAAATACAGCATTTCTTGATTCCATGATTGTATTCACGTGAACATCCGGATTGTCAGATTTATGCACTAGAAATCTATGTGCACTACTGTTATTACCGATAAATATACAATCTATCGTTTTAGGCCCAATTTTTATTTGTTTAGGTTTAGGCACTTCGACCTTTGCTAAACACCCCCACACTTTCAAGTATTTGTATCTAGGCTTGTAGCCTTTCCATAACTCGTAGGGTGTTTTATCCATCTTTTTAGACAAAACCCTATTAAGAATGGCATTGGCAAAAAGTATCGCTTCCCTCCACAAGTTCTGAGGTAAACCCGAACTTATCAACATAACATTCATCATCTCCTTAAGAGTACGATTTTTATGCGTTCAAAGAATACCGTTTGATTGAGGTGCATAAGTGCGATCGTTTGATGGATAATGCCAGTGTCGAACATAAATCATTAAACGGTGCATCATATTCACCACCTCTATCACTACGAACCTTCTTGATTCGTTTGCTAAGTTGATTCTTGACTTCATTCTTATAGTTTTTAAAAGCCTCAAGTGTCTCATCTTTGCTACTTAGCAAATAGACATAACAGTATCTTGTACAATCATCGATAAAAGTTACAAAGTATTTTTTACCGCCTCTCGTTTGTACAAATTTTAAATCACACAAGTCTGTATGAATTAAATCTAACGGTTCGGTGTTTCTTTCCACGGAAGGAAAAGGTGCCTTAGTCATTTTAGCTTCGACACACATATATGGAATTTTTCATTTTATTAAATTTTAAATTAGGTAATAAATCTAAGTTCATCATCCGTCGAATTGATTTATTATTTACGTGTCCCAATCTATTGTGCCATAAGCAAGAAGTCTCAATCAAGTAAGCGGAAGAGGATGCAATTTTATTAGCCTCATCGGGCACAACAGTCTTTGGCATAATTTCCATTACATTAAGCTTAAACATACCCTTGATGGAATAACCCCTACCAAGAAACACACCATTCTTGGTCAAAATGACCTTATCAGAACCAAAATTCAAATTGAAACCAACCTTGTTCAATTTGTCACCAGAAATGAGATTCCTACGAATCTCAGGAACATGCAACACATCATTCAGAGTCAGCTTCTTTCATGAAGTCATCTTCAGAACCACTGTCCCTGATCCAACAATTGGAGAAGTTGATGAATTCCCCATCCACAGTTTGTCCCCTGTGCCAGCCTTGTAAGTTGAAAACACAGCCAGGTCAGCACAAACATGTCTTGTGGCTCCAGTGTCTACAAACCATTGCCTTGGATTTCCCACAAAGTTACATTCGACACCACAAATGCAGAAACATTTCCTCATCACCATCAGTTTGCCAAATGATGTGCCGCCGGTCAATTGGCTTCTGAACGACACTCAAAGAAGACGGTGCCCAAATTTTCCACAGTTTATTCTGATTTTCATTGAACTTGTACACATCCATGGTTTCTTGGAAGATTCAACATTTTTCTTGGAAGATTGACCATTTTTCTTTTTTTCGATTCTTAACCTTAGCAACATGAGCTTTGGCCTGTCCCAACTTTGCTGTGATTTTCTTTGAGAGCCATATATTGTCCTCCTCTATACGGAGTCGGACAATCGAGATCCACCATTGACATTTGCTTTCACTTGTGTTTGAGATAACTCTTATACTCCTCCAAGATTCGAAGTTTCTCAATCACACAAAGCTACTTGAAAATTCTCACTTATCATCATATCTTCTTCTAAAATTTTGGATATAATGATTTGTAATTCATCAACTTGTTTAATAACAGTTTTGAAATCGACCATCTTAGTCCAGAAATTTACCTACTATAAATTTCTTAGCGCCTGCATCTTCAATTTTATATTTTTTCTCTAATGCAAGCCAAAGTGTTTTTGCACTTTCATACATAGAATAAACACCATACAGATTATTATCTACGCAATTCAAAATATAATTTTTGCATAGAAAATCACTATGCTTCCAACTCTCTACAGCCAACAACACCCTGTGCTCAGTGTTTTCAGGAGGCACAACTGGTTTCTCTTCAGTGAGCATCCTTGCTAGTCCAAGTGTAGTGAGATAGAACAACATCTTCTGCTGCCAACGCTTGAAATTTAGGCCATTGAATTTTTCTGGTTTCTCTCCATGAGAAGTATGAGAAGCACCATCAATGGTAACAACAGGTTGTGTCACGGCAGACACAGTAGCATCCAAAATTGGATTCAGACTTGTGGTTGGTGTGGTTCCAATAGTAGGTGTCACAGACGCATCAGTGACTCCAGTCATTTCTGTTCAGAACAAAAAATAGAAGATCAACAACACAACTGAGTCGTTTTTGCCAAAAACGAGACAAAAAAGTAGAAAATCGTTTTTGCCAGAAAACGATAAAAAAAAGGAAGATGGACCGGTTTTTACCAAAAACCAATACCAAAAAAAAAGAAGGACCAGTTTTACCAAAAACCAATACCAAAAAGGAAGATGGACCGGTTTTGACCAAAAAACCAATACCAAAAAGGAAAGGACCAGTTTTACGAGAAACCGATACCAAAAAGGAGCACCGACACACTGAGTATCACAGACGATACTCAGAACGAACAGAAAAAATAAAAGGTTCAGCAAGTAGGCTGAAATTTATTTTTCATTTCACAAAGATATACTTTTTAGAGCAAAGAGGCTCTGAAAAGAATTGTCTTAAGATTGTTAGACCAGAAGTATTACAATGCGAAAATAAAAATAAAGAACGGAAAAGATGAAGAACAATTTATTATATTCTGAACCGACAACAACAGAAAGGAAAAACCGAAGGAAAGCAACAAGGATATGTAACCGGGACGAGCTAATCTATGTCCTTAAGACAATTATGCTCCGGAAGTACCCACGGTTTAGCACTTGTCTCCCAGGATAACCCAATTACCTGTTCAAAATTGAGGTACTTCAGCTTCCGAACTCAACGAACTCTTGGTGCTTCAGAATCTCTTCAACTAAAAATGCAAGTGATTTGTGTTGTCTTTCAGTACCATTCTCATTGCAAAGAGGATCCTATATATAGGAGGAAGGAGCAGCCTTGAAATGTGTGAATTGATGGCCATTAAACCATCACGTTGAAACTGCTCTTGTATTAAAGCCATATGAGCTGAATCGAACTCGAACTCGAACTGAACCTGACTCATACTCTCAGCTCGAATCTGATTTATTGGACTTGGATAATATCCAGATAAACTTTGTCCAAAAAATATAATACTGCCTCAGGCCCAGAAGGCCCAAAGCCCCAAGGCCAAGGCCAATGGGCACGGGAACGGGCGCGCGCACGCATGTGGCATTTTTAGTAAACACTCAGCCCACTAAAACCACTCCGAGTTCTCTCCCTTTCTAAGAGATTATACCAACAACAAAACTTCCACCACTTAAATATTGAGGAAATGTTAGCACATTTCCTAATGTGGGATTAAGAACTTTGTCTTTTCAACTTCCTTTTCACACCTTTTTAACTACCCACTTTAAGCATTAATTTCTCATTCACCCGACATCCGAATTGAATGATTCAAAACCTTATTTTCAACTACGTCTTACGTAGTTTCCAAAGTCATCACTAACTCTTGATAATCTATATAAGAGTTATACCGAAATCGGCTCTCAAAGTGGTTACAATAAATGATTCAAAAAATCATTTTAAAATGTTATAAAACATTTTTCCTTTTATCCTCATATATCTCCAACAGGTTAGATAGTCATTTAATTTTGCTATTATTTTTATTTAGTGTTATTTTGTCCCACGTTGCTAAATTAGCAATTAGTCTTGGAGTTTGTAGCCTATAAAAAGGCGAATAGAGTCATTGTAAAAGCAAACAAATTTTGATATAAATATATTATATTTGAATCTTTTAAGCTTTGGTGAGTTTTCTCACGTTGGTGTTTGGTGGATTCCAACGTCGGTGTTTGGTGGATTCCAAACGGGACTTATCGAGGCTGTGAGCGAATCTTGTGGGTGTCCATTATACCAAGGTTTTTGGTTACAGGTTAGCCAAAGGTCGATGTGCTCGTTTATTGGTGTCTTCAGTCAAATCCTCGGGCATTTTCAGATCTGATTCGGCTACGGATCACATCAGCGATTGTCACTGCATCGGGATGGTCACTGCATTGCGGTGGTCAATGAATCGTGGTGGTGAATGCATTGGGGTGGTCACTGCATCGCGGTGGTGAATGCATCGTAGTGTCTCTGCATCGGGGGTGGTCACTGCATCGCGGTGGTCAATGGATCGGGGGTGGTCAATATATCGCGGTGGTCAATGCATCGTGATGGGCATTGCATCGAATTAGGTGGTCACTACATCAGGATGGTCACTGCATCGCGGTGATCAAAGCATCGCGGTGGTGAATGCATCGCGATGGCCACTGCATCGCGGTGTCTCTGCGTCGGGGGTGGTCACTGCATCGCGGTGTCTTTGCATCAGGGGTGCCCACTGCATCAGGGGTGGTCACCGGAAAAAAAAATCCTTTTTTAGCGTCCAGGAAAAAAAAACAAAAACCTTTTTGTGAGTCCAAAAAAAAAATCAGCGCTAGCTTTTTTTTAATTAATTAGAAAAAAAAAATAATTAGGGTAGTTTTGGGTATGTACTAATTTTATGTTCTTATAACCAAATAAGGTTTAAGTATGTCATATCTGCCTAATAAAATCTAATATGTGTCCTTTTAGACCATTGCCCCACAAACATATAATGAAATTACACCTAAAACCGCATACATGACTTGTTGAATGCATTCTATTTTATTGATATCACTTATGTTTGGAGTAACTTATAAATTATCCAATGATATACAACAGATTTGAGGCAAATCCGTTAATCATAAAAGTCAAATATATGATTCATAACAATGAATACTTCTCATACTTAAGAACGAAAAATACAACGTGTGAATTGTGATTTAATGCGATAAAAAATAAAAATTAAGAAAAAAATAACTCCAATTTTGAGAAAAAAATAACTCCAAGCATAAAATCATTTTATAGCACTAGTCATTTTTTTCTAGAAAACAATAACTTTATTAATCAACATCCGTCAAACAAGCGGTCAAAACGTCACCAGGAGGCGAGACGTCCCAAGATGTCCTAGAAGTAACCGTCAAAACATGTCTAGCTAGAAGATGCGCCGGGACATTCCCCACACGCCGAATAAATAAAAAAGAAACTGATGAAAAACTGGATAAGAGGGTCAAGCAGTCCTGCAACAAACAACCCTGAGTCGTAAGATCCTCTACTGGCCGTCGGAGACGCGAAACACACGCCAAGCGATCACTCTCCACCTCTAATCGTTGAATTCCCAAGTGCCTCACGTCCTCCAGAGCCAAGAAGATAGCCTTAAGCTCCATGTATTCCACCGGGTCCCCTGGATCAAAATGATACGCGAAGCTGTGAAGAACTGTCCCATGAGAATCTCGGAAAATAACTCCCACCCCCACTCCTGTCTCAGTAACTGACGCATCCACATTGCCTTTTATCACCCCCTACGAAGCCTCACCCATTATCCGGCAAGTGCTGGACCGAGCCCTGCGCTCTATAGGTCTCCAAAGCCGCCATATACTCAGCCGATGCTGCTTGAGATTGTGTACATACTGCAGAAACATAAACAGCCTGGTCATCAAACACTGCATAACATCGCGCCTTCCAAATCCCCCACATAAGCCATACAAATCTCGCGGTAACCTGAGCACCCTGATCCTCGAGCAACCTCATAAAGAAGTTTGGAAAAGTGGCAGAGCTGAGGCGCCCCAATACCCCATAAATGGTGCCACCTGGCAGATTCTATCCGCCATCTCGCATTCAAAAAGTACATGCCGCAGCGTTTCCAATGTCTCTCCGCAAGCCAAACAGGCACCGTCCCCCATATTCCTCCTGTGCAGCCCCTGGCCAATAGCGAGACAATCATTAAGGCAACGCCACAAGAAATGCTGAATATGAGGCTACAGGGAGCTGCCAACAGCTCCTCCAAATCCTGCTCTCCCCCACCGAAGTAGTCGGCCCAACCATAGATGCTGGTTGGTAGAGTGATAAGGCCAGGAAGTACCCTAAGCGAACAGTATAAACTCTTTTACGATCATAGTTCCAGATCCGCCAATACGGGTGCTCTCCTAGGGCAATAGTGGTGCCCAAGACAGCATCAGACTCCCATGGACAAAACAATTGACGAACCCGTTGTACATCCCACACCCTAGAGTTGGGAATAAACAAGTCCGAAACCTTAGAATCTGTTGGAAGCTCATGTCCTGCAAAAGGAATACGGAACGAAGGCCGACGACTAGTCCAGGCATCATGAAAAACAAACACCGACTCACCATCTCCCACCCTCCATCTCATCCCACTGAGTAATAGGTCTTGCCCCTCTAAAATACTACGCCAGAGAAAGGA
Organism: Gentiana macrophylla; assembly: GCA_026214975.1. Taxonomy (NCBI): domain Eukaryota; kingdom Viridiplantae; phylum Streptophyta; class Magnoliopsida; order Gentianales; family Gentianaceae; genus Gentiana; species Gentiana macrophylla. The sequence continues at coordinate 77,803,257 of CM047816.1, forward strand.
CGGTCAAGTCCCCAATCTTGCCGTAAGAATAGTATTGTCCTCAAAATATTTCGCATGCAAAACCCGTGCCGCCAGCGAGCCCGGGCTTCTCAGGATCCTCCAGGATTGTTTTGCCAACAAGGCCAGATTGAAACATTCTAAATCACGAAATCCCAGACCCCTCCAGATTCTTTCGTAAGCAACAAGCCTCCCAATTCTTTCAATGAATTCGGCGCTTATTCTCTGTGTATCCCCAAAAGAAACCACGGATAGCCTGCTCAAGTTCCCGAAGCAAGGTAGTGGGAACCTTGAAACACTGCATAATAAAAGTAGGGATAGCCTGAAGTGCCGACTTGATAAACACCTCATTTCTTGTGGACGAGAGCAACTTGTCCTTCCAACCAGCCACCTTTTTCTGAATTTTATCCCTCAAGAACGCAAACACCTGACGTTTATTTCTCCCGATCTTATACGGTAGCCCCAAGTACTTACCAGAGCCATCACCCAAGGGAATCTGCAGCAGCTCCGACACCACCTCACGCTCCTCCACCGAGACTCTTTCTGAGAAGTATAGACTGGATTTATAAAAGTTGATAGCCTGACCAGAAAGAGCACCATACCTGCCAAACAACTCTACCAATGTCTCCACAGCCCCGTCCAACAACTCAAAGAACACCATGCCGTCATCCGCAAATAACAGATGAGAAATAGAAACCTTTGTCTCTCTGCCAAAACGGATACCCCGAAGCGCACCTCTGTGTACATAGTCGTTAATCAAAGCCGTAAATCCCTTAGCACAAATGATGAAGAGAAAAGGCGACAACGGATCTCCTTGACGAATCTTGCGAGTCGGCACAATCCTACGACTGGGCTTCCCATTAATCAGAACCCGATAGGAAACAGACGTCACACATCTCCTCACCAAATCAATGAAGGACATCGGAAACCCCATGCGCTCCATAACTCTCCAAAGATACTGCCACTCAACCTAATCGAAGGCCTTGGCCATATCCAACTTCAAAGCTGCATGACTATCACATCCCTTAACACCCGCCTGCAAAGAGTGAAAAGCTTCAAAGTCAATGATCGCATTGTCCGTAATGAGGCGTCCTGAGACAAACGCACTCTGAGTCTCTGAAATCACATCACCAATCACCCCTTTTAGACGATTAATTATCATCCGAGAAATAAGTTTGTAGATCGAATTGCATAGAACGATCAGACGAAACTCAGTCATAACGGTGGGAGTAGTAACTTATCACCCGAGAAATAAGTTTGCTGCACTAGTCATTATTCAGCATATTACTATATAAATAGGACATACTTAACAACTTATATTAGTTTTTCAATTTTCAAATACCAACTGGGCAGGTGTGTTTTTTTTTTTTAGTAAAATAAAAGTATTAAAAAAAAAAACATTGATCAAATTGTGTTTACCATGACTATGATGAAGAACAAGCAACGATATTTTTTTAACGTTTACTTTATTTTTTATTTTTTATTAAGGAATTAACGTTTACTTTTTTATGTTGGCATTCACACACTCGATTAAAATGAGTTTTTTCTTTTTATTTCCTGTCCCTCCTCATCATTCCCACTTGTCTAGCTGCAAAAGAATTTCTTGTCGGAAATCTCTGAGCTTTGCAGCTCAAAATGTGGAGTTCAGCCGCCGGAATCAATCACCTCCGTAGCCGGAGGAAGTCGAAGATTTTAAGCAACATTAGTCTAAGTGCAGCAGCTGTTGTGGTCTTCGCAATGATACAGTTGAGCTGGGTAGAGGTAGCTCACTGCCAAGCGTTTGATGGAAGTACTGACCCAAGCGAAGTTCCGGTTGATAATCCGGCACTTGTTGAGTACCTTACTGGAGTTGTTTATGGTAGGATGTCCAATCTTACGACGCAATTCGTAAATAAGGATTTGGCTAAGAATTCTGACTTCTGCATTAAAAATGCGTAAGCTAAAATATGATTTTAAGTTCATATTCCCATTCGTGCTTATGCTTTAGTTTTCATGAGCTGTTGGTGTAATATAAGTATTTTTGTTGCTTTTCTGTGTGCTATTTTTAACACAGGCAATTGGAATGGGACAGGGCATTTAATTTTAGCAGCAATTTGACATTTGTAAGTAATTGCATCATCAAAACCAAAGGTAAATGTTCTTTCTGGGCTAGTTCTGACTATAAGAACAATTTTTTTTTGTTTAAATGTTCATTTGTTTCATTTTCACCCCCTCGTCTCTTCTGGGGTCTCCGTCTTACAAAGTCAAAATGCAAACTTGGTCCTGGATGTAAAGTGTTGAGTTCATGGAGATGATGTAGGGTAATGAAATTTGAGATATGCTGCTTGTGTGATGTTGTAGTATCCTTCTTCTGATAAACACTCTGATATTAAACTTTATGCATCTTCTCTTCGCATAAAACTCAAATATAGTAGCCTTTCTTTTGTTGCAATAGCGTATGAGTTTTAAGATTTTGAGCATGATCCGGAACAAGGATTGGTCTTGATAGATTCAGAAAGCAGTTAATATCAGAATATGATTTAGTAGCAGGTGTTTCTGCAGACACATTTTGATGTGGAATCATGAACTGCATAGACAATTTTGTGCTCAATTATGTTGGATAGATCATAGGTGTAATGATACAACTCTCTTAAGTAAGAATTGTCGTGTTTGCAGACCATATGCACTCTCTTTCCACACGATTTCCTGTTATATAACCGGGTTCAGATAACGTCTTTTTTCAATAAAATCATCACGCGGTAAATCAACAAAGCCTAAAGTGATGTCTCTTTCTCCTTCAAGCTTGAGATAGATAGTAAAGAATTATTAGTCAAATCTGATAATACGCTCTCTCTGGGATGAATTTTCTTTTTTCCTTCAGTAATCCTTTTTTTCCCCATGTATTTTGGCTTATCTGTCTTATCTGTTGAACAGGAGATGTTACACGGAGAATATGTACAGCTAAAGAATTAAGCCTTTACTTCAGTAGTTTCAGCCTATCTGGTCGTGTGGGTTCTATACAACCAAACATGAACTGCAACAGGACCTTTTGGCCTGCTGGTTGCGAGCCAGGGTGGGCATGTAGTGTTAAATCCAACGTGCAAGTTGATCTTACAAATTCACAAGAGTTACCAGACAGAAAACAAGACTGCCAATCTTGTTGTGAGGGGTTTTTCTGTCCTAGTGGCTTGACTTGTATGATACGTAAGTACATCGATAAAATTTATTGACGAATCTATCTGCCGCCTACTTTTCTTTGTTGTTTCTGAAGTTGAAGGTCTTGATTGACAACGTTTACGTCTCAAGTTAGTAGCTATATTTGTTTCTATTTTTTGGCCCTTAATAAATATGACTTTTTGGATATCTAGTAATTATGAAGTTACTTTTGAGGTTTGATTGCTGATGAGATAGGATATTTACCTTATCATTTTCTGCTGAATGTGAAGCTTGCCCTTTGGGTTCGTATTGTCCAATTGCTCAGCTGGATAGATCTACTGGTGCATGTGAACCGTAAGTGAAGATATCATTATGTGGCTTCTCTCTTTTTGTCTCATACTTATTTTCCTCCCCACCCTTCTTCCCCCTCGAGTTCATGGAACTTAAACTTTGTTAATGGTTCTCTTCAGGTACACTTACCAATTACCACTTGGTCAAACAAACCACACCTGCGGTGGGGCAAATATTTGGGCAGATGTGGGTAGTAGTGGTGCAGTATTCTGCACAGCCGGGTCATATTGTCCCACCAGTATAGACCAAAGACCTTGCAGCAAAGGGTATTTAATCTGATCTCTAACTCCAGTACTTGTCCCAGTTTTCCCTGTTGATCTTAGTCAACCAGAGATGCATTGAGTACAGATATCAAAGCAGGAAAATGACCGAGTTTCTTTCGTACTTGTAAGGGGTGTCCACAATTGCACACATAAGAACAATAGCATAAAGTAAATGATTTTCAGGATAAAGAATGTGCATTCACCGAAGAACTTGGTCCCCCCCCCCCCCCCACCCCCCCTCCTTCTTGTTTAGTTCAGATTTTGTTGTTTCACCTTGCAGATGTGGGGATAATTTACTTAGATGCGTAATCAGTAACTACTTTTCATAGCTATATATTCCAACTTGTATTACATCCTCTTTTTGGTATTATTAATATTCTGCAAATTTTCCAGGAATTATTGTCCCATGGGTTCTACTGCTGAGAAACGTAAGTCGAAGTCTAAACCTTAGTCAAGGCAGTTTACTAAACGTGATTGACCATAAAAAAGAACAAAAGGAAAAAAAAAGAAAAAAAAAACAAACTTACAGTTCCAAACATGGACGTATTCACCTGCTATTTCATATTTTTCTGATGTTTTATTCTTCATGATATTGTGGATCAATGTTGCAGGGTGCTTCAAGTTGGCTTCATGTGACCCGAGTACAGCAAGTCAAAATATTCATGCATATGGAGGGATGCTAATAGTAAGTTTCGGTCCTATATGGTTATGGGGGGGGTAATGCTATAGAACTTTTGGTTTTTTATTGACATACAGAAGGGTCTAATTTATAAATTCTGAAACTCATTACGTATAAAAACTTGCAATAACCTTGACCAATACGTGCAAATATATGTAGTAAGATATACGAAGAAAGATGTTCTTGCGTTGTTCATGTCAGCCCCAGTGGCGGAGCCACTATATATACCAATGGGGGTCCATGGACCCCCCTCAAAAAAAGAAGAAAAGAAAACAAATGTGTATGCCTTAAGTAAGTTTTGTATGCTTTTTATTTCCTTTTTCTTTTTGTTTTTTTTTTGTAGCCTACCTAAAGCCTTGACTCTTTTCTGTTGTTGTTTTTGTAAATACTTGATTCGAACTATATGCATCCTAAAGAATTTGTCTTGGTACTCTTTTTTCCCGTGCTATCTGTCTGCATTATTCTTTCTTTTGGAACTGCATTTCTCATCAGTGTTTGCTTCATTATCACAGGCTGCTTTAAGTACCCTTCTTTTCATAGTATATAATTTTTCCGACCAAATCATAACCATTCGAGAGCGACGCAATGCCCAAGCTAGGGAAGCAGCTGCAAGAATTGTAAAGGCAAATGCACAAGCTCGCGCAAGGTGGAAAACTGCGAAAGCAGCCATAAAAAAGCATGCAAATGATATGCAAGCTCAAGTATCCCAGAGGTTTTCTCGCAGGAAAATTGCTACAGAAGATGAAATGACTAAAATATTAAATGCAACCGACTGCATCTCAGAAGGCAATGAAATCTCAAGCATGTACCCTGGTACTTCAAGTGCATCTAACCAAACACCTTCATCATCTGAAGTGAAGAAAACAGAGGTCAGGAGGGTGCCTAAAGACGAGGATCTATATGACAATTCCACAAGTTTCAACATCGAAGCTGAAGATAAGAGTGTCAAAAACAAAAAAGAAAAGGACAAATCCATTCATTCTCATAGTCAGATATTCAGGTATGCTTATGCACAGCTGGAGAAGGAGAAAGCCCAGCAGCAGCAGGACAAAAACCTCACCTTCTCAGGGGTAATTGCTATGGCAACAAACACTGAGACTAGAAAAAGACCTGTAATTGAAATTGGTTTTAGGGACTTGACAGTTACTTTGAAAGGACAAAAAAGGCATATTCTGAGGTCAGTCACTGGAAAAATTAAGCGGGGCCGGATTACAGCTGTTATGGGCCCATCAGGGGCCGGAAAAACTACGCTTCTTTCTGCCTTGGCTGGGAAAACTGTTGGATGCAAAATGAGTGGTTTAATTCTAATAAATGGAAAGGCAGAATCAATTCACTCATACAAGAAGATTGTTGGTTTCGTTCCACAGGATGATATTGTACATGGAAATTTGACTGTGGAAGAGAATCTGTGGTTCAGTGCAAGGTGCAGGTATGCTATATAAGTTATGTTGCACCTATACTGCCCACACCCCCCAAGCACACACACAATAATTGGTTATTCTTCTTTCTTCTACTCTAAGCTTGTTAGTTGCCATTTGAGCCCTTGTGGAGAGTTTAGTCTTGGAATAAGCAGAGTGTTTTTTTTTTTCTTTTTTTCTTTTTTTTTTTTGAGAAGAAGCAGAGTGTTTTAATAGTGTATGTTTGCACTTAAATCGTAAAACTTTATTTCTCTTCTTTTATTCTCATCAAACTTGGAAACAGCGAATGACGAAGCATACCTTCCCGTAGTTTTAACTTTCATTGCTGCTCTTTTCTTTTGTCTTAAACTCGTAAACTTGCTCCAACAGTCATCAATTTTCTCATCACGATTTAATATTTGTATTAACAGCCATTCCTAACTGAAGGACTTCCTAAAAAGAATCTATTTTTCAAATACACATGTTATTAACAGTAATTTCTTATTGAAGGCTTTCCTCAGACTTATCAAAGGCAGATAAGGTTCTCACCGTTGAGAGGGTCATTGAGTCTCTGGGGTTGCAAGCAGTGCGGAATTCCTTGGTTGGAACAGTGGAAAAGCGAGGAATATCCGGGGGTCAAAAAAAACGAGTAAATGTTGGACTTGAATTGGTAATGGAACCATCACTTCTATTTTTAGATGAACCTACTTCTGGATTAGATAGTTCTTCTTCTCAGCTACTTTTGAGAGCACTTCGACGTGAAGCTCTTGAGGGGGTAAACATCTGCATGGTGGTGCACCAACCAAGGTACTAAAGAAATGTCTTGAATTTTCTGAGTGTGGGGGTGTGAGTTCATGCTACAGTTATTTGATTGACTCTTGTGGTAACTTTATGCGTCAATTGAATCATGGTTCATCAAAATATTGTAGGGAGTGGTTATTTCCGCTCCTTAGTACGCTTGCCCACCCTTTTATTGGTCTGAAATGGTATGAGTAAGCTTATACAAAATGGTAATTGTGATTCCGTAAATTATGATAGGCTTCTGATATCTTGTTATGCCAGCAACAATTGGAATGTTTTATTCTTGTTCCTCCCAAAATCTGTATATATATTTTTTATGCAAGACATGAGAGTCATTAATATCGCAAAAATGTTTAAAGGATTAAGGCCAGAGTGCCTTTTTTAAAACACCTCTAAATAGTTCCCCAAAAAAAATTAATACTAAAAATCACCGCCAAACTCCTAGCGAAAGACAAAACTACACGTCAATCGCATAAATTGGCATAGTATATGTGCTGCTGATATAAACTACATAATAGGGCTTTCTTCCCATAGTTTCGCACGAAATCTTTGCTTGAATTTGTTGTAGTTTGCTGCCTAACCTAAATTTTGGTTCCTCCAAATTCTTTTTTCTTGCTAAGCCAGCATACTTGAAAGATGAATTATGTGGATTGTGGAGACCTATGTATACTGCTAAAACGGTCACTGACATGATTTATGCGGCTGAATATGAACATAAATCTTAGTTCAAACTTCAAAGGTCACCATTGTAGGCAGTAATATCTAGTCGAAGTGAAGTATTATTGTTTTCAATTACCTTTGAAATGTAAATGACTTGTGATTACCTTTCTATTTCAGCTACACACTTTTCAAGACGTTTGATGAGTTGATACTTTTAGCTAAAGGGGGATTTACTGTCTATCATGGGTCAGTGAGCAAAGTTGAAGCGTACTTCTCGAGCCTTGGTATCGATGTCCCTGAACGTGTTAATCCCCCAGACTACTATATAGATGTCTTGGAAGGTTTGGTCAAACCAAGAACAAGTTCCATTGCAAGTTATGAAGAGCTTCCTGTCAGATGGATGTATCACAACGGCTATCCGGTACCTCCTGACATGCAAAAATATTCTGGTGCTCTTGCTCCATTACCTGCTGGTGTAACCCCTGAAGAAGATGATATTGTATCTGAAGATCAAATGCAGCGGTCATTTGCCGGGGAAGTGTGGCTAGATGTGAAGTCTAACATTGAAAGGCGGCGGGATATGTTACGACACAATTTCTTGAGGTCAAAGGACTTATCAATGAGGAAAACTCCAAATGTTCTGTTGCAATACAAATATTACCTTGGGAGGTACAAATCAGCCTTACTTTTCAAGTTCCGAAGTTCTTTTTCTTTCAATAACTCCCTGAAACAGAAATCAGATTACTTCCCCTTGCTTATTTGTCTGTATTTGTTTGTGGGTCGTGTAAAAACTAATCATATGTTCCTGTCCTCAGGCTAGGAAAGCAACAGCTGCGGGAATCCCGAATGCTAGCACTAGATTTGTTCATTCTTTTAATTGCAGGGGCCTGTTTGGGATCACTTTCTAAGTCAAGAGATGATCAATTTGGTGCCCCTGGTTACATAAATACGATTATTGCAGTTTGTAAGTTGAGCTAACTCAATCATATCTACAACACTGCAGAACAGAGTTCCCTTTCATATTATATCTTCTAATTTTCTTCCATGTGATTTCAGCTCTTTTGTGCAAAATTGCGGCTTTGAGGTCATTTTCACTGGACAAGCTACAATATTGGCGTGAGAGCGCTTCAGGGATAAGTAGCCTGGCTCATTTTGTTGCAAAAGATACCATAGACCATTTCAAGACAATAATAAAGCCTGCAGTTTATCTGTCAATGTTTTACTTCTTTAATAATCCGCGATCTTCCTTCCTGGATAATTACCTTGTTTTGCTCTGTCTTGTATACTGCGTAACCGGCATAGCGTATGTGCTGGCCATCTTTCTTCAACCTGGTCCATCTCAGCTGGTGGGTGATATTAAATTGCTCTACTATGGCCATGAAATCAGCCGTCTGTTATCTGCATCTAACACTCTTTTCTTCCTTCTTCGTGCAGCTGGCGGTACTTCTTCCTGTGGTTTTGACTCTCATTGTAACTCAAACCTCAGATAATAAAGCCCTCAAGGCTATACAAGATTTGTGTTATCCAAAATGGGCCCTGGAAGCTTTTGTGATTGCAAATGCCGAGAGGTAAATATGTCTGAAGATCACCTTTTTATTCTATACTCCATGTTTAGTATCGATTCCATACATAATTCAAACAACATGAAGATACGGTATAGACTATAGAGCCCGGAGAAAGGGATGAGTGATTTAGGCCTACTTTACACAGCATTATCAGATGCTTTTTACATGGCTTGGACCCGTGACATGTGATCTATATTCTTGTTCCAGGTACTATGGTGTATGGATCATAACTAGGTGTGCCGCACTACGCAAAAGTGGTTATAATACTCATGATTGGAATCTTTCTTTAGCCAAACTCATCCTCAACGGCTTAGCTAGCCGTCTGGTAGCTTTCTTGGGCATGCTCGTTTTCCAAAGGAAATGATTTCAGTTTTTCATTTTTTTTATCAGATCAAAAAGTAGTCGTGTGCAATTTTCTGGAAAAACAAAACACAAACACAAACACGAAATGCTAAAATTTGTTTGAGCGAGATGTGTAGATATACGTAGAGTCCCTATTTTGATTTGTAGTAGGGATATAGGTCATTCATTAGTCAATGTAAAGCTGTAAACTAATTGTTCTGCTTCTACCCCCCACCCCCCACCCCCCACCCCCCATTTCTTGCCACAGACAATTTCTCATTGGCAACACGATTGATATTAATGTACAGGTTTGATTTTCAAGGGGAGAAAATGTTTAATCTCACCCAATACAAGAAGTCCAATTCATTGATCCTGTCATTCCATCTCTTATTACAGTTTCAGGACAAAACTTTAATACCTGATTTAGCCTGCTACTTATGCAGTTATGAAGTCGAGTGACAGTACGCAACTTTTTTGAACGTCAATTTTCAGCGTGGTGGACCCGGTAGAGTATAGTACCATAGTAAGTTAGGTGTAATACATTTAGATGGGTTCTATTGGCACATATCAAATTACTTTTGACACTCATTTAATTTCGGCACCACAAAAAATTAATTGTTTTCAAAAAGACGAACGTCATTCCCACTGGTGTTTCTCCTTGAACACCAACATCAGTGACACTGACGTTGGTGCTCAAGGAGGAACACCAGTGTCACTGACATTCATGTTATAAAAGTAGCACAACTTATGGACGTCAGTCCACTGGTGTTCCTCCTTCAACACCAACGTCAGTGACACTGACACTAACGTTGGTATTGAAGGAGGAACACCAGTGGGAATGACGTTTTGTTCAGCAGAAAAAATATAAAATAAATGGGTGCCAAAATTAATTTGATATGTGCCAATAAAACCCACCAACATTTAAAGGGTTGATGAAATACATACAATTTACTAGCTATGACATTCAACATATACGGTATTTAATACATCAAAACTGTATGTTACCTCTCTTACATTTATCATTGTTACAGTAAAAAAAATACAAAAAAACTAGCTTTATTACCTATTGAAACAGCTCTATCACATGCAAAAGTTGAAACCTATATTAGCCACTTTTTTCAATTACATGCAGCTTTTCCATTCCTCCAAGTTTTCTTCTCGAGCTCGTAAGTGTTAGTTTTGCTGCAGACGTCATCAACCGAGTACATTCATACTATTATCCAACCGATAAAGACTCCATTTTGATTATAATTTGGATATATATATGCAGGATAGCTGCAATCAACTCATCCTAGAACTATTTCAAACCTGTTTCAATCATATAAAAGAAACGTATATTCATCGGTATAAAGGATCCAGCAGAAGCCATTTAGAAAAACATGTATATGCAATGAAGGGGATATAAAACAGGGAGAAACCCTATCCAGTTGGGCAATACCTCATTTCCATACAATGTCACCGAGAAATTGAAGAGCTGGGACACCTCGGATTTCTATATCCACCAGAGGGGCTTGAACTAAATTCAATGTGCTAAGTTCTGGATCACTTTCGATAATGCTCAGTGCCCGCATTTGGTCCTGGCAAAACCCGGATCAATACACAAAAGTACAACTATCACCATTCAGCTTGCATTCTAAATACTCTTTATTGGAATTTATGTAAACTGTTTTGATTGAATAAGCCAATATACCTTCCGCTTCATTTCACAGAATTTGCAGCCTGATGCAGAGGGTGGAAGAACCTGGTTAACAATAAGTCTTTTTACAGGAACGGATTCTTTTTTCAACGAAGCACATAATCTTGATGATTCACTAATAGCCATCACCTGAATCAGAGAAGTCCACACAAAGATCCAAAGAAGATTATCACTGAAAGTTCAGCATACAAGTGCTTTGGTAAAAAGATTCAAGCTTGTCGATGACACGTGCATTAAGAAACTAAAATTCATGGAAAAACAGATAACCCATCTAAAAGAACATATAGAAACATTGGTGCTACCCACAATTGTTTTTGTTTAAAAAGTTCTAGAACTGGAACTACAGCTATACTTGCAGGATTACGTTAATGGAGCTGACAAAAATAAGTTTTTTTATTAGTTTTAAAAGAGATTACCGTTGGTATAGTAACAATAACAAACTCTGTTGCACTTGTGTCACGGAAAAGTTCCCTGACTTTTATCATTCTCTCCCTCAGTCGCTCCAATTTGTCAGCCTGCAAAATTCTCAATATGGTTATCATTGCACAGAGAAATCAAAAAGTAATTAAATTAATAAAAAATAAAAAATATAAACTTTTTTTCTTTTCTTTTTTATAAGAAAAGAAACTTACAGCATTTTCTTGAGGATTCCCATCTTGACCAAAAACAGATTTTATCGCTGAAGTGGCTGAAGCTATTTTTTGTCTCAACTATAAAAAAGTCTCGTAAGATGATAGCAGATTAATGAAACAATATTCTAATCTCTGAAAACAAACATGTTCCATTCCAAATGTAAATACATTAAGAAAGAAAGAATGAAAGAAGGCATGATAAGCCTGGCTAGCATTTAAGGCACAAGGTCGTGGGTTCGAGTCCCTAGTACTTATTCATTCATTCATTCAAAGAACCTACCTTTAGTATCTTTCCAATTGATGCATCCAAGAAATCAGGCAAGGATAGCAACCTCAATGTATGACCCTGTAAGATGTAGGAGAGAAAATGCTAACTGATTAAAAGGCTGCCTGTTACGAGATTAGACAAAGTCACAATCACTATACTTTCCTCACCGTTGGTGCTGTGTCAAACACAATGCGAGTGAACATATTATACTCCTGTGACTCTAGGAATTGTATAACCTGGAAACAAGTACCATAATCAGAAAGCTTCATCATTGTTCACAACTTCAAAAGCCGAAATTCAAATAATATTACTTGCTGAATGAGAATACTTGCCTTTGAAATTGCAATTGCCTCATCCAGGCCAGGAGGAGGTGTATCCAGCAACTCTCCCAGCTTAAGTTCTCCAAGCTTTTCAAAAACAGATAATGGAATCATCATTAGCATAACATAAAATGAAAGAAACACAACCAAACTATGCAATCCTAAGTATATCGTGACATGCGCAAATAGACAAGACATTCAAAATTACCGATTGGTGTTGGCTTTCACCAAATTTAAAAGACGACATAAGGCATCAATATAAAAGATTACAATAATTAAGATGGATGGCCTATTACAAGTGATATATTACCTGATCAGCAATTATCCCAAGGCCCATCCCATCCATAAAGTCCTTTATTCCAGTTCCACCATTTTTCGAGCTTGCAGTTCGAAATTCTTCCCTGGATTTTTCAGGGTTTATCTGTTTACACAGAAAAGTGCACACTCTAATGTCAAAGTGTGCGTATCAGTGATACACAAAGCGGTTATATCACAGTAAAAGAGGTTTCAGACATTGATTCTGTTTTCTATTACCTCAAGAGCAAACAGCGGAGAGTCAGGTCCTTCAACTGGTACCAATGCCCCTCCAGTTAAGTCCTAGGAAGAAGCATATGAAGGCAACTCAAATGTTAATGATGAAGATTTAGGTTACCAGTATCCATAAAGAAAAGAGAATACATTAGCATCTTAAAACCTGGGCAAAAGAATCACTCAAAGAATGTGCAGGATCAGTTGAAACAACCAGGGTAGGATGACCATTGTTAGCAAATTTCACTGCAAGAGATGCAGCACAACTCGTCTTTCCAACTCCACCCTTTCCGCCCAGCATATAATATTTGCGGGCTGTCCCGGAAATCATTTCATCAAAGCCAGAAGTAGCTTCTACAGGAGCAGCCACCGCTCTGACTGCCAGGGAATATGATATGTTAAAAATCAGTCATATCCACCACTCCCTCATAATCAACAAGGCATCAATCGACAAAGAAAAGTACCCATTTTGATTTATATATATCACCACTCCCTCATAGAAAAAAAAGTTTAAATAATAACAGCATCCTCAAAATGATTAAATGGCTGCTACATGATTGGTTCATGTCAAAGTCAAGCTTTAATCCATAATCTTAAATTTGTGATATCAAGGATCACTTTTGATGTTCAAGAACACTACATCTCTAGATGTTCAAATACAGGAACTTTATATGCATACAAACCGGTCAAAATTCTATTATTATATAGTGCCTTCGAAAAGCTCCATACAAAATTTTTGCTCAAGGCAGCATCAAGATTAATGGGTGTAAGTAATCAAGTCATCAGAAACTAATTCTTCTCTATACTATTCAAGTTAGTCAATATAGAAAGAAAACGAAAATCCATAAAATAAACCCAAAAAAACAGTTCCTATCTCCAACCTTAAGAACAGCTTCTATAGTATTCTCCAAAAACATCAGTATTTCAGTGAAAGAAAGATTGAACGAAAATACTATATAACTGTATAAAAGAAAAAAAAAAAAAGGGGGGGGTTATTTGGGCAGCGACAGAGTTTCACCTTGAAAAGATTTAGTGGACAGTTTTCTTGAGGAGGGAATAGAGACAAAGGAAGGAGGAGAAAAGGTGGGCATAAGCTTGAGAAGAGGAAATGAAGAATCATGGTTGGCTTTCAACGACTGAGAAAAGTAGCCTCCGAATACTACCGCTGCTGCCATTTTTGCAGTTCGCTGTGGTGGTCGGGAACCGGTAAATTCAATCACAAAATGCCGATTCCTATAGGAAAGCCTTAAACGATTATTAAATTTTTTTTTTTTCTTTTTTGAAACCAAATATCCCACGCTCCGGAAATATTTGTGTGCAGAGGGATTTTGAGGTGAAATGATGGGTGAAACGATCAGAATCATATAGTTTAAATACATAATGAAACTGTGTGGTGTGTATTTCTCCACACGTGTCTCCACACCGTGTGGAGACATCACACAAGAACTTCCTCCCACGCACACTTTTTGTACTCGAACCGGATACTCAGGGCATAGTAAAATAGTAAGAGTGATGTAATGACAGTATTGACTTAAAGTTAAGGGGTAAAAGAATAAAAATATTGTAATGACATTGTTGACTTTGAGTTTGTGTGTGAGGATCGAATTCTCTCAATAAAAAAAATGTACAAACTAGACCTTTAAGATACCACTCTCAATTTATATCGTTTATGAACCTCTAGGGACGAGACTCTAGGTTCTGTTTGGATATAGATTGGTTCGACTTGAATGGATTTATGAGGGAGGAAGTGAAATAAAATAAAGTTAAATAATGATTATAAAGTTGAAATTTTGTTTTGAAATTTGTGTAGGTGAAGAAATGATTAGTGAGAGAAATTTTAATTAAATATTATATTGATAAAGTAATGATTAAATAGTGTAGTTGGTGAATAAAGTGATTGATTAATATTATTTTATTTTTTGATGGTGAAATGATTGATAAGAGAAATTATAATAAAATAATAGAACTAATAAAATAATGATAAATAAGATAGCATAGTGAATAAAGTATTAAATTGGATGCGAATGAATCTCAAACCAAACAGAACCGGCTTCTCCCCAATACCTTTAAAATGATGAATGTGTGCAAAAAACATCACATCCAAAGATCTTTGGAGGAATTCCTTTAGTGTTTAGAATAGTAGAGTAAAAGTGAGTTGAGACTTCAATAGGGCTCCTTTTTCCATGAATTTTGTTAGGTGGCCTATTGATCAAGTGACCAGAACTAAGTACTGCTTCTCTCCAATAGTTTTTTGGTACTTTCATCTGAAACAATAGGGTTGTGACAGTTTCCAGTAAATGTTTATTCTTCCTCTCAGCCACCCTATTCTAATGGGGTGTATGTACAGAAAAAGATTAATGAATGATTCTCTTCTCTTCAATAAATGGATTAATGGTCTTCTTAAAGTTTATAGCATTATCAGACCTAAACCTCATGATCTTAACACTAAATTGAGTGAGAATCATGTTGTAGAAAATTGGGAACACATGAGTCATGTCAGACTTGTGTTTCAAGAGATATATCCAGGTGGTCATGGTAAAATCATCAATGAACGAAACAAATCAGTGAACACCGTTGATATTTGGTGAAGTAAAAGACCCCATATATCACCATGAATCAAATCAAATAATAAGAAGCAATGTTAGATTGAACAGGATAATTTACTCTTGTATAGCACACATTCAATACATTTAAAATTATCAGCATTTTAATTTTACACATCATAAAATTTTATCACTATCAATCTTAGAAACATAGTAGGTTTTTTGAAAAACTTCTTCATCGTCTTTCTGATCCTTCACAAAATAAAGTCCTCTTATTCTTGCAAGTCCAATCTTCCTCATTGTTGTCAATTTCTAGATTACACAGAAGTTATTAGAGAACAAAACATAACAATTTGAATCTATTGTTAGTTTCTTGGTAGAAACCAGATAAGCGGACAGTTCTGGAACATATAAGACATTCTTAAGGGTTAAAAAATCATTCAACTTAACATTCCCAGTACCAGGAATCTTAACAGTAGAGCCATT
The DNA here is from genome assembly GCA_026214975.1 of Gentiana macrophylla. Classification (NCBI taxonomy): domain Eukaryota; kingdom Viridiplantae; phylum Streptophyta; class Magnoliopsida; order Gentianales; family Gentianaceae; genus Gentiana; species Gentiana macrophylla. The sequence goes on from CM047816.1 coordinate 77,818,920, forward strand.
AGCAATTGTAATGCTCATATTATTGTTGCATGGTATATAATAGAAAAAAGGTGTAGGGAAGGGGACATATGTTCAGTAGCCCCAGAGTCAACAATCCATCCCTCGATGACCTTTTGATTTAAAAGGTTAAGTGAAGCCAACCCAGAGAAAACCATAGAGGAAGAAGGGTTTTCCAACTGATAACGTAGGAATTATCACAGTGGTGTTAGCGGTGGTTTAGTGGTGGATATTTGGCTGTGTGTTGTGCCGGTAGTGCATGGCGGTGCATATGAATATGTGGTGGTCGGACTTAGGCTGTAATGGACGAGCTTAATAGTCGACAAATCAACAGAGTATATCTGCTCTGTATAATATTGAGTGTCCCTTTATGTTACATTGAGCCCTCATATATATATATAGGTGAATTGCTAAGTACAATTAAGCTAATGACGATAAGACATTATAAAACATGATGTGACGCTAATTAGGCTGTAATGGACGAGTTTAATAGTCAACAAATTGGCAGAGTATATATGCTTTATATAATAGTGTGTGTCCCTTTATGTTACACTGAACCCTCATATATATAGGCGAATTGCTAAGTACAATTAAGCTAATGACGATAAGACATAATCAAGGGCGTAGCTACACTAAGGGCACAGGTGGGCTAAGCCCACCCAGCCATTTTTATTTTTTTCTATATAGTATGTATGTTCAGCCCACTAGATAATTAGTCTTAGAGCTCACCTAACCTGAGCCATTAAACTATATGTTATAACCAAAAAAAATTCCATTGACACCACGATTTCATTTCGTGCACTACGATCATTTTAAAGAGTAAAAAAGTACTTTAAGGACACAATTGTTTTTAATAAAAATAACGTCAGTGGTACTTGAAGTTTAAAAAATAGCGTTAGTGATCACACCGACAATACAGTTATAGGAGTGTTATTGGTGAGTAACGTCAGATCCACTAAATTAACATTGGAGTTAATGTTTGTGTGTGGTGCGGGAGTAAAAAAAGAATACATCATAAAATGTATAAATAAATTTGTCTTTTTCAGAAAATTATATCGTATAAATGGAAAAAAAAAAATCTCAACCCACCCGATGAAAATTTCCTGGCTCCGCCCTTGGACATAATAAAGCAAGATGTGACGCTAAGTAGGCTAGACCCAACACTTAGCCGTCTAGATGACTCTTTGGGGGTCGTCATGTGATAGCTTATTTGCCGAGTTGAGAGGGCTTGGTCCGAGCTAGCGGACTGATGACATGAAGGACGGATTGATCGGCCCACTGGCCTCGCCTTGCACCGTATGAGGCGGATTGGCAGCTTCGACTGCTTTGACTGTACCCAACTCGATCCGGCTTATGTTGATGCGGACTAACTGGGTCGAGGACTCTATCCACTGTTTGGGCCGTCTGACGGACCTGATTGTGGATCCGCAGGCTCTTTTACAGGTGTATATATATATATATATCTCGCCGCTGTAAGCTTAATCCAGTCAACCATCACTAATTTTTTTCCATGGAAATTAAATAAATATATAATTCGTGGCATTTATAAGTGAAGATTGATAATGCCCACAATAATTTTTACACAACATGAGTAATTTGATAGTGGGTCATACTTAATAATCTGATTTAAAAATAAAAATACTTACAATGTTTATGTAAAATTGTTGTGGCGTTATCATTGTTCTTTATAAGTATCTAATTGTATGAAGGCCAAGTGTTTTTATCATTTTAACAAAACTAACTTAGCTCAATTACTAAGCACCGCATGTAAAACACATACACTTATTCCAACCCATACAAAAACACTACTGCAGAAACACTCAATTAATTGGAACAAATTAACGAAATTAAACTCATACAACAACTAGCAATATGAACAAAACAACAAAATTTTGATTTCCCGGGTTAACAAAATAAATAAATCCATGGATCACTAATTTCTGAGATTAAATCTTGCCTAATGATCAAGTCATAAAACCATACTTCATTAATACCAATCCCTTGGCTTAACAACCAAAAAAAAAAATCCCCTTTCCCCCTAGAAATAGTTAAGAATATATTAACAATTACATAACAAGAAACCATTTTTTTTAAGACTTGAAACTGATCTTCAAGATGGCCCGGCCCGTTTGACAACAGAAAAGTTCAATCTTTTAGCAAACCGATCCCAAGAAAACTCGATTTGATCACCTTTCTTCAAATTCCTCTCCATAACAAAATACTTTCTCCAACCACCATTGATGACAAAGCTGTTAGTTATCCATCTTTTCAAAACCAGAGTCCTCTCTATCTTCATATCCATATCATAAACCTTAATCTTCTCTCCATGATCACTATTCACAAATGTTTCAACAGAAAGATTCAATCTTGGTAGAATTTGATCGATCATAAACACTTTATTGCCCAACAGAAATCTTGATTGTGAGTTAACATCGCTCTGTGTTAAAACCTTTGTCATCTTTATCACCATATCATCATCACCACCTCTGAAAAAAGCTCTTTTCTTGAAGGGCAATAAGTACTTGTTACTGTTGTTAGAATCTTCTTGTCCAAGTAAATATTCCTCCCCCTTCTGCATCTTTCTCTTCTTGACAGCAACACCGCCTCTAAAACAAGCACTTTTCTTCAAAAAGTTGTTAGAATCTTCTTGTCCAAGAAGTAGATATTCCTCCCCCTGGACCCCCTCCATCTTTCTCTTCTTGACAGCAACACCTCTAAAACAAGATCTTTTCTTCAAGGGCAAGAACTTAGAAAAATCTTCTTCTCCAAGTAAATCCTCATTGCCCATCTTTCTCTTCTTGCAGACAGCAGCAACTTGATTTACAGAATCATCATAATCCAAAGAAACACCGAACAGCTTGACAGAAGTACGCCTTGAATTTGAATCAGCAGTAGTAGTACATTCTTGATCGATTTTCTTCTTGGCTGCTGCTGCAACTTGAGTGTCTTCTTGGGTAACAACACTCTGAGTAGTGGATTCCGAAATCATGGAATCAGTAGTCCTAGTCTTGGAATAATTATTATCTTTATTGGGTTTTTCCGGTGAGGAATTTGACATGGGATTGGGCGGGGGGTTTAAGGAACCAAGAGAAAGGGTGGTGGTTAGTGGGGTTGTTGCAATTTTTTCAATTAGGGGAAGCAGAGGAGGAAGCAGCAGGGGCGGAGGGGCGGCGGTACTGTGTTCCTCCGCCGTGAGACGCAGAAGAGGTGGTTCTCCGGTGAAATTGAGGGTTAAATCCATGAGTGAACCTTAAGAAAAAAAAAAAGCCAAATTGAAAGAGAAATAAGCCAATTTAAGAAAATTAAGTACTCTGGTAACCAACCAATGTGCCTGAGAGGAAATATGAGCTATGTATATATAGATAGATATGGAGGTTTCAGTTTCCGTTTCAGAATATGTTTGTTTTGCCGGTGGATCTATATTAGGTTTCCAAGTAGTTTTTTTGTTTTCCTTTTTTTTCAAGTATTTAATTAAGGTAAGTAATAGTACGAACGTCGATCGGAAAAGGATTTTAAGAATTTCTTTTTTATTTTTGCCTTGCGGAAAACGAAACAATTTTCCTAATTTCGATCACATGATGATTGTACAGCAGGTTGAATTTTTTTATGGGGTAAATTGTTGTAAACATATTATATGTATATATTTACGATATTTTTTTTATAGACGTTTTTTTTTATTTGATAATGATTTTACCTAATTAAGAATACTCCAATGGTGAATTGATCAAAGTGAAAAAAATTAACGTCTTCTTTAACATTCTTTTGTAGGTATTCATATTTACCTTTCTATTAACAAAGATGTAGAATCGGGTGGTAATCCGGAATTTGTCTGGCTATTGTCCGGTGTTGGTCCGGTGTAATGTGTTTGTTGTTTGTTGTGTTTTTTTTATTAATGAAATCATTTCGTTTCCAGTAAAATAAAATAAAAAAAGATGTAGAATTGCAGAATATATATATATATATCAAGGACAACATGTTAGTCCCTATTATTGCACTTTAACCATTATAATTTAGGGAGAAACGCTCATAAGGACAATGTTACATTTTCAACTGTCATTAAGGACAATCATATTTATATAAGACATTAAGGACAAAAATAATAATAATAAGACTACTTTACCCTTAGTTACAAAAAAAAAAAAAAAAAAAATACAAGACCCAACAGAATTATGAAAAAAACACAGAATGAACGAAAACCTTTCTCCGCCGCCATCCTCTGAGCAAATCCCCAAATCTCCGACGATGATCTCAAAAATCACTCTTGAGATTCGAAATCAATGGCGATTCTCTCGCAGAGCGACCTCGGTCCGAGAATCTCCGCTCAATTCTGCCCCTTTTACCATAAAAATGCCGACTTTGCCTGTAGCTGACGAGCTTAATCGCGAGTTTCAGAGACATGATCATGTTTCTAGTAACCTTAAAATTCAGGTTTATTTCCCACCCTTATGCAAGAAAGTTGTGTTTTTTCTATATGCGTTTTAGTGTCGTGCCTTTCTCGCTTTCAAAAGTGGTAGCTTTTAATTATTGTTAGATATTGTTTCTCATGGCTTAATCCTTAACCTGCTACTTTTTATGTTTTTTTTTGGAAGGGTGAGAATTTGAAACAACTTCTATTAGAGAAGATTCAGGCTAATCAGATGAAGACTCTGTCATGCGTCGAGGAAAGAGTGCAGCAGAAACTTTGGGAGAAAGAAACAGAGGTGGAAACCTTCAAGCAAAAGAATTTTGAGCTTGAAATGAGAATGGAAAAACTGGCTATGGAGGCAGTTGCTTGCCAACAAAGGGCCCAATACAATGAAACAATGATTAACAACCTTAATTTTAAGCTACTGTGAGGTGTTTTATTGTTATAATGACTTTCTTTATATTGTTGTTAACTTCAATTATACTTGAAAGGTTTTTTCTTCCCATCCAATGGCATGACTTTATGTTTTATAATCATCTTATAGATGTTGATGCTTATTGTGTTTGAGGTCACTTTTGCTGTTAACCAATGGTAGTAACATTGATCTTCTTGGCAGTCGGTGGAACAATATGGTGATGTGTGGAACTGCAGTTGTGTAAGGATATATTTGACATCCGATGATTATCCCATTCCTGAAGCTAAGGCAAAACCTTGGTTTGGATTGCTTATGTTGTTGAGGAAATATCCTGTGCACTTTCTTATCAACACATGGTCCAAGGGGCGGGTGACTTCGGAGTTTGTCTCTCTTGTCTTGTTGCTTTCATGAGAATGGTCGGTGTAGTAATGTGGCTGCATACAGGCCTAAATGGCTTACCCCTAACAAGGCCTTGCAAAAAAAAAAAACGGCTACTAGCTGCTTTCTTTGTGTTCATGGAGAAGTTCAGGAAATCTTTCATGAAGGTGAAAATATTGATTGCAAGAAGTTTCAATTGTGGTTAAAGACCGGTGTGAAATGGAAGTCATTGACTAGTGAATAAAAGAAGCCCTATATTGATAAAGCAGCAAAACAGAAAGCAGAGTATTGAAAAAGGCTTGGAATCTAATCATGGTGATGAGAATGAAAATGAAAATTGTGAGAATGAAGCACCGTATTAGGAAAAGCAGGAGAATGTTGATGATGAAGAATAGGGATTGTTGTGTTTCTTGTGGACCTTCAACTTGGATCTTTTGGAATGTGGGCCACAAAATGTCTGTGTATGCATAGTAGATGAAATACAGAGTGTTGATCGCAAGGTCTCTTTTGGGCAGATTGTTTAGAGAAGATTGGGCATTTGGTTGTAACCTTTTGATAATGATTCCATTGAAAAGCTTTCATGTTTGCTGGTATCTATATATCAAAAAAAAACTATATTTTCTATTTGGTTTCAAGTCACTCTTACGAAATTAGATGCAAGTAATACAGAGACTACCGTGATTCAACATCTGGGCTTTCGACACGTAGTAATTTTGACAACTAATAAATAGTGAACTATAAACAGTGAATTACAAATAGTGAACTAAAAGTTGGTCTTATTGAAATTTTGTGTCTGCATGTATAGAAATCATTGAACCTTGAACATTTCATATGGAAATTGTTCAACCTTGAAAAAGATATTAAACAAGCTAATGAGGATCTTGAAGCTGGAGAGAGAAGTTGTAAAGAAATTGTGGATGAACTTGGCACATTTAAGAATGAAGCAGGCAGAAAGACACTCTGGTTCACTGTTTTTACATTCAGATGAAGACATTCTGGTTCACTGTTTTACATTCAGCTGAAGACACTCCGGTTCACTGTTTCATACATAAGCATTGATGACAACAAGTTCTTGTCCACTTTCATGACTAGGTCTAATGTTTCAATGTAGTAATACAATGTTATTGGGTAACTCTGAACCTTAAATTTCCTTATTTTATTAGCTAGCAAAAACTATGGTTCATTGTTTTCATTGAATTCAAAACACTCGGGTTCACTTGTTTCACACTTCTTTCACATTACTAATTCACTTCAAACCAAAGTTCACTTTTAGGAGTTTATAATTGTAGTTCACTATTGTAGTTAACCATTGGAAGTTTACAATCGTTAGTTCACAATTTGTAGTTCATTGTTTATGGTTTAATGTTATTGTAATTCACTGTTGTTGTTGTTGACTAATTTAGTTCATATCAACAATGATCTCAACTCCATTCTTCCCAATCCATTATAGCTGCAACAAAGGTTGTGACTTAGCTTTAGCAAAATACTTTGGTTCATTGTTTTCATTGAGTTCAAAACACTCACAGTTCATTTGCTTCACACCTAAGCATAAATGACATCATTTCTTGTTCACTTTCATGAATGTGTCTAATATTTCAGTGTAGTAGTACAATGTTATTTGGTAACTATGATCCTTAAATCTACTTTTTCACTATTAGCTAGCAAAATACTCTGGTTCACTGTTTTTCAATAAGTTCAAAACACTCGTTCACTTGTTTTACATTACTAATTCACTTCAATTATTTTCGTGAGTTATTCACTATTGGCTAGCATAATACTCTGGTTCACTGTTTTTAATTGAGTTCAAAAGACTTTGGTTCAGTGTTTCATACCTACTTCACATTATTAACTCATTTCAAAGCAAAATTCACTTTTAGTAGTTTATAATTGTAGTTCACTATTGTAGTTAACCGTTGGAAGTTTACTATTGTTAGTTCACTTTTTAAGTTCTTTTTTGCGAGTTCGCTTTTATAGTTCGCTATTGTTAGTTCACTTTTTAAGTTAATTTTGTGAGTTCACTTTCAGGAGTTTACACTTGTAGTTCACTGTTTGTGGTTCACTATTTTTGGGAGTTCATTATGATCATATTCAAACTCTTAGTTCACTTTTATAATTCAATGTCGTAGTTCACTATTTGTAATTCGCTGTTGTAGTTCCCTATTATTATTGTTAGTTTACTGGAAAGCAAATGACGTGAAGAAATTCACAGCAATGATTGTCAATGACATTTGCAAGAAGGGTTTTACCATTTGAAAAAACTTATTGTTTTCTTTGATATGATTTTACTCGAATCGAATGTAAATGAATTTGTATAGTTCACCTAAAAGGATGAGTTGTGACCTTATCTCTTATGAATCTGTTAGTCACCGCTTAAGGATTCTTAAACGGTTGTTTTGTTTTTACGCTTTTGTTATAAATCAGTTCACTTTGTTTTACAATAATGTCAAAACTCTCTGGTTCATTGTTTTACAATATTGTCAAAACTCTCTCGTTCAACTGTTTGAGCTGGATAAAAAATCACATGTTCTTGTACCATAAATTGCCTCAACTACATTGTAACTACACTAGTTATCAAACACTTTTATAAAAGTAAAACCATTTAACTACGTCAACAAAAAACAAAAAAAATGTTGAAAATGAAATTCATTTCAAAATCAAAGTTCACCGTTTCATGAAACACTAACACATGAAGAACGCCAATGTCTAAAGTTCATTGCTTTCACTTCATTATTTAACTAGTACAAATCAAGTCTTGATACACAAAGCTTCTACAATTTATCATGTAACCACACTAGTTAGCAAACAACATATAAAACAAAATTCAATTTAAACACTAAAGACCACTAATTCAAGTTCACTGTTTTACCGATAGGCTCTCTGGTTCACTGTTTTACAGCAAAGCCGTACATTTGTATCTACATATAGACTCGGCTTGTATGATTTATCATGTGACAACTAGGTTTTAGTTCACTATTTGTAGTTCATTGTTTGTGGTTCACCGTTAATTTAATTCAATGTTGTTGTAGTTCACTATTTCAGTTCATCTCAACAATGATCTCAACTCTATTCTTCCTGATCCATAGCAAATGCAACAAAGGTTGTGACTTAAATTTAGCAAAATACTCTAGTTCACTGTTTTTCATTGAGTTCAAAACATTCTGTTTCACTTATTCAAACCTACTTCACATTACCAATTCACTTCAAAACAAAGTACCTTCTAGTACTTTATAATTGCAGTTCACTATTGTAGTTAACCATTGGAAGTTTACTATTGTTAGATCACTTTTTGTGTTCTTTTTTGCGAGTTCAATTTTGTAGTTCACTGTTATTGTAGTTCACTATTTTAGTTATCTCAACAACGATCTGAGCTCTATTCTTCCAAATGCATTGCAGTTGCAACAAAGGTCATGACTTAGCTTTAGCAAATACTCAGGTTCACTATTTTTCATTGAGTTCAAAACACTCTGGTTCACTGTTTCACTTCAAATCAAACACTCTGGTTCAATGTTTCACTTCAAATCAAAATACTCTGGTTCATTGTTTCATAGCTACTTCACATTACTAGTTCACTTCAAACCAAAATTCACTTTTAGGAGTTAACAATTGTAGTTCACTATTTGAATTCAAAATACTATGGTTCACTATTTCACACCTACTTCACATTACCAATTCACTTCAACTGTTTGTGGTTCACTATTTGAATTTTACTATTGTTAGTTCACTTTTTGAGTTCACTTTTATGAGTTTACAATCGTAGTTCATTTGCTTTGTGTTTGACTAAACGAAGGAAGTGTGTTCACTTTGGGACTTCATGTTGTTGACTTTTACTATTTTGATTTTAATGGCAAGTTCTCTTTTAAGCTATTGTACATCGTTGTTGTAGTCCACTTGTTCGGTTTATTGTTGCAAAATAAAAGAATCAAAGAGACATGTTAAGGTGTGTTTATTTTTATTTTTATTTTTGGAAAAGAATTTTGTTCACTTTTGGGCGTCCTTGTCGTTGAATTTTACCATTTTGATTTTAATTGCAAGTTCACTTTTCGCTATTGTAATCGTTGTTGTATTTCACTATTTGTAGTTTATTGTTGCAAAATAAACGAATCAAAGAGACAAGTTATAGTGTGTTTACTTTATTTTTTTAAAAGGAAGTGTGTTCAATTTTTTGACTTCCTATTGTTGAATTTTACCATTTTGATTTTAATTGAAAGTTCACTTTTCGCTATTGTAATTGTTGTTGTATTTCACTATTTGTAGTTCACCGTTTAGGTTCATTGTTGCAAAATAAATGAATCAAAGAGACAAGTTATAGTGTTTTTACTTTATTATTTTTGAAAAGGAAGTGTGTTCAATTTTGGACTTCCCTATTGTTGAATTTTAACATTTTGATTTTGATTTAGTAGTTCAAAACACTCTGGTTCACTGTTTCATGCCTATTTCTCATTATTAATTCACTTCAAACCAAAGTTCACTTTTAGTAGTTTATAATTGTAGTTCACTATTGTAGTTTTACTATTGTTAGTTCACTTTTTGAGTTCTTTTTTGCAAGTTCATTATTTGTAGGTCATTGTTTGAGTTCAAAACACTCTGGTTCACTGTTTTACATCTACTTCACATTACTAATTCACTTCAAACCAAATTTCATTTTTAGTAGTTTATAATTGTAGTTCACATGAGATGGAAAAAGGTAGAATAGAACCTTATTTCATAGAACATACAAATATATGTACTTGAGCCACACCGTAAACATGTCAACTAAGAAATAAAATATAGGGAAACATTACTCATAAGTCATATATCTACATGAATTCAATGTTACGTGCTCAAAATATCATTTCACACAAAAAGCATTGAAAATCCAACTCTAGAAGAACCTCTTTTACCAAGTAAAAGTTCCTGCATGGACATGGACCAGCTTATTGCAAGGTACACCAACTATAGAAATAACCCTAGAAACAAGGACATCGGCCCTCGAGTAAGTGAAATGGAATCAGAAACTGGCCAACAACAATAGCTGTAGTAGCTCAAGCAACCCGACAAAAGACTTTCGCCTCTGTAAGGACCTTGAGGATTTGGCCTTGCATAGAGACATGACCTCCAAGTTTTGGAACTGTTTAAGCATCAAGTGAAGGATGGTTTATTAGCATTATAAATCATCCACATTCACATTAAAGAAAATGAAAAGAAGTAAAGTTAATCTAATTGGAGTGAAAATTTTCACCAACCCTTTTTTGTTTGCTATATAGTCTCAAACCTGGTAATCCAATTAGTCCATCACCATCCCAAGTTAATCTAATCAATAACCCTGAACTTCACCAACCTCATTCGTAATCTCTTGGCTTTCCGGATTAAACCCGGTGGCATCGAAAACAACGATCTTCCTCCTCCCACATCACACTATCATTCCTATTCACCTCCTCATCTTCAATAGCGAGAACTACCCCTTGCAACCTTTGCGCAAATCGCAATCTTCCATCGACATTTATTTGACAACAAAGGGGCGGAAATATAGGGTTCAAATTCAAAATGGAGTAATAATATGACAAAAAAGCCAGGATTGGACATTAAATCCCCTCATACATGAACCCATTACCTCCTTATTGCGAGTAAAATCTTTGTAGGCAGAACCACCACTAACGCCAATTTAATAGCCATCCAACCGCATTAAGTGATCCTTTAATAGTCAGTGAAGCCGAGGCACTTCTGTATTAATTCAGCTTTTGTTCATCATCATGACAATTTTCAAGCCATTGTTTACGTAACGACAATCCTATCTCTTTCTCTAGCGCATCACCGAATGAATTATCATTGTTACCAAGCATTGATCTCCTATCCAAATCAAACAACATTTGAGAAGAAAAAGACCCAAAATCAGGAGTAAAGTGATACCAGTATCAGTAAGGGATGGACACAACACAAGTAGATAATGTGAATGTACTCAAAACAACACTTAAAATAATTCACATTCAAAAAAACAGATGATAGTCTGCACATCACACACAAATATATGGATGTATGAAAATTTTTGGAAGTCTCAAATTTGAAACATCTTGATCAAATATAGCAAGTGCAGAAGTGAAAATGATGAGTAAAATCCCCTGTTACCGAGATCGTATTGATTGATGTGAAAATGATGAGTAAAATCCCCTGTTACACAAAACAACCACTTCTTTACCTCTCGCCCCTTCCGCCGCTTCCGGCAAGTGTCAAACGCCGGGCTGTAAAACCAGACTCTAACCAAATACAATGAAGCGGAGAACAAGCGGAGAACGGTTTAATTTGAGCGCCGATTTCATAAAGAACGATTCACATCCAAGCACCGCCGGAGAGCTGTGAGATTTCCGCGCCATAGATTGAAGGGGTAAAGACTGCCGGAGGTGCTTCGGAGGAAAATGAAGGAGGTTTTCTGGTGGGAAGACGACGGTGGGCGCCGGAGAAAGGCGGAGGGGGAATGGTGGCGGTACTAGCTGAATGATCACCTCGGCCGTTTTGTGTTCTCATATTCTCTCGATGAACTCACGAAGGTATAGTTCCTGCATAAGATCCAAAATATTATTTTCAATTAAGTTAGCGAGGGTAATTTAGGTATTAAATAATTTCATTGTCCTTAATGACTTATCAAATGTTAAGCTGGACTCCTAGCTTAATGAAATTATGTAAGTGTCCTTATTGACAATAAACTATATAATTTTTTTACGGATACGAAATATACACACGCAGGTACATTTTTTTTATCTCATTGGGACTCGAATCCGGAATCTCCGATTTAAGGACCACAACAATTACCGTTGGGCCAATACCTTGTTGGTCTTTAACCGTTATATATTTGATAAATACAAGATCCATCAAATTTTCGCTAGTATAAAAACGAAAATGTTAGGGTTTGGCTCCATATTAAGGAACTTCCTAACATTTCTATCTCGGGACTCGCCCAATGATAGGGTTTTCACTTGAGGAAGTCTCGATTCATCCTCGAGTGCCATCTTTAGTTTTGCTGGAGTTCGCTACATGTGCCAAAGCATTGTTTTTGACTGGTTTCCCTTGTATTTCCAAAAAAACTCGTTAGTGTGTCGGCTTTTCTTGTAGTTTGTACATAACAAGTTATCTATGTCAGTAGGTTTCTAGGTCTGTTTTTTGATTAAAAACCTTTTTTTCCATAGTTGCCTTAGACTCATTTGTCTTAGGAAATCCACACTTATCATGTCCAGCAATTAGAGCTGAGCTCTCAGTAGTTATGGTGTCTAACATGATACCTCTCCTTCCTTCCCCAGGCCTCTTATAATGGATATGGCTTCTTTGAGAATGGGGAGTTCTAATTTCCCAAGAATCTGGACTCTCACATGATCAAATTCCTGATTGAGACCAGTTAAGAAAGAAAATCCTCTCATTTTCCACCATCCTTCTTAAAGTAGTATCATTATCCCTATCCTTTATTTGTATACACTGATAATGGTTTAGCCTTGCCACATTCCCCGAAGGAGGCTAGATTACAAAATTATACTTATTTCCTTGCTTAGTACCCTTCTTTCATAGATTTGGGCTGCATCATTGACCTTAGAATAGGTCTGTGGTACAATATCCCAAATCCCTTTAGCAGAGGACATAACATGCAAGTATCATTGATTTCATGGATCGAGTTCCAAAGCCAGGACATCACCATTGACAAGAACTTAAAGTTTTCATGCAGTTTTCCTTCTTAATTCATTCAAGATTAGTAGGGCTATCTTTTCACACCATTGTACTACAAAGTTTCTTTCACATTGAATAAGAAAAGTTTTCATGCTGTTAATAGCATAAATTGAAGGACATATAATACATTACTTTGTAACGCAGTCCTACAACGGTTATACCATAAAATAAAATGAAAAAATCAAACGGAAAAGTTTGTCAGTTAATTGAACATCATCATCTCAAGAAAGAGACCAACAACAATGAAATACACAGAGACTGCGAAAAACCCCAGCCATCTCATCTCATGCCCAATGATCAATACAACATTCAAATCATTCAAATCAAATTATTCCCAGCCTCATGCCTGAGTAAAAATAGTACACGGAAAATAAAGAAAAAAGAGGAATAAATTATATTGTACAGAAAGAGAAAGAAAAGTAAAAAAACAAAAATTGAGCAGCTTCTGCTATAGCATATTAATAACTCTTTGAGACCCGTAGTCTAAAAAGTCGGCGCTAGTTTGATCGAAAGGTGGTGGTGGTGCATTATTATAACCATACATGTCAAAAACTCTATCATCTGACATCATCATCCCATGTCCACCTTCTCTTGCTTTAAAGCTCTCTGCAGGTGAAGCCCCCCAATGACCTGGACCTGGAGTTGACATATTCGAGCTCGAAGCTTCTTGGTTCATCATATTTGGCATGGTATGGTTTTGCGGTGAATTTCCGGTGGCCCTTAAGACTGAAGAATTGCCAGGTGTCAATGATATTGAGGAAGACTGTTGTTGTTGGAGCTGCAACTGGTTTTTCATGGGTGATTTGGGACGTAGAGCCTCTATCTCAGGGGTTGTCTGCACAAGGTGTGGTGCCTCTGGAGGTGGATTTCTTCCTCCCCCTCCATGCCAAACTTTTCCATCCTTATCAGCAAACCTCCGACAATATGCCTGAAGATTTATGCCGGCCGGTTTGATGGTCAGTCCCAGAAAAAGTATCACCAACTAAATAAAAGACAACGCAACACTAAAAAGCTAGATTAAGCGTCGGACGTGTGAAGTGTCACAGTAAGTTTTGCATAGTACCATTAAAGGCTGTTTTTCTTGTCATTCCTTCACCCAAGAGAGAAAACAAACAGTTTGGGATAATTTCTCAGCAGGCATATTAGCATTTTTTTTTTTCATTTCTTGGTGGTTTGTCAGGAGGGGGGAGGAGAGTTGCAGGATTTACAGATGAAAGAGTAGGAATAAAGAACATACCTCAGAGTTAAAATTGGAGGATGACAATCCTTTACCAATAGTCAACCAGCCAGTTCTAATATTATGATCTTCTCCAAAAAGCTCAAGCCTTCTTCGGCCAAGAGCAAAATGTTCAATTATTCTATACATGTCCTCAGGTTTTGCAGTGGATCCTATATCACAATTGAAAGAGAACGTTCTCATCAGACAACAGTATAACCTTAATGAAGATGCCCTAAACTCCAAACTGTTTGTAAGAATCTACAATTTTGATCACCACAACGATTATTCAGTCCAAGAACAAAAAGAAACAAGTCATGGAAATCACCTCCAACACCAAGGGAAGACATTCTAAACACACGCGTGCGCACACATAAAGCAGAATAATAACAGAATAATAAGTTTGCTTTTAATATGGGACGAACAAAGGGCAATGGATAATCTCAGGAATAGAGTGAACACATAATAATCTCTTCAATAACAAGTAAAAGGCTAAAAGCCTCTTGGATAATCTCAGGAAACAAACCAACCTACAGAGCAAGAGCATGAAAAGTCAGCTGTATGAAGCTGCTGGGCTTTTTAGAAGAAAATAGTTGGTGCATTTGGACGTGGAATTTTCGCGTTAATATTTATTCCAAAAACGAATTTTGGTTGAAATTGTGTTTGGATTGTATCGGTTTTCGCGTGGATGTGATGTAATGTGAGGAGGAAAATAGGAGAGTGAAGATTACTCTATTCAAATGAATAAAGTTGTTCTTAGTGGGGTGAACAATGGTGAAAAAAAGGGTGTCCAAAGGCACCCGTAGGCTTCTAGAAGATTATCTAAACCTCCTTAAGTTTTCATGCCTCTGTATAATGCCTAAACCACTCAGTGGTAAAGTTTGAGTAACTTAAGCCACTTAGCAACATCCTCTCACTACCAGATAGAAAGGTTGTGCTGTGGCTGTTAATGCATAAATGCACTCCTTCCACTTTTATACAAGGAAAAGCACACAATACTTACCATATGGAGGCTCTTCAGCAATTATTACATCAGTGTCAATGTTGGCATGTATAATATGACCATCAGTACTGCGACGAACTGTCCCTTTTATCCCCATCAAGCAGTGTTCCTTTAACATGGCCATAAGCAACAAAATAACAATAAAAATAAACACATTGGTAAATATATAACTAGAGTGTATTGCAGGATACAATTATCCTGCTACCTAGAGACAGAAAGATATTGAGTTAAGAGTTCTTCCAAACCTTCGACCGCTGGAACAAAGTAAGAGAATCATGACGCAACCCCGGAGTTGCATTTGTTTTGTTGGTTTTCACCCAACAAATATCTTCACATCTTCGAAATCCCCACTGCATAAAATAGGACAATAATCAGATATTGGTGAACAATGTACCACAATGCACAACAACAAAATAAAACAAAAATGACAAAGAGAATGTGAATGCACACAGTAAATGCAGCCAATAGGTTCATTATACACACAGCTGCATAGATTTGTCTTTAAAGTAATCATTCTGACCTTCTTCAGACACTGACGACCTTGCTCAAGCCCCACTCCATCACCAACCCATAGAAAAATGAAAGAGGGTGTATCTGCGATTGCCTGTGAGAAAAATTTCAGATCAAAACTCAAATACTGATACCAGAATAATATACAACAAACACAACTATCTTGTGTGTCAATAAGACGGTAAAGCATATTTGAGCATCTGAGGACAGATAATTCACCACAAGCAATTAAAAATGACATGCATGATGAGGTGCAGTTATACACGAAAAATTGGGAGTACCAAGAGCAAGCACAGTCGTTACAAGTAGTCACAGTTTAGTTTTAAGTATGAACATACCTCAATTTTAAGATTCATGATTTCTTCAAATGTCCAATACTCCATGTGATCAGTAACACCAGGTGCCCGATGAACGTATTCCTCCCAAGGGGGGTCTATAAGAATGACATCAAACTTGGTACCAAAGAGTTCAGGAGAAAGCACCTGTTCTTTAAGGTCGCACTTCAAATACATAGGAGGGGTGGAAGACTTAGCTACAATCTCATCTTTCTTCTGTATAAGCTCCCGAAGCTTGGGATAATCCTCCACAACACTCGTGAGCTCTAGTTCCCTAATAAAGTTCTGGGGTCTCATACCAGTGTCAACAAAGTTTTGGGAATAATCGTTCTGTTCTCCCCTAGAAGGGGCTTTTCCAGGGGGTGCATTGTTTCTGTTAGGAACCCAACCCCCAGAAACTTTGTCCTGTGTATGTCCACGCCCTGCAGGTATTACAGGATTAATGTTCGGGCCAGGCAAGCTTGGTGGTGGCCCTCTTATGGGACCTGTTTGGTTAAAATAAGGGGGTGGATTTGGTGGAGCGCCCATATTAGGAGGAAACCTTGGTCCGGAGAGCCCTGGAGGAGCAGGAGAAATGACAGGTGGAACAGACAACATATTCATTTCAACACCTCGAGCGCCAGGCCAAACAACTGGGGGTTGAAATGGGGGAATGAAGACACTGGGGGACATAGGAGGTCCTGGAGCAGGTGACATTGTAGATTGCATAGCTCCAGGTGGTGGCATGCCTAGAGGAGGCCCAAAAGGTGATCCCATCATTGGCATTGGAGGTCCAACCTGCTGACTGTCTCGGCCAGTTGGTCGACCCCTTCCTCCTCTTCCAAGTCTATTTCCTCTAGTTCCTTGAGGTCCAGATCTCATAAAGGGAGATGGTTCCTGTGAACCAAGTGGCGGTTGTGACCCACTGCTACTTGGACCCCCAGATACACGACCAGAAAGACCACCTTTATGGCCCCCGTCCATCACCTTATCTTTTAAGTCTTCACCACTGTGTGTAGACCCATATGAATTCCGAGCCCTTTCCTCCCCATTATGAGGACTCCCTTCATCATTCGGAGCCAATGTCTCCGATCTTTGACGAACTTCATTACTTCTAGCAAATCCAGCTCTGGATTCCTCTTTACCATAATCGAATGGCTTGGTTTGAATCTCTATCACATCATAATTCTCAACGGAAATTCCATAATTTGAAGAGGTTTTCACAGCTTCTGTCCTGTTTCCATCCTTCCTGCCACTGGAACGGTCACTCCATCCACGTCTAGTCGAATCCCAATCCCTAACAGGTTCATAAGCAGCATCCGTGTCTTTCGTCTCCCGGTCAGCAACACTAGCTTGCCGTTTTCTCCAATTATCTCTAGAGCCCTCCCTATCCGACCTCCTGTCACTCCAACTGTCATCTCTTCCTTTCAGTTTATCATCTCGGTAAGCATCTCTATCATGTTCCTTCCTCCTCCCAGAATAGTTTCTTTCATAATCCATATCCAGGTTTTCTGGATCATAACGCCTCCCACTCCTCTCAGGGTCCTGGACTTGTTGGAACCATCTGTTTCTCTCTTGCTTTTACTCCGTGTCCAGGAATTCCCATCCTTATCTGGATTTGAGGACTTCTCCTGGCTATCAGTATTGTCCCCACTAGAGAAGTCCTTCGGATGCCTATTCTCTTCATTTCTCTCCTTCCCAATACCTGTTGAAAGGGTGTTATTGATGTCTTCCCCTGGATCATCCAGACTGTCTATGTTAACCCTCTCAGATTCATCTCTTCTCTCCTCCCAGTCCTGGGTCTTACTGCCTTTGTCACTATCAGGATCAGAAACACGGATTTTGCTCTCAGCGAGATCAGTTTTAAGTGTTTCACTTCTCTCTCTAGCAATATGAAGACGAGAATCAGTAGGCTTCTCAGTTCTTACATCGGACTTTTCCATGTAGCTACTGTCTGTCTCATCCCATCTTCTTCTTGAATGTCTACCATAATCCGATGATCCACGACCCTTTTCTCTAGAACTCTCGCTTCTGTCAGAATATCTAGAATCTTTATCCATCACCTTTTCAGGGTCAACATCTTGTGAAATTTCATCTTTGCCCGTTGTTCTGATTTGGGAACTTCCATGATCTGGTAACTTAGAAGTCGTTCTCCTCCTCTCACTTTCATCGATCCAACTATTCCCCCTGGACGTGCTGTCATGCTTACTCTCAGCATGTTCTTCTTCATACCAAGTGCTCAGTTTCTCCAGCGTCGACTCTTCCATTTTCTTCTTCATCTGTTTAGAGCGTGACTCTTTCCTTGATTCATAGCCATCCTCGTCACTATCAGCTCTCCCAGAACCACCAGATCTCTTTCTGTTCTCGTTTTTCTCCCCTGTACTTCTCTTTTTCCCGCTTCCATCCACGCCCTCGGCTTCTTCACTCAATCCATGCTTTCTTGACTTGTTTGACCTGTGCCTTCTTTTATCATCACTTTCCAAGTCATCATCATCCTTCAACCTATCACCCTTTGCATCTATATCTATCTCAAGGTCCTTTTTCCCAGAACCCCTAATTCGATCTGGTGAGTCCATCGGGATTCAGATAACAGTTCTTTCCAGCTGTATCATGAAACCAGAAGCAGCACTCTGGAAGAGTTCAGCAAGACAAAAGTCAACAGAGTTACGATAAGTTTCCCAGAGCATGTAGAGCACCAAGTTGATAACACGTACTAATCAACAATTTAATGCACAAAGAGGGCAATTAAAAGCTTTTATACTATCTCCGTCCCAAAGATACAGATCTTTTTTACTCTTCATTTTTCCCCATACTATAAGTCTTTTTAAGATACCCATACAACATTTATTGCATTTTTTCTTCATATTGACCCTAATTTATCCATCCACTTTTCATTACTTTACAGTTGCATTAATGATAGTCAAAGAGTACCTAGAATTTTTCATTTAAAATTTATGGCATCCACCCCTTACTTTCTTAATATGTGTGACCTTGAACATGAAGCTAAACACAAACACACGTGCAGTTCCACACAAATCCGGTCCATGAAGCCGAATCCACAAACACACACATGGAAGCAAGGAAAAATAAAAAGTCACCTTCCCGTGAATTATCTAATTAATGGAATTTTACCACACAAAAAAAATCTATCTGATCCAAAACAAATACATTTGCATTTATTTAGACAACATTCCGTAAAAGATTTGCAATAACAGAGTCAAAATACACGATATGCTTGCACAAATTCAACTCACACTCCTCAACTTTTCGCCTGTAAGATTTTTTCAAGTGCAAGATGAATTAATGTTCCCTACAATCCTCAACTACATACAACCATATCTCTGGAATGGCTCATGGATTTGATAATTGTAGTAAAAAAAAAGTAACATATGTCCATCGGACTTCATTTTCCTCAACATACGTATCTGAAGAAACTCCTCCATGACTTCATATAAGATTATGCTAAATTCCAAACAATCGCATGACTAGAAACAGAAAATCACCTATCATGAAATACAAATTAACTTCCAAATGAACGACAATACTATAACAAAATAAACTAAAACAAACAAAATTTTAGACTTTCCTGGTCTAGCAGAAAAAAATTCCCCAAACTAATCCAATATAGTCCTCAAAAGTTTGGAAACACACTCCACAGATGAGCATAAACCTATGAAATCTTCGAAAAGGGATTAATTTCGGATTTACCTTTCACTTGTTTAAACTGAAGGTAAACGTCGCCGATTCAGAAACTGTGAACGGCAACTGCCGCCGGCGCTGCACCTGACTGGATATGTGTTGTTGGTTGCTTGCAGATTAAGTTTCCAATTAGAGGAGGACTTAGAGAGTAAACGGCGATTGGCCGCCGCACAAGGGGGGGACGGGGATAATATAGGAGGGAGATCCCCGATCTTTTTGTTTCTGAATGAAATCAGGTTTTAATTTTTTAATTTTTGATATGCGAACGAGTTTTGTCGACTCTTCTTTTTGGCTAAATCCGAAGGAAACGCGCAATGTGCATCCGTCCAGTAATAAGCTAGATTATAAAATCTCATAGAGACCAGTTTTCGAACCCGTTAAAGGCAAAAAAAATCTGAAGAAAAACATGTCCTGCCCACAACATATTATCTCACCATTGATCGATGTAAACGATTCACGGTAAATTTTATAGTGGTTATTGATAAGATTTTCATCATGATCAAATGATTATATAAACGTGTTGGGAAAAATATAGTGTACATATATAGTGGATATATTACTCCTGAAAGCTAAATTTATATCGGTTACACCGTATTGTGAATATTACGTCAAGACCCATGACTACTTCATAATGGCCTCGGAACTGCTACGAAACATTCACTAATATGCGTTACTTCTTTGTCATCTACTTCAATGTGCAATAACGCATCATCCCACGGTTAAATACTATATAAAGAGGTCATCATCATCAATTGCAAGGTACACTCAATATACAAATATTTTACATACCGAACTCATAGTTTATAGAAATCTTTCTCTTACCGAATTGATTTGAGCGTCGGAGTGGCTATCTGGAGAACAACTATAGGTCTTCTTAAGTCTTGATTGTTTTGCATGAATTCATAAAAGTCTATTGGTCATAATCTGGAGGCCCAGTCACCAGATTATCATTAAATATATTCAGTCGATTTCCAGCATCGTCATGCTATATCTTAAAAAAGGTTAAACCCTAACCTTGAGGGTCCCCATTCGCCCGATCCCACAGAATGGGTGGAGATGTTAATCAGAGACCTAACAGCTCAGAGTCGATAGCTGCCTTTTTACCAAGTAATTGAAAGAAGTCTAAATCTATGACACTTTGCCTTATCTAATGTCCTTTGAGTAATTGGTAATCTTCGTTTATGTTGTTTATCTAAAAAATAATTATGGGAGGTTTTTATCTAGTCCTTCGATATGAAGGAATATGCAAAATAATGTAAAACTTTCATTTCTTTCTAATGGTATTTTAGTCTTTAGAAATCAATTTTTTCCGTTTTCTTTTCCCCTAAGTTAGTGAGAAACCTAGGGCTGTCAAAAGCCTATAAAAAAGGCCCCAAGACGCCATAAGGTCTCAATTTTAGCGTGTTTTGAGTTTTTTTGTATTTCTAGGGCTTGTGACCTCTGCCGCATCGAGGTAAGCTCCAGCCTGGGTGGGAGTCTGGCTTGGCTAAGGTTTGCGTGTTTTCGGTCACTACAATCACAGCAAGGTTACCGACATGTCAGCAGCCCCACCTCAACGTGGGCCACTTCCGCTGCGGCATGATCTCCGATGTCCAACAAGATTATCTGACATCATTGTTTCTCTTTTCGCAAATCGTTGTGTTGAATTCGATTTGGTTTCAGGTGCAGGTTTGAATCCATGATCGTCTATTTAAGTTGCTCTCGTAGTTCGGCTCGTTTGTTCAGGTAATGAGTTCTTCTTATCAAAATGATCAAATTTTGTATTAGCGTTTGATATTTTGGTTTGTTTTCTGAATAATATGCAAGAAACGGTAGTTAGGGTTTATGTGTATACATATGCTGGGATTGTACCGGTTTAGAAGTTGACCTAGGAATCGCTAGGCACGCCGCAGCGGGCTTTTACCTCGTTGCAGCGAGCTCGGATGAGTTCCAAGATCGGTATGTTCTGTTTACGTGTTATACTATGTTGTCCATCGTATTTCCAAGTATTGCGTTGTCTCTGGGAATTTCAATAAACTGTTTTAAATACAAGTAGTCGAGATAGGTTGGTAGTATGGTGTTTCTATAGCCTTTGTATGTTCCCGTAGGATAGACACGGTCTTATGTGTTTTACATGCTCCTACTTGTTTTATGTGTTTACCCGAATATACTTAGCGTAGAAAGGGATTTGTTATTAAGAATGAATCGAACGGGGTGCCATGGGTATTATTCAAAGTCCAATGTCGGACGTGTGACTAGCTATATTAACCATGCCGTTCTTAAGGCGGTGTTTTCTAAGAGTACCTTGGGTATTATTCAAAGTCCCAAGTTGGAGGTATTGTTAGTCGTGCTAGCTGAGTTGTTCCCTACACCCTCAGGTTAAGTCGGTAAAAAGCAAGAACATGACAGTCAAGGACACGAACATGCTATAGTTAGTAGCCAAGTAAAGTATGGGTTAGTAGATGGCTTACGTAAGTTTGATCAGTAAGCTAAACGTAGTAAGTAAGTAATTCATGGGTCTTAATAAGTACGTGTAAGATAAACCGATATAGTAAGTAGGTATGTTTCCTATGCATTGCTCATATACTATAAAGTGGTTTTCTTTACATTTCAAGTATTGTCTTTAAATTGTTTGTGCAAGTATAAGGATTTATGTCGAGTCTCCTCAAGAATTGACAACCATGAATCTCCTTTTGGATGTTCTTTCTCCTTACTGAGCATCTAGCTAGTGGAATAAGAATATTGCAGGTTCATGTTGAATTTGACGACAAGCTTGGAGTGCTAGCTTAGGATGAAGCAATGAACTCTTTTTATGCTTTAGTTTCCTTTTATAGTTGCTCTTTTTGAATAAGGCATTGTTGCCGGTAGTCGTAGTTGTTTCATTCTTTTCAGACATATCACTTGTAACGGATAATAGTATTACTTTTAATCATTTAAGATTTAATTTGACGGCAATTGTATTTTGGTTGTTGGTTGTGTTGGAAGACCTTGAGTGTTTATTTTCCCGAGTCTCTTGTTTATCTCTTTTTTCAGCAGAACGTTCCAAACCCGAATAAAAACTCATTATCCGAGACAAGGCGGTATATATCCTTGAATTTATTCACACTTATCTTATCGGGACAAAATAAGTTTCTTTTCCAAAATATCATATGCTCCAAACTCGCAACATGTTTATAATAAACATAATTAATTATTTATGATATCAAACAATATTACTAATGTTATTCCTTTGATTTTTCACACAAATTAAAAAAAAAGATAAAAATAATGATTTGAATGTCATTAAATGATCCAATATTTTACACCTATGCCCTCTCTTATTATAAATAATGTTAAGGAATGACATTTAAAGAAATTTGTCAATTAACGCACCAAATTGAAAATTATTTTATTGCACTAAAAAGTAAATACGATACTTAAAATGGGACGTAGCAAGTAGTTTTCTAAGTTAGAATCTTGCATCAATTTTGCACCATTCATCTAATTCTTCCGCAAACAATGATTGACCGGTGGTAAGTGTTATGATTTTAATCCTATGCTTTAGGTTTGAGTCAATTCTATTGAGACAAAAAGATGTATGCATACAGTATATTTCAGATTTGTAAAATAAAAAATAAAAAACAAATATAATACTCCCCACCGTCCCTAAGTTTAAATCATTCTCGATTTTTTTTTAAGAAATAAAAATGTTATAAAATTAAGTAGTAATAAAGAGCACGGATATATGCAATACGATTGCAAATATCGGTCCCTTTTCTTTGACCATCTTTTACAGCATGAGCTGTATTTTCTTACACACAAGATACATATACACATGTATAATGCATACACACATATATACATACACATACAAGCCGTTCAAACAAAAAATATATATATATATATATAAATATATATATATATATATATATATAAAGCCAGATTAGGCTTAGGGGAGAATACTGCGAGATGCACCTAGCAGGAATAAGCTCGGGTTTCGGGAGCAAACCGTTACATATATAAACACAAGATCTTATGCACTTTACTTCATTTAAAAAGAGGGATTGCACTAATCTGTCAAACTAAAAGCTCAAGAATGCCCAACAAATTGGTTCAAGCCAAATGAATAAAATTTTCAATCACCTCTTTTCTTTATGAAAGATTACAAAACGAATTTTCATCTGCTACACTTACAACATTCAGCTAACTAATGCACACACGAAATAGTCAGTCTACTTCTATCCTATAATGAAACAAACAGAACAGATTCTAGTTTTTACATCTTTTACAACCTCCTCCTCCTCCTCCTCCTACTTCAACAACCAGCTTAAACATAATGTCCAGTTTTCCGCCTATGTCGACTGAAATCTGAAACAAACCTGAAAGTAAGCTCACATCCTTCTACCTCGCATTTGTATGGCCGTTCTCCGGTATGCACCCGCAAGTGCTCAGTTCTTGCCCATGCCCATTTAAACGTCATCTTGCACCCTTCCCATGAACATTTTAATGGTCTGTTGTCGTCATGGACACGCTGGTGAGTTACGGCGTACTTGTGTGAACTGAACTTCTTTCCACACCCTTCAACTGGACATCGGTTTCGGGCGTGCAACGCCAGCTCAGCCTTTGTCTGAAAACTCATTTTGCAACCAGACACGCTGCACTTGTGACGCCCCTTTTTTCTTGCTTGGCACCGAAACGTCTTGATCCTTCTTAGGCTTCTTTGCGATTGTTGCATTCTTGAGGAGGGGTTCGGGTTCGGGTTCGGGTTCGGGTTCGGGTTCGGGTTCACCACTTGCATTTTCAGGTGCATTTGTTTTAGACCTAGGCCTTAAACCTTCACATGGACTTCTTGTAAAGCTGCTGAAACCATGCTGATGGTCTTCTTCTAGGATGTCTACTTCTCTTCTTCTTTTTCTTTTGGCAGCTGTAGTTGATTTGGGTTGTGTTTCTTGTGAAGAAAGAATCTCACTGCCATCGACACCGGCATCAACACCATCTTGTTCATCAACTTTAGTCTCAATCTTCTTGTTATGTGATTCTACAACCAAGCCATTATTAGCATCATCGGTGCCTAAGTTAGAAGGTCTGGATGCATCTTTCGTTACATCATCTTCATCCAACATTTGACATGATGCTTCTCCACAATCATCAGTTTCAACTTCACCAGAAACTGCATTCTCCCTCAGGGCTTCAGAATTCACATTATGATGATCCGCAGAATCATCAAGCGAGCTTGCAGATGTAGTTGAATCAGCTATGTCCGGTGTGCAACAGCTCTCCTCAGAGACCTCAACATCGGTCGATTTTTCACAACATGGCAAACCGCTTAATGCATTCATCTCAGCCACTGTCTGCGTTTCATTACTTTCAGCTACTGAGGTGGTCTTGGTAGGTAATCCTACATCTCCCAATGCAGAAGAATTATTACTCAAATTTTCGGATAATAAAATCACCGTATCTTTATTCTGCAATATTGCAGTGCTTATTGAGGGTGGAGAACAAATTCCTGTTTCTTCAGCTAGACCACAAGTATTCTCGAGCATCTCGTTGGAGGTTTTGGAGGGATCTGTACAACCA
This sequence comes from Gentiana macrophylla, assembly GCA_026214975.1. Taxonomy (NCBI): domain Eukaryota; kingdom Viridiplantae; phylum Streptophyta; class Magnoliopsida; order Gentianales; family Gentianaceae; genus Gentiana; species Gentiana macrophylla. The sequence goes on from CM047816.1 coordinate 77,844,078, forward strand.
GCCAGAGGAAGCTCATGACACTCGTCAGAACCCATAGAGTTGTTAAGAATTTCTCTGGAAATCGAATGCCTAAATTTATTTTTTCTACTGTAACATTGGATAATTACCCTATCTCTTTTTCCATCTTCCCCATCCTGCACTGAATGTGGCTCTTCATCAACTGTCCGTATCTGTATATTTTCAACTGATTTATCTAAGCTTGGAAAACCCGAATTCCTCTTTGACCGTAATCTTCTGGATCGCCACTTGAAGTTGTTTTTACGACTGTGTTCTTCAGAAAAAAAGCCACCTACATTTAACGCATGCTGCACGTTGTGGTGGCGGTCAACTTTCCTCATTTTAACGCAGTACTGCAAATTAATGTGTAACCTTACGGTCCAATCCTTCGCGTATTCGTCCATTTTTTCATCACCAATCGCATGGTCAATTAGGGCTAAATCTTCAGGGGATGCGTCTTCCAGTGAAATCTCATTATAAGTAAAAGGGATGTGAATATCCTCTGCAACAGTCGCAGCATGTGCTTTAATTTTGTTGAAATCTACAAAATTCAAAACACAACATTGTCGTATCAGTTGATTCCCTGAAGCTCATAAGAAAATACAAAAAAAAATGTTGATATAATAGATATGTCAGAACATATAGATGCTACACAAAAACGAGGAAAGAATTGTACGCTAAATTTTGTACAATTTTATAATAACAATTGTCAGGTACCCAATTCCGAAACACTTGCAACTGTGTTCTGAATAATTCTGACCACTTGTGCCAAGGATAGAAATTTACATTGTGCTTCCGGATTTGATGCAAGACACAGAAAAAGGTATTATAGAATTGCAAAAATGCTATTCCTGTTAATCCTTTAAACGCGTCCTTTCAGTGAACTGAATGGCTTTAACTATTGAGCTGATTATAACAAATAAGTGCCATTTCTTAATCTTTTCATGTATTACAATGGTATATTTAATCCCCTTACTAATGCTAGATTTCATGCAAAAATTACAGCAATACTTAAAAAGGTTCTCCCATTCACGTTAAAGGGGTGATCAGAATTAACAGGGAAAAACTGCTTTCCAATTTTTGGTGACAAATGATTTTGATTAGCAAATATCATCGAGTAGGGACCCATTGCTTAAAGAAACCAAATTAGATTTCAAGCCAAATGTTACCTGAATGGCATATACCAAGGACTTTTGATCCACCTCTGGGTAGCAGCATGTCCACAGTCTGAATCGCATGTTCGAGGCAGAATATCCGTGGTCTTACCCGCCAATCTAAAGGTTTCCATTTATCAAGTTTGTCTTGAGATGAAATACTTGCATGTTCAGGAGGGTATACAAATTCACCCGATACAGCAGATGAAGATGCCGCATTTGTGTCGTGAAGAATCTCTTCCTTTGATTTTGTAGCATCTGTTGCAGTTCAAAAGGCTATTAGAATTTACGGCAGCTTGCAAAAACATATTAATCAGTCACTACCTAAAAAAAAACATAACAAAAACTACAGGAACCGTAAAAGTAGATACTGAACGGACATATCTCCTTGCATTCCAGACCATTTGACACAAGTCACAGGTTTTCAACAGAACTACTATTATAATTCACTTGTGTACTTCCATTGAGCAGATATGCCTAAAAGTCCAAAACCAAGGGATCTAGGGGGAAAGAAATTTTTTTTTATACAATTCATCTACATCTAATAAACATTCATAAACTTCATACCGTCTGCAAAACCCTCAGCCACGACAGTGATGGCAGAGTCCAGCTCATCTACAGATTTAGAGACTCTTAAGTTCTGAATCACATCAGGCTCCTCAGCCCAGAGAGCTTTAGCTGCTTGCTCAGATGGTTGCACAACAGCCATAAACGGAAACCCAAGGATACCACAACCGACACAAGGCAATGAGCCAGAATCAACTTGATAATCAGATAACAGGTCATCAGCATCATCAGCATAAAGATCATTGACATTATCCATGAACAAGTTCATTTCGGTGTAAAGGTCCTGATTGCTGCTGTTGTCGGAATGATTTGCATCTTTAGATAGTGGGGAAATAGGAGCGTCGTTGTGAAGCTGAGAAAATTTACTTGAAGATGGCAGCTTCTCCAGGTCCCACACAACTACAGGACGAGAACAACTTTTCTGAAGAAGAATGGATAGCAAACAGTTCTCCTTCAATAAATCTTCTACAAATGCTTTTTTCACTGAGAGTTCTCTTTCTTCCTTATGACGATTTCTTAATCGAGAATTCCGTATTCCTAACAGTAGGGATCTTGGAACTCTGTAATTTAAAAATCATAGCCCATGAAATTCACAAAAGACAAATACACTGATAGTAACATCAAGATCTTAATTACCAATTATGCAACATGATGCATGATAAGTAGAATTATATACCATAAAAGTTTGACAGCCACAAGGGTGATATCAGACATTCAACATTTGAAAATGCAAAAAGAGAAACAAGGTTCAAATCAATTTCAGAATTCTGTAGCAAGCCGACTGAAAGGAGACGTTGAATTTAAATGAACTTAATGTACTAAAATTTCGCCAACCAAGTAATGAGAGGCAGAAACCATAATTGTCCCAACATATACCACTTCGCAAAAGACCTTTGCAAAAGCATAAACAAAGCCCCAATATGATATGGGATCTGGAATGCATCTATTTTCTCTCTTAAAAAGCTCCAGAAACTTGCACTAGGGGGGAGCGGGGGGGGTCTGTTCTTTGTTAGATCAGGGAAAAGGTCCCAATGCAACCACAGAAACTGAAACCTAGAAAAAGTTTGACAAAGAAACTGGAACTTTTGAGCCATCAGAATGGTTATTGAGAAACACTTATCTAAAAATTAGAAAGACCACATCAAAGTTGAGCAAGAGGTTTGGTGTCAATCTACAAGATTACCAGCAAACTTGACTACCATGTTACCTCATCAATGTGCTTCCCAAGTAATTATTTTACTCAAATTGAACTCAAACATATAAACCGAGTATTATTCAAGATAATTAATTTACTATACCAAATGTGTCCATCATGACTAGTTTTATATTAGGGATAATTTCAGAGACCACCCTTGTGGTTTCTGACTTTTCACTGTCACATCCAATGTGCTCCCCAAGTAATTATTTTACTCAAATCAAACTTAAACCTATCAGTGCTCTGCGAGTAACTATTTTACTCAAACTAAACTCAAACCTATCAACCGAGAATTACTCAAAGTAATTATTTACTAAATCAAATGTGTCTATCATGTCTAGTTATGCTTTAGGGGAAATTTCAGAGACCACCCTTGAGGTTTCTGATTTTTTCACCGTCACCTCCATTGAGTTTGAAAATTTGTTAGACTTACCATGATGATTTCAAAAACTATAAGAACATCATACAGGATTGCTGCATGATATCCAAAACACACACACACCCACACCCACACCCACACCCACACCCACACACACCAGTGAGGTTTTCTTGTCTTTTCATAGTTGAAAAACTACCAGAGGGGAGGAGCATAAATTGCACATGCATAATGTGCTCCAAACCTTAGTACATAAAACTGAACGCTGGTAGTCAGTCTCTCCGTAGATAGATGGTCCTTATAGGTTGGCACTATCTAAACTCACTTTAACAATTACACTATAAGTCTATAACTGCTAGCAACAGACAAATCAAATATAAATGCACAAAAATGTAGGAAAACAAAAGACACAGGGCACACAATCAGCTCATCACATTCTTGTTTATCATATCATACTTAACGGATTTGAATGCAAACCATTGTCATTGTTATAGCAAACCGGTAGGGTATACCCGACAGACTTGTATAATTTAGTTACAAAGCTTGTAGTTGACCTTGAAACAAAGGACATTGTCAACAAGTATAGCAGCTGCTGATGAGAAAGCATGGGGAGATAATTCATGGCAGCTCTACGCACTGCAGCTTCTTTTGCTACTTCAAGCCAGAAAGGAGTGCCAAAATTTGCAGCTTCCCCGCAATTAAAACCTAATTACAGCCGATGAGTATAAGGACACAAAAACTCACCAAAACATCACTATAAGCAAGAAAAAGAGCTTTGCAAGTCACAAAGATCCGACAAGGGTAAAACTAAAAAAATTGTCAGGCACATACATCCCACTCAATCAACATCCATTAAACTTAGAGTTTATCCGAAATATATAACAAACAATTTGAGAAGATAGGAAAAAGGCAGAGCACATTAACCATTCAAAAAATATGAAAACACGCACCACTTAAATCCTAAAAGAAGAATATAGGACTTGGCACAGAGGAAGGTGACAATCTTTACAATCTTCGATGGGCCAGCCTAGCATCCATCAATACGTTGGACAACCGGAATATACGAGATCTAGGCATTGACAGATTCAATGTATTACCACCGGGGCACGTGCCCCCGATGGATTTTCAGAGTTTTTTTTTATATTGCAACGATGTAGTTATGTTGTTTTATATATATATATATATATATATATATATATACACACACACTCTTCGTGACCCTGGTGTCCTCTTCGATATTCTTTCGTGCCCCCAGAGAGTCCGGTTTCTGGATTCGCCACTGGATCTAGGTAAGCCATAACAGAACCAGAAGCTAGATATCACTTGTTTGGGGAGCAGAACATGGTACATTCAAGTATGTGTTTTCAAATACGTTAAATTCAAAAGCTGACTCAATTACAGATTACCATCTTTGGCAACTATACTAGGGCCAGAACCACCATGAATAATCAATGCTATACGAGTGATATAGCTGCCTAAACTAGAGCAGATTGCAAAGTCAAACAAAGGCAATGAAACTCCCGAGCCTCTGCCCTCTGGTTAGATTAACCAAGAGAAACATAAACACGTGTTATTTAACTAACAAACGAGGATGATTAACACAGATAGAAAAATCATAAATATAAGCTGAAAGAAGAGGAACTTACCGTGACTGAACCCTATGTGGTAGGCCCTTGGGAAAGTGACAACGAATTCACCGGGGTTCTGGACTAACCTAACAAGATACGAGACCAGAATTAAGTTGAATAATATAGACCTGAAGTCGATGTATTAAAATCAAACCTACAAGTACACAGGAATTGTAATCAACCATTCTAAGCCACATCCCTCAAGAATTCTGATGCAAACTAAACGATTTCAGAGAGAAGCACACCTGCAACATGGTATACCAGACGCAACAATAACTTCTGGTGATAGAAGAGTGGTCTTCTCACCAAGTAGGGTAAGGGCATCTGAAATTCACAGGAAAAACATCAAATTTAAATTGAGAGAAAAGCCCAATAAAATAAAACGATGCTGCAACTTAAAGATAACTGTATAGCACCGAATAAGGAGGCTTCTGCATTAGTAACAAAAATAAAAATAAAAAATAAAAAGGCTGATGCATCAACTTATCGTAAGACATCTAGGAATAAAGTAATCCTGAAAAGAAAAAAAAAAACATGCATGTAAATGTCAAAACTAAACAATTCAATAATAAGGAGTAGAAAAAGCCCTTGTCATAGATGTGGAACCTTGAACTTAGATCAAAATTAATTGCCGGAAGAAAACGTGCAGAATTTAACAGCAAGGAAAGTAAATGGCAGACATAACAATAACTTCCGGTGATAGAAGAGTGGCCTCTTCTCACCTTGGATAAGGACACCTGAAAGCACACACACACATGCCTCCTAATATCACCCGCCTTTTAGATTCATGAACAGACTCAGACCAATATCAAGCCTCATTTCTATCGACAATTATGGAGTTTGGTTCAGATGAGCAGCAAAAATTCAAGAAAAGTAACATAGTAGATCAGATGGCATCATGTATCAATCTTGACTACAATTTCGGTATCATTAAAATTCACTACCATCATTTTAACAACTGAACTTTATACATTTACCAGTCATGATTACTTTGATGTCCCTACTCCCTACTGCCTCTAAAGCTATGTAAGTTTTTTTATCTTTAGAGCAAATCCAGATAGTTGTAGAGAATGACAATTCAGAAAGAATACATTTGCACAGTTTACAGATATTACACTGAACATTTACATACCTAAACGGCCTACATTTCCACCATAAGCATGGAGACGGATAACCTCTTCAAAAGCTGAAGCATGTTCCCCCGGAACCGCATACCATGTCTTTGGGGAGCCGACATGAAGGTAATTCAAGCTGTGAAGATCATGATCTTCAACGTGCCAGGCAAACCAACTGAACAACATTCCGATGTATATCATTGGTGATGTAACACCTGGAATATCATCAGGCATGAATCGTGTTAATGATCCAGGTGACCTTGCAATCACTTGCAAATTCCAAGCACTTTTAGAAAGCTTCCAACCAGAAGTCCCTACCATCTCATTACCATTACTGGAACAATTCTTACCAGCATGATTTTCAGACAGATCTGATTGAGAATTACTACATGTGAAGGAGGCGTCTGCATTATGTACATCTAGATAGTTGTCTAAACTATTACAATGAACAGTGCTGCTACTCCTAGATACTTGGTCCTTCTTGCTACTATTATTGTCTACATTAAATCTAATGAAGGTCCCTCTCTTTCTTCTACGCCTACTCTGTCTGTGGAGATATCTAGACGATCCTCTAATTCACCAAAACAAGATCCGGGCACATCATTAGCATATTCCACAAAAATAGGCTTTTCAGTAGATGCTTTCCAAAACATTGTCTCAATCACTGCAGGGGACAAATCCTTGACCCCACCTAACTTATCCTTAGCAAAAGTTTTGGACTTTAACTCAAACTGCTCCAATGTATAAGCTTCCCCACTCTGCCATACCTGTTTTTTGGCCCCCATAGTCTCACTTCCAGCTCTACCTTTCACCCTCTTATCACTCTGGCCCAATTCTTGTTGCCTTGTCGTAAACAAACCCTTTTCCCCCCCACCTCCACTTGAAGAAACCACATTCACTTCCGAAACTAAGTCTGGGCACTTAGAAAGTGATTTATTCAAGTTATGAAGGACATACTTTTTCGAAGGCTTTGGCAATGGAGGAATCACCTTACATATACCGAAAGCACTGGCTTCTTTCTCGATCTTTGATATGTAAGCAATTGGATCAGCAAATTCAGAATCGGTAGGGTGAAATTCAGGCGCCAATGGCAACTTTTTAAGCCATACGGGAACTTCAACTTCCTCATTATTCCCCAGGCTTCAAAATCATAACCAATACTAAATTTCGCAATTCCACCACACAAAGAAATCAGACTTCAAGAAATATTACGAAGAAGACAAGATGCGAAAATTGAAGATACGCCAAAACCCGAAATTGGAAATTTATTAAAAGATTTATTTACAATTTTCCTGGTATCATAAACACTGCAGTTGTAACTGAAATCTATAATAGCAAACAACCTAAAGAGCGTGCCAAAATTAAAGATTAACAAGCGAACTCCAAACCGAAGAACCTGCGGACGGCGGTTACCAGAGGCACCGGAGGAGGATGTGTTAATCAGAAATGTGAAATTAGGTTATCTGGTACAATAATTTTAGGGGATTTTATGTGCGCAAGTTAGAAGACAGGGAAGCGAATCTCTTAAAGTGAACCGGTATATATTTATCTGCATCATTTTGTGCAATCTGAAATAACCGTTTTGGTGGGAGGGGTGTTTTGTTTTGTGTTTTAAATCTGAGATTTGAATAACGCAATGAGAATTCAAGATTCTTATTGACACCGTTACGAATGTAATTCTTCGGGATCACATCGAAATTCAATTTTAAATAATCGAATATAAACTCAATATTCGAATTAGTAGAGTTTGCATTTAATTTCGATGTTTGTGAAAACGAATATATCCTAAGCCGCTGGTGTTATAGTAGATTAACTGCACAGTATCGTTTTATACACAGTAAGAAATTAAAAAAAAAAAATTTTATATGGCTAAATATAAAAAATATAAATTAAAAAAAAGTTGAGCTTCAACTCAAAGGCTATGTTGCATAGACACAGAGACCTATACGCCGCACAACACGGACAAAACGATACGGCTAATTCCAAAATTTAAGGACACAACACGCCGCCGACACGTTATATTATATTATATTATATATATATATATATATATATATATATATATATATATATATATATATATTATATATATATATAAAATATATAGAGAGGATTTAACCCAATTACCCGCAATTTGACCTAAACCCGCACTTTGACCCGCCAAACCCGCTACAAAAACAACTATACAATAAAAAGCAAATTTTAAATACATTCATGATAAATACTTTAATCACTTTAAATGCGCAATTTTTTTTCAATAAATACGAAAATTTTCTATTGCCTCAACTTTAAATACTATTTTTTTGGCAATAAATACGGATTCAGCTTTAAATGCGAAATTATTTGCAATAAATATGAATTTTTTTAAGGGCAAATCACTACGAAATTTTTCTATTGCCTCAGCTTTAAATACGATTTTTTTTTTGCAATGAAGACGAAATAAGTTTTAAATGTGATATTTTTTTGTAATAAGTACGAAATTATTTTTAACGCCAAATGAATTTTAAAATACAGAATATTATATTGTTTTAAAACTACTCAACCCACTACATATACAGCTATATATACACATTCACATTATATCATTTATTTGCAGAGTTCCAATACTGTCATTTTTTAGTCCGAATTCTTCATCCCTTTGTGATTTATTCCCTAATTATTTTGCCATGAGTTCACATAATTGTTATTGACGTTTTATCTGTTTTGAAAGCATAATTTTTTTTCAATAAATACGAAAATTTTCTATTGCCTAAACTTTAAATACAATTTTTTTTTGGCAATATTTACGGAATCAGCTTTAAATGCGAAATTATTTGCAATAAATACGAATTTTTTAACGCCAAAATCACTACGAAAATTTTCTATTGCCTCAGCTTTAAATACAAATTTTTTTTGCAATAAATACTAAATCGGCTTTAAATGTGATTTTTTCTTTTGCAATAAGTACGATTTTTTTTTAACGCCAAGCCACTTTTAAAATATAGAATATTATATTGTTTTGAAACTACTCAACCCACTACTTATACAGCTATATATACACATTCACATTATATCATTCATTTGCACAATTTCAATATCACTATTTTTTAGTCCTAATTCTTCTTCCTTTGTGATTTATTCCCGATTATTTTCTCGCCATGAGTTCAAAGAGTTCACATGATTGTTATTGACGCTTTTATCTGCTTTTGAATTATTTTCGCTAGGCTTCATGAGACGAATGATAGCATAGCTATAGTTTTTCATTCATCATCGACAAGGATGGTGAGAAGAAGGTATTGATTTTTTTAATTAATTATATATTTTTATGATTACGAATTTTTTTCTTTTTTGAATGGATGATTACGAATTTAGTAGTGGTATTATTTTGATGTCTTTCTTTGCAGACGCTACTTACTGACGAGAATCATTATTAAGTGCAACACGCCACACTAAAAGGTAAATAATATACTATTTGACACTAAAATTTGTTGTCTAGATTATACTCCATATATGGTTTGTGTTGAATAATAAAAAAGATTTGGAAGAATAAAAATAAAAATAAAACTGAATAAGTGTTACACACTAAATTTTTTTAAAGTAGCACATAAAATCTTTTTTAATGAGGAATTTTTCCCCATGAAATATGGAATTTTTTTGACAAAAAAGGAAAAAAAAATTAATATTTCAAAAATATGGAATCAACGGAATCTATATTATATTGTTTTGAAAGTACTCAACCCACTACTTATACGGCTATATATTAGATTCACATTATATCATTCGTTTGCATAATTACAATACAATCTACATATACTGTGATATTTTTAGTCCGACTAAGGTACTGAATTTTTTTAATTAAATATATATTTTTTATGATTACCAATTTAATAGTGGTACTATTTTGATGTCTTTGTTGCAGGCACGCTACTTACGAACGAAAATTGTTATTAAGCGCAACACGCTACACGAAAAGGTAAATAATATATTATTAGACACTACAAAATTGTTGCCTTGATTATACTCCATATATGGTTTTTGTTGAATAAAATAAACATGTGATGTATCTTATCAAGAAAATAAGATTTTTTTTACTTTATTTAATTCTAATATTATTTTTCTTTATTTTCTTCAAAAATATTCTAATATTATTGTTTTATATTTTCAAAACCAACAACTTTTCAGTTTTACTATCAAAATTTTCAACAACTATTCATCCATTGGATTTCATGTACGATCGGAGAAAGATAATACTACCCCGCTGACTTTGTCCAAAAAGATAATACTAGCCCTCAGGCCCACGAAGGCCCAATTCCCCAAGCCCAAGCTCAACGGGCACGGACGGACGGCGGCGGCGCGCGTGTGCGTGTGGCAATTTTAGCAAAACATCGTCTGTCTAAAATCATTCTGAACTCTCTCCCTTTCTCTAGGAGCTTATACCAATCATCAACTATCATCATATAAATACTTGACATTGGAACACTCAAGTTCCAATGTGGGACAAAGTTTTACACCACTTTACTTCCCATATTTCACAACAACTTAAAACGTTAATATCTCCGTACTCCGAATTGAATGATTTAAAATCCTATTGTCAACTACGTAGCACGTAGTTTCCAATGTTTTTAATAAAGTCTCAATAAATTTAATAAAAGTCTATCGAACTCGCTTTTTAAAATAGTTGTAAAAAATCGATAAAATCGATTAAATCATTTTTTCCTCTATTTTCTCCAACATGTATGTGTAGGTGTGGCTTCATAGAGCGGGTATTGAAAGCTTAATTTATCCAACTGAGCATGTCTGTGATGAGATTGGTGAGGACCCCAAATGTAGCAGGTGATTTCCTCTTCGTTTTTTAGTTTTCAATAAATGATACTGACACAACATGGTGTCACAACACATTTGTAGACCATTAATAAATAGGCAAAACACATACAAAACAATGAGTCCCACAGTGATCTACGTAGTCACACAATATAATAGATGTATCATTTTCCACTCTCGAATTTAAGTTGTCGATTTTGGTTTCTACCGCTAATTTTGTAAGAATTTCATGTAATATTTACATCAGAGTCAAACCCCTTAAATACTTGAAGTGGAAATTTCATAGGTGACTCTTAAGGAACAACATTGTTGAACATTTGGAGTACTTCGATTCGGTGTTCAAATGTGTTGCGACGAAATATCGAAAATGCAGAAAACATATGGATTCTTGCGTCATACGGACAACGGGACTACGCCATTCGCGATGAAATAAGGAACTTGGTTCCGTCTAATGATCCATCATCTTTTGTTTTAAGACCAATTCTGAAAAAAGTAAACCATCCAATTTACATTACATTTTTACGGCACAAAATTTATTGAGTTATGGGTTGTTGTTGTTGTTGTTTTTGTTTTTTTTTTCACTATTAGTTATGTTCAACTTTTGATTTGGTGTTTATTGATTTACAGGTATAAACTTTTTTTTATGCGAGACAAGTTATAGTTTGGGGATTTTTCTTATGCAGGTATGTGAGGCATGGATTGGGGTGTCAAGATTTAAGATGTGGAATTGTACGTAAGACAAAGTTTAGCGACTTAATGTAAAACTTCATAAAGGTTGAACATACTATATATGGAAAATGCTATGGAGACAACCAAATTGACATAACTATTATATGATTGATTATGATGAATAACAATCTACCAATTGGTCGTACATCATAATCAATGATGTAAAATATATTGTGTCTTTTTTAAGACATGTGTTAATCATTGCATGCGTTAATCAGTTCAGCATGCATTAATCATTTGGTTTTTTCCGTGCATAGCACGGGGTTTTATAGCTATGTCAGATTGTCGTACTATTTATCTTTATATGAGACATGTTTATTTTTTCAATTACTAATTGCATCATACTACTTCATGTCTGGAGGAGAAATGATTACATGTTCATTACAGGATGTTGGTGCTGCAGGAATTTTGCAACTAAGAGCTTGATCATGATATTTTGAATTGGTTATACTATCAAGTTGGTTGCATTATTTTTCAATTATGTATTATGTTTAAAAGTTGTCTCTCTTCCTTCAAAAAAAAGGTTGTCTCTTGATTTTATATCACCCGTGCATTATGCACGGGTTAATGGCTAGTATATATATATATATGGGGGAGTTAATTTAACCCAGTTACCTGCAATTTTGCCCCAAACCCGGAAATTGACCAGGCCCCTTCCCCAAATTAACGCGTTCAAAAATAAAAATAAAAACCGGCAGTAAAAAAAAAAAAAAAAAACCGGCAGAATCAATCATTTAATCTCTGAAATCTTTTTTCCAAATAAATTCACACCACAATTACAAACAAAATAAATCAAATCTTCTAAAACCACCATAAATTCACACCACAATTACACAAGTTTCATTGTTCAGCAAATGTTTCACGTCGCTTTTGATTGAATTTCTCCACATTTAATTTTGATTTATTGATGCAGCCAGTGCGGAGATCGAGGTCAAAGTCAGGGCTTCTTCACTAATTGCTTTTTTTTTTTCCTTTTTTCCTTCGGTGGCTCCTTTGATTGACGGTGTCATTTTTCATTATCTCCACCCGTTGCATTTTTTCAAGGTACGTGTTGCACATAGATGATGATGGTTGAATAACTTTTTCTTTGTAACTATATCTATATAGAAGTATATAGAAAATAAACAGTTTCTGTTTTATTACGGTCTGAGTTTCACTTTCGCTAATTGTTTTTTTCTTTTTTCATTCGGTAGCTCCTTTGATTGACGGTGTCATCGTTCATTATCTCCTCCCGTGGTATTTTCTCAAGGTATGTGATGCACAGTTTTATTAAGGTCTGAGTGTATTTCCCCCAAAAAATGTTTCTCCCTGATTTTAATAATTAAAATAATTAGAATAATTAAAATATAGCCATAAAATAATAATAAAAATTCTTTAAATAAAAATACGAAATTAACTAGATCCTAAAAACCGAAAATTTGTTAAAAAAAATCCTTGACCTTTTCAAAATAATGTTTCCTTGATTTTTTAAAATATTAAAAAAAAATTGAAAAAACATAAATATGAAATGTAGCCCCGAAATTTAACAAATTTATTATCAAAATCAAACAATATCTCCTAAAAAAAATGAAATCTCGGAAATTTACAAAATTTATTATCAACATCAAACAAGATCTCCTAAAAACGAAATCTTAAAATTAAAAAAAAAAAAAAACCTTGCTAAAAAACAAAATGTAAAAAAAAAACATTGATTTAATTAAATACAAAAAAAAAATGTAACCATAAACTAATTAAAAAAATTCCTTAATTAGAAATACGAAATAAATGTAAAACGAAATTAATTAAAATATTAAAAAGTCCTAGAAATTTTATAAAAAAGCCTTGATTTTGTTAAATTATAAAAAAAATGAATTTTTTAAAAAAATCCCCTTGATTCAATTAAATGAAAAAACGGAATTAATAGAATTTATGTGCAATCCTCTAAAATATTTACACAATGATAGCACATTAATAACGTGTGATTCCACTATAATAGCATATTAATATTTTGGTTGAAATTTTCAAATCATTGAAACTGGCATAGTTGTTGGGATGTTAATGGTATAATTTTCATGTTTTGGAATTGAGTTAATTACATAATTTAATTGAAAAGAACATAATTGTTGAGTTGTTAATGGTATAATTTTCAAAATAAACAGGGACAAAAAAAATTATGGCGTGTCACAGAGCTGATATGAAAAGGAATAAACAAATGAATAGAAGGTTCAAAAGGCAGAAATAAAAGTTAATTTGAATAAAAAAATACCAAAACATGAGGAGAACAATAACACAAAAACTGAACAAAAACAATCTCAACACAGAAGGAGCAAGTAGCTCACATTTTCGATGAAAAATATTATGGTGGAAAAACAATAACAACAAAACTATAAAGCAGGAAAAATATGAATACTGACCGTGGGAAATCCTACGCAAAATCTGATGCTTTGGGCGAAATTCTAGCTAAATGATGTTTCTGAGGCTGGGCTGCCTAAGCTATCCCTGTGCACAACTCATTTTGGATTTGAAATTATAATCAAGATAAAAAGATGTCACACCAAATAGTTTATTGAGCAACACATCATACATAAAAAAAAGGTATGGTAATATAAAAAAAAATTGACATTATCAATTGTAGAAAACAAAAAAACTGACATTGATTCAAGAAACAAATCCAAGTGGGGAAAGGGAAAAAATAAACAGATGCTTGCCTTTCTGAAATGTGGCCGTGCAATGAAGGTGAAGCTGGAGTGAAGGTTGGATCCAAAAAATGTGGCACAATTGAAATGAAGAGGAATAAAGAATTAATAGAAATCCAGTTTTCGGGAGGCAAATGTGTCACAATTGAAATGAAGAGGAATGAAGAAGTCAATAGAAATCAAATTTTCGGGAGGCAAATTTAGTAATTAGTGCGAATCCTAATTAGTGTGATTGGGAAAGGGAGTGTTTTATTAGGTGAATCAGTTTAAAGAATCAATTTTTAAACATTCAAATTTCGTAATTAAGGCAGGTTTTATTTTTATTTTTTTTTTCATATTTTACGGGTTTGGAGCGGGTGTGGAACGGGTTTTACGGGTAATTGGGTTAAATTGGCACCTCTATATATTCTATATATATAGATATAAATATATATATACTGAAATAATATAGTAACATAATATAACAAGGTAATATGATAATAGATAATATTATATAAGATAAGAATATAATAATGATAAAGAACTGACACAATTTTTTGGCACAATATTAATTTTCAAACATGTCACAATTTAACTAATTGTAAGAGTAATTATAATTATGTGATATATCCCAAAATAGATATTTTTAAAATATATCAACACAAAATACTCAACAGGACCCTCCCATATAAAATCCACTGGTGGATACTCTTGTTATGTGTATTTTCTTAATGATCACACTAGATTCACTTGGATTTTTCCTTTAAAACAGAAATCTGAAGTTTATGATGTGATTAAACAGTTCCAAAAAATGATAGAAACCTATTTTCCACCACCATCAAATGTATATAGTTTGATTGCGGTGGAGACTACAAAAGCATTGAGTCTTATCTTAAGGATCAATGTATCTTGTTTAGACACCCCTGCCTTCATGCTCATGGCCAACATGGAAGGGCTGAGAGGAAACACATCCATATGGTAGAATTGGGTCTAACCCTTCTAGCTCAAGCTTCAACGCCACTTAGTTTTTGGTGGCATAGTTTTCAACAAGCACGCTTCATTATCAACAGTCTTCCTACTCCTGTCTTACACAATCTGTCACCTCATGAGTGTCTGTATAAAGCAAAACCGGATTATAAACTCTTTAAAGTGCTTGAATGTGCTTGCTATCCAAATCTCAAACCTTTTGAAACGATTAAATTTCAGTTTCACTATAGTAAGTGTGTTAATCTGGGCATTAGTCCTGCCCATAAGGGCTATCAATGTCTTGATATGAGTGGTGGAGTCTAGATTACAAGAGATGTCGTATTTGATGAGTTAGACTTTCCTTTTGCTAGTGGCTTTCTACAGGGTCCCAACATCTCTGTTCATGTTGCTAATGATACTGTTAGTTCAGACAATCAATTTTATATGTTCTTAAAGCATTCTTAAGACTTCTAGCCCTATTTCTTCAACTACCTTAGGTCCTATAACCCTTGCTCAGAATGCGAATCCACAATCTCCCTAACCTAGACCACACACACCCTATACTCATACTCCTAGAGACTCACCGTCTCTATTTAGTCCTCAAATGCAATTCCAAACTTCTCCAGATTCATCTTCTTCTTCCTCCCCCACTTATCCATAAAGACCACATCCTAATCCTAAACGTCTTTATTCTCACCCTATGATTAATAGAGCCAAAAGAGGCATTTTCAAACCCAAATCCTATGATGTGGTTGTTCGCCAGCTGAACCTACTAGTGTGTCAGAAGCTCTATCTAGTGCTGGATAGAGAGATGCCATAGAAGAGGAGTATCAAGCTTTTATAAAAAACGACACTTGGATATTAGTTCATCCATCATCAAATCAAACAATGATTGGAAGTAGATGGGTGTACAAGTTGAAGTTGAAACATGATGAGAGCGTGCTGGGTGTACAGAAGTGCATTGGTGGTATTCAGTATTGAACATACACTAGGCCTGATATCACATTTGATGTAAATTACTTAAGTCAGTTCAAGCAGAATCCACATATAGAGCATTGGAAAGCTGTGAAAAGATTGTTAAGATATGTTATTGGTACACTCAAGCATGGTCTACACTTTAACCCTGCTGCTTGCCTTAATCTTGTTGGTTTCTTTGATGCTGACCGAGGAGTTTTTACAATTGATAGGAAGTCTACTGGGGGCTATTGTGTGCTTCATGAAGAGTCTCTTGTGTCGTGGAATTATAAGAAACTGGCGTATGAAGATCAAAGTCACAATATATTGCCTTAGCCAATCTTACTGCCGACGTAAAATGAATTACCTATCTTCATGTTGAATTGCATATCAGAAATGCTAGCATGCCTACAGTCTGGTGTGATAACACCAGTGCCTCTATTCTGGCTCAGAATCCTGTTTACCATGCTAGGACAGAGCACATAGAAATTGATGATCAATTTGTGAGAAATGAAGTGTTGAACAAAAAGCTGAATTTGAGCTACAGTCCTTCTTCAGATCAACTGCATGATTGCCTAACCAAGCCTCTAACCATTGCTCAGTTACAAAACTTTAAGGACAAACTCAATGTAGTTCCACCACCCTTGAGTTTGAAGAGGGTGTTAAGAAATGAGATGATGTGGCTTAATCATAGTTGTCCATTTGTCATGTGTATCAATGGGTTAGATTAGCCGAGTCATCATGCTGCTACTTTGTTATTAGATTCCCTTTCTAGATTTGCTGAGTATTATCGGTAGAGAGCTATATAGATTTTTGATTGTATGTTGTAATGCCATGGTGAATTGAATCAATGAACGAGAGCTTTCATCTTCTCCAGTTTTCTATCAGCGAAACCAAGAACAATTTTGGAGGATAATTATGATATATTTGAAAAGGTAATAAAAGACGGGTTCTATCGGCACACGCATAATTACTTCCAGCACCCATTTATTGAATATTTTTTCTGCTGGACAAAATGTCATTTCCACTGTGTTCATCCTTCAACACCAACGTCAGTGTCAGTGTCACCGACACTGACGTTGATGTTGAAGGTGGAACACCAGTGGACTGACGTCCTTAAGTTGTCACTTTTATAACGTGAACGTCAGTGCCACTGGTGTTCCTCCTTGAACACCAACGCCAGTGACACTGACGTTGGTGTTGGAGGAACACGAGTGAGAATAACGTTCGTCTTTTTGAAAACAGTGTGGTGCCGAAGTAATTTTTTGTGGTACCGCAAGTAATAAGATGCCAGAAGTAATTGACATGTGCCGATAGAACCACCTAATAAAATTTTACATAACAAATAATGTGAAATACTACTTTTTGACTTGTCATATTATTCATATTGAAATTTCTTACGTAGTGTAAAATTTTATTACTTAATTGGATCATAATGAAGTGATACATACTATCCTTTCGATTTTGTTTGGTGCCCCAAGGCCATTATTCAATGGTACAAAAAGAGGGGCGTCTTTAAGCCGAGGTGTATGGGTTCGATTACGTTTTGTAATGACTTCTCTAAGCAATAACAGAGCAATAAGCCTTTAAAAACTGGACCACTGCGTCATAACCTTCGATTTACATCATTATATATAAGCCTTTACAAACTGAATCCTACTACGGGGCTTTGTCGCTTGTACTGTACCGTCTAACTCTGCTATAGACACAGAATTTTTCGGGCAGTAAATCCACACGGTACAAATAGCCTTATTAACTCTCCACGAGGTTTTGTTCTTTATTCATCACTTATATACATTGAAAAACATGAGCGTTTTATCGTGTATATAACGCACACATTATCGAACATCGTATGCTTACCTAGACATTCAAAAGATTCATCATCCGGACAGAAGAGACCTAGCCATTTTAACAACATTTTCTTCGGTAAAACCGAACTTCTTGAATGTATCCAAATACGAACCGCTTTGCCCGAAAGTATCCACCCCAAGTATCATCCCCTTCTCTCCCACATACTCTCTCCAACCCATCGTAGACCCCGCCTCGACGCTCAAACGCTTTGAAACACTCCTCGGCAACACATGATCTTTATATTCACGTGGTTGCCCGTCGAAAATCCTCCAACAAACGAGTGACACGACTCTCACTTTCCTACCATCTTCTTTCCTCAGAACATCCGCACTTCCTTCACATAAACACAGCTCTGATCCTGTCCCAATCAGTATGATTTCCGGTAATTCTTCTTCCCCCGAGTTATCGCTCACGATATATCCCCCTCTTTCTACTGCATCTGTAGATGTTCCTTTCACATTGGTAGCCAAGTTTTGTCTTGA
The DNA here is from genome assembly GCA_026214975.1 of Gentiana macrophylla. Classification (NCBI taxonomy): domain Eukaryota; kingdom Viridiplantae; phylum Streptophyta; class Magnoliopsida; order Gentianales; family Gentianaceae; genus Gentiana; species Gentiana macrophylla. The sequence goes on from CM047816.1 coordinate 77,862,546, forward strand.
CAGTGCAATAACACTAGGTACATGTCTGTTTCCGACCGCTACTTTATATACACCTGCTGTTTCGTTTCCATCACCTGGTCTGAAAACAAGAAGCCGAGGAATCGCTCTTAAGCCCGCGAGCTGCTCCACGGGCTGATGGGTCGGCCCGTCTTCCCCTAAACCGATCGAATCATGAGTCATTATATAGATAACTCCAGCATGGCTTAAAGCTGATAATCTAATGGCATTCTTCATGTAGTCTGAGAAAATAAGGAATGTTGCAGCAAATGGTATTAAACCGCCTCCATGTAATGCAATACCGTTCGATATTCCGCCCATAGCATGCTCTCTTACTCCATACATAATGTTTCTCCCTGCATATGAATTTCTGCGGAAATCTCCATAATTGTGGAGATATGCTTTGGTTGAACTAGCAAGATCTGCACTTCCTCCTATTAGACCAGGAAGTACTTTAGCAAGTTGGTTTAAACACTTTTCTGAATATCCCCGTGTCGCGTCCACCGGGTCGGATACTTCCCATCTCTGTTGCATTTTGCCACACATAATATAAAAGATATCAGCTTTCATATCATTTTCTTGAAAGAAAATTTGTTACACGTATATGAAAGAGAGGCTAATTCTTGAACTTTAAAGACTTCAAAAGAGGATATTTCACCGGTATTGTATGTTCCCAGCCCGGAATTAATCCGCCATTAAGGAGAGCTTTAAACTCTGCTGCTTCATTTGGGTATTTGCTTTGGTAATGATCAAGCTTGGAGTTCCATTCGTTTTCTAGCCTTTCGCCACGGTCTGCCTGAATTTGCATATCCCTGCAATATTGAGCTATCTTTTTATTAATTCAGAGCTTCTTGTCTGAAAGTACACAAAAAATAAAGGTTTACAGTTGCAGAAATTATTACCTGTAGATGGCGGGAATCACGTAGAACGGATCACGATTATCCCATTTAACCTTTTGCTTCATTTGTTTCAAATCTTCTTCATCAAAGGTACCATGATGAGCTTTTGAAGTCCCTCCTTTCTTTGACAACTTTCCTATAAGAGTCTTCACCTGAAAAAAAAAACACAGAACAAATAGTTAGTAAGTAGCAAACAAGCAATATATCATGCTAGAATCAAGGACGTACGTACACGGATAAAAGTCGGTTTCTCAGTTTCATTATATGCAGAAAGAAGGGCATTTTTTATCGACTTCATGTCGTCATCGGTCAGGTCCACTGTGATTGTGTGCCATCCAAGAGCCTCGAAACGAGCTGAAACGTCTTCAGAAAACGCAAGATCAGTAGAACCATCAATTGTATTGTGATTGTCATCATAAATTAAAGTAAGCTTATTAAGTTTCCAATGTGCAGCTAAAGACGCGGCTTCATTCGATATACCCTCCATGGCACATCCATCTCCCATGATACAAAATCTACAATCATCACAATTAACTAAATAAGAACTAATTCCAATATCAAAGAAATGCAAAATATCGCGATAATAATCGACTCACGTTCGATGGTCCACTATAGTAACATCAGGTTTGTTGTATCTTGCAGCTAAGTGTGCTTCAGCAAGGGCTAAACCAACTGCATTGGCTACACCCTGTCCAAGTGGTCCTAAAATAACATGACGTACATTAGGATATATAAAGACGTATCAACGAAATTTCACCAAGCCTCTAGTATCTATAGTAGGATATTATGATGCAGAATACACGTTTGTTAACGTGTATTCTGCATCATAACAAACGTGTATTCTGCATCATAATATCCCGTTGATAGGATGATAATCATATAAACTAAGTTTGAAATGATACCGGTTGTGACTTCAATGCCATCCGTAGTAGTATTCTCCGGGTGACCGGGCGTCCTCTTTCCTAGCTTGGTTAAGGATTTAAGATCCTCAATCTAAACAAAAACGAGATTAACATTAATTGACAAACATCAAGTCTTTGAAGGCCATGATCAAATACTTTATAATAGAATGATAAAAACAACTACAACAAAATAACAAATGACCATGAACCACAATGACTCTACCGGTACCGGTGTACCTACCATACTACACCTGTGTAGTGTGTATGACAGTAGAATCGAACTTGTGAAAGAACCGACTTCCCGCAAAGTCGATTTTAGAGTCAAGAACCACTTCCCACAATTTACAATTACAATGTACAATTACGAAAGGGGCATTTATTTAAACCACGGTGACTACCGGTGTACCACACTAGCTGTGCACCACAGTATATAGTACAACCGACCTTGTGAAAGTCGATTGTTGGCTCTAGAATCTCGACTTTCACAAGGTTAATTATATGAAAACGGTGATTCTTGGCACTAGAATTGACTTTCACGAGGTTGATTTTGTGAAAACGGTACACCCAGATCGGGTGCAGTTGATAGAACGGCTGTGGTGCAAATAGCCTCTTATGAAATTCATCATTCACCTTTTGCTTCAGTTATTCACAAAACTGCACACAAAAACTGATCAAAGGTAGTTTTTAAGCCGTCACACTGGACAATGAACTCACAAAATCTCTGTCAAAAACTTAGAAAAAATCATTTATTCACCTTAACGTCGTGACTTTTAAACATTGGCAGAGCCAAATATCTCAAAAAATCATAAAAGAATCAAGAAATCAAAGATTCATGGGGAAAAAAGGAAGTACCTGAACAGATTGAAATCCAGCAAGATGAAGGCAGACATACTGCAACAAACATCCATGTCCAGCACTTAACACAAACCTATCCCTATTAAACCACTTGGGATTTCTAGGATTATAAACCATACCATGCCTGTACAAATAGTATCCCACTTCAGCCATCCCAAGTGCCATTCCAGGATGCCCAGATTTTGCATGTTGCACTGAATCCACTATCAGCATCCTAACGTTGTCCACACATCTTTGATCCACCACTTGTTGAATCTCATCATCATTATCGAACCCATCTTCTTCTTCTTCCAGTTTCAAGATTGAAACTTTATCAGGAAACGCCCTCTTTAGCTCTTCTTTCCATGAAAGCTTGTAATCAGAGGTGGTTATATTGGCAGGTCTAGGCAGAACGGGAGGTGGGTTCGGGCGGAGGGGGAAGGAGGAGATGGCCATGATTGATGGATCGATTGCTTTGTGAATTTTTGGTGTGGAATGCAGTCAAAGTTTTGCAATGATATATAATACTGTATGCAGAAAGATACGAACACGTGTTGTCAGTTCTGCATTTTAAGGGGCTACGTGGCAGTCGAGACTAGAAGTAATAATAGATATAAAAATAATTTTGAGGTCGGCAACTCTCTTTCTCCCCACTCCCACTCCCTCTCCCTCTCCCTCTCCATACTATGAACAACTCGGCGACCTTTTGCTCCAGCCTTTGGTGTCGGCGGCGTTCACTGCATGCATGAACCCCTGCACATATTTCCTGTGTTTCAGCCTTCCTTCTTAGCCTTGATCTGTGAAGCTACGTGATTTGCGACTACCTTCACCTTCCTCACTAGATCCGGCTCTTTCCAGCCTAGATTGCGGTGGTGGGATGGAATTGGGATCACCTGCTGTTGATACAATAGGCTGTATCAATTTGAAGGGTTTGATGTTTTTTTTTTCTTTAAAGTTTTGCCTACATCTTTCCCAATTGCCCCTCCCCTTGATCACAGCATGTGCTGTGTAGAAGCCTACAATAGAGGATCCATCCTCAGGTGGGATGTAGATCGGGAGTAGCCGTTTTGAGGAACATTCAGATTGGGTGATCTGACAATACTCTCTCTCTAAAAAATAGATCGATTTTGATGGAAGTTATCATGAATTTGAGGAACATTCACATCGGGTGGAGAAGGAGAATCCTTTTTACGAAGCATGTTTTGAAAGAAGAAATTCACCAATAATTTGAGGCTGCCCGAATCATGAACTTATTTCCTATCCTCATTCATTAAGGTAAGAATTTTGCTCTTATCCCCTCTTAATAGTAGTGATACCGAAAAACTAAGAGTTCATATTCCCATATGTAATTAATCCAATTCGCTCTAGATTTTTGGAACTAGATAAATCCGTAACAAGTGTGATGATAAATCTATAGATGAAGTTACCACCCAAGAATTCCACTAGAATTCATTTACAAAAACGTCACCATCAGACATCAATATGTATAAGTGTCTTTCCTTCCTTAATCGAATTTGACTAATTCAATTTGGCTTTAGATACTTAAACCTATATTGTGCCGTGTAGCTTCTTTTGAGAGAGAGAGAGATTATTTCACACAAACAGTCAAAGTACATGGACAAAGTACATTTCAATGTTCATATATTCCCGATGATGCAATGCAAGTCCCATTAGATAAATGTAAACATCTTTTTTTTTTTTTTTTGCCTTTACACCTAACAGACAACTTCGTTCATTAGCCTTCTAAAGTATAAACTGATGGAAACAATGCAAATCGTATGACTCAAGATTTCCCAGTTTCTGATGCAAATCAACCTGCCACACATTCTCAACCTACAACAACCTCTAGAAGATCGATCAACAAGGATTAGACATCCTCCAACTTATCAGAATCAGTATGAATGTCCCATTACCACACCACGTTCATTAAATCATGTCATGAGTATGGATGAATTATCGGCTGATTGTGCCAAATGCATGCACTCTTGCCATTGATAGTGCTTCCGAACCTAAAACATAAACCAAGCCATTAAACATGAATGATGGATCGAAAGAAGCCATTGACAAGGAAATAGAGGCCTTACAAGCCACAATAATTGGCAGATTGTCTCTTTGCCACCAGGAAAGAGACCTATTAGATGTAAATGGGTATGTAAAGTGAAATATAATCCGGATGGTACCATAGAGAAAGAGACAAAGCCAAGTTGGTTGCCAAGGGATATACATAGACACGTGGAATAGAAAACCAAGAAAGATTTTTCACATGTGGTAAAGATCATTACTATTAGGACTCTATTGGCAATAACAGACTCTCATAATTGACACCTTCATCAAATGGATGTCAACAATGTATTTCTTACCAAAAAAAACAATGTATTTCTCCATGGTGATCTTTATAAAGAAGTCTATATAAGGTTTTAAATATGACAGACCAAACCAAGTATGAAGACTTACTAAGTTTCTTAATAGCCTAAAATAGGCAAGCAAACAGTGGAATTCAAAGCTAACAACAGTTTTACAAAGTCAATGATACATACAATCTCAACATTATTAAAGCCTCTTTACAAAAGGTTCTGGACAATCCTTCATAGCTTTTTTTCTTCTATGTGGATGACATAATTGATGCCAGTACAAATCTAGACAATGATCACCACAACAAGACTAATCTTCATGACATCTTCAAAATTAAAGACTAGGGCAAACTAAGATACATTCTAGGCATTGAAGTGGCAAGAAAAACTGAAGGAATCTCTATTTCTCTAAGGAAATACACATTAAATATGTTTCAAAAGTATGAATTCTTAGTGATGATATCGAAATTATCACGGGTGTTTAGCGGTGGTGTAAGTGGAGGATATCTGGCTATTTGTTGATATAAAAGTGGTGCTTGCTGGTGGTGCACGGCGGTGAAAGTGGTGGTGCTCAAGAACAAAGATGAAGATCTTTTAGAGCAAGATGGGGGAAATGTTTGGTGTTTTGTAGCTGAGCCCGAAAGGCTGCCTACGTACCCTTTGTAAGGGATTAAGCCATGCGTAGTTCTGAAAAATGAAGTCTTCCCCTTCCTGTGATGGAGGTGATGTGGGTATTTATAGAGGTCATGAGCAAGCCAGCTGGCGAGTCGGCGGGCTGAGAGCCTAACGGCCTGTTGAGAGCCCTGGCGGACTCACTGAGGGCCTTAGCTTGTCTTATCATCCTTAAGTAGTAGTTTGATCTTATGTTGCCGACTTTAGTCTCTGGCGGACTGTTGACGGTGATTTTTATGGTTTATATGATATTATTTCGTAGCAATTTCCTTCGTGTTTTACTAATTTTTATAGAAAATGAGGTGTTTAACGGATTTATTGAAAGAATGCGTATGGAAATCATTAAAATGCAAAATCGAGCTTATTACGTGTTTTTATCGATGATTTTTCCATCAATATATATGGTTCTACATTTTGCATGTTTCTATCACCTTGTAGGTACATTTATATGGCATGGAAGGAGTTAAAACGATGTTTAACTGAAGATTAAATGCATGGGACGGGCGTCTTGTCCAGCTCGGCTCGACTCAAAGAAATTTACTTAAAGAGAACGAGCGTCCACCCTACCAGACGTGCGTCCAGGAGAATAGAAAGGATAGACTTGGAATTATCTTTATTTTTATTTATTAGGGTTTAGACTTGCTAATAATAAAACCCTAAGTCGGCAAAACAAGTTATAAAAGGAGAGGCATCAGCAGAAAACGAAGAACAATTCATCCTGGAGAAAAGCTGCTGCACAGAAACCGAGAAGAGGCACACTCGGTCGACCGAGCCATGTTTATTATTTATTTATTTATTTATTTTGTTTGTTCTTCTGGAGATGAGTAGAGGCTGAGGCCAGTTCGAGCAAGCATGTGAAACCGTTTCTGCAACATCTTGATCTCAACTTTGGAATTGTTTTGTGAGTTTTTATTAAAGTTTGTATCTTTATTATGTTTATGTTGTTTCGCAATTTATATCGATGGATTGTTGCTTATTGATGTTTAACGTTTGATGAGAATCGTTGTTAGACCTAGATCACCGTAGTAAAGATTAGATTTTTAACCTAAAAATAACGAGAGTTGCTAGGTTAAATTTCTAGGTTGCTAGATTGAGAAATCTTACACCTTGGTTATGAAAGCGTTAATCTTTAAGATCGAGAGATGAAAGATTAATAGGAGAATTATCTACGAGAGTAGAAATTTATACCTTTGATAGGTGAACCACATCTTTATTAAATCTTCACTAAACGATCTAGAGTAGAAATTGAGGGTTGCGGGATAGGTGGATCATTGCTTGTTCCTCGTTAACTTAATTGAAATTATCATTGAGCCTTGTTCTTCGTTGCTAGCTTAGAATTTTATTTTCGTTTAGTTTATAGAATAGAATTAGTTATTTTAGGTTCGTAATCATATTTCCTGGCTTTGGATTGACAACCATCTGTCCAGTTTATCTTTTCGTTTTGTTATTTTAGGCTTTAATAATAGTAGTATCAATCTTAGGAAAATTAATGAACTAGATACCCCGATTCCCTGTGACCGACTCCGGTATTAATCGCTGTACTACGATCCCTACACTTGGGGAATACCGGATTTATAAATTTATTACTTGTTGTTTTTCATTGCATAAAATCCGTGACACGGACCTAATAACCGAAAGGATTCGCATGCCGGCCCCCTAATCTTTCTTGGCACCGCATTGGGCTAAGGGCTTGAAGCGGGTCCGAAGGCTCGCGATCCTAATTTGGCTTGCGATTCCGTGGTCTATAATGGCCGGTGGCCTTATCCATTATTTTTGGTGGCCGGACGGACCCGAAAAAGATCTGCAGACCGAATTATGATTTAGGCATAGCAATGCCCCCTACTCCGTGCCGTAACCATTTTCTTGAAATGTTAGGTGGGGAGTAAAGCCTGTTCACGGATCCGTTGCCTTGAAATACTGTGACGGCTCCCTATTGTGGCGGATCGCCCGCTAAATGCCATACTCAGAGTAGGTCTTTCGTGGCTTGTGTCATTGATCGACTTCGCCTCATGTGGCTTGTGCCATGAATTGATATGCTTTTTGTGGATTTTGCATCGTGAATTGACTTAGCCTTTGGTGGCTTAAGAGCTTTGGTCTTATAGGAGGCTCACTCGAAGGCGAGTTCCAAGTCTTATAGAAGGCTCGCTCGAAGGCGAGTTTTAAATATGATGCCGAGCTGAAGTCGGTCTTATAGAAGGCTCGCTCGAAGGAGAGTTCCAACTATGATGTCGAGCTAAAGTCGGTCTTATAGAAGGCTTGCTCGAAGACGAGTTCTGAATATGATGCCGAGCTGAAGTCGGTCTTATAATGCCGCGCTATGAAACAGACGGTCTTATGATTGCTTTAAGTGGCAATTAACCTTAGCCTTTTAGTGGCTTTAAGTGACAGATAGCCTTAGCCTTTTGGTGGTCATATGTGGCAGATAACCTCGACCTTTTGGGGGCTATAATGGGCGGATCGCCTCAGCTTTTTTAGGGTCATATGTGGCGGATATCCTCGACCATTGTTTTGCGGCTATAAGTGGGGAACAACCTTAGCCTTTTGGTGGTCATATGTGGCGGATAGCCTTGACCTTTTCGGGGCTATAATGGGCGGATCACCTCAGCCTTTTTATGGCTTTTGCCTTTGGGTGGCATAAGGCCTCTTTGTGCCGCGCTATTAAGCAGACGGACTTGTTGGTGGTGAAGAGAAAACCCATTTTGATGATGAGTTGATCTTTGGATAGTTCTAAAAATAAGAAGGCTCGTCCCGCCATTTTTGGTAGGGAGAGTTCCAAAAATAATATAGCTCGACCTTCCATATCCGGTAAGGTGAGTTCCAAAAATAAGGGCTCGACCCTCCATATTTGGTAGGGTGAATTCTAAAAATGAAGCGCGATCATTCACGTTGTAGGGACGAGGATAAGTGCCAGTGAGAAATTTTATATGGAGAGCTCGTACTTGGAGAGCTTGAGAGCACGTACTGGGCGAGCTCATGTTGGGAGAGTTTGAGGGCTCGTGCTTGGAGCTCGTAATCTTATAAACTCTTTTGGCCTTAGCCTTTTTCAAATTTCCCTCTGTTTGTAATAATTTTTATTTTTCTGCATCTAATTTGTGGCTGCTGATTTTGGGCTTTGAATGCATGTTTACTTTTATTTTTTGCTCGAATTATTCCTATCTGTCGAGTCCACTAGTTTGAGTTCGCGAACTAGTGTCTACGGGCATATGGCCCCCTTGTTTTTGGTGAGGTTGATGGTGCTAAACGTCGAGCTCGCTAAAAATAATCGAATATAAAGTCTGACTTGAACTCGATAACTGAATCGAAAATTTCCATGTGTGGCCCCTTTTTTTTGGCGAGGTCAATGATGTTAAAGCATCGAACTTGCTAAAAATAATTGGATTGGAAGTCTTACTTGTTACTGTTGAGCTCAAAGATTGAGTCGAAAAATCCGATGCGCGGCCTCTTTGTTTTCGATGAGGTTGAGGGCGCTAAAAAACTGAGTTCGCCAAAAATACTTGGAGGAGTAATCATACTTGTTTCGATCGGACCTGCTTTGTTGCACTTGTTGATTTGATCGAAAAAATCCGATATGTGGCCCCCTACCCCTTGAGCTCTTCATTGTACAAGTGAAAGTCATGGAATAAAGTTGTCCGCGACATAATATATCGTATGCCGAGATGACTGTTGTAGAATAACCTGCTAGATAGCGTAAGGCTCAATTAGCGTGTTCTGTTGGTGCGGTGCTTAGGTAGCGTCTAGGCTTAAGTGCGTCATGCTTGAAAGCATAAGGCCGCAATTTGAGAAGATTCGCTCGAGGGGGGCCACGCTATTAAGCGGACGGATTAGTGGTGCCGCGCTATGAAGCGGACGGACTTATGATGAAGAGAGATCCTATTTTGATGACGAACTGACCTCTGATGAGTTCGTAATGAAGAGCTCCTCGATGGAGAGCTTGAGGACCTGGCGAGCCTGTGAGCTTGATCTCTTGCGAGCTTTATCTTTGGCGAGCTGGCGGGCCCGATCTCTGATGAACTTTCTTGTTGGGAACTTTTCTTTTGTAGAAAACAACAATGTAAGAAGGATCATAGTGAACATAAATGGAATAGTTACCATCATGTCCTTGAAAAAACTTTTCCCACAAAGGCCCTAATGGCAATGGCCCTTTTGTCAAGAACACAAAAAGAAATTCTACACGTAAAGGCACCATTGATGCATGCTAGGATAGTTTGTCATCTTCCATATTGTGCATATGTTCATCCTTTATTTTTGGATCAACATCACTACTTTTATCTGAAATTGGAGGAAGTACTTGTACACTTATTGATGGGTAGAGTACTGAAACTGTTTCAAGTAGAAGGAATGGTTGAAGATATAATCCAAGAGAGCTACAACAAAACAGACCTTTGGCGACACTTTCTATGTGGCAGTTCATAAATGCTGTAAATTTTCCGGCATAAGTTACTAATTGCCGTAAAAGTGTGGCGTTTTGGCGACATATTATTTTATGCCGCGAATTTCTGACATTTAACCGGCAATCATTGTTAACGCCACAAATTTGTGGCATTTTTGTGGCAGATTATAGTTATGTCGTATAGAATACATCACTTTTATGACACTCTGTAATGTCTAAGTTGTTGGAATTTGTGCTAAACCCAATCGGGTTGGACCGGATCCGACCGGGTCGGGTCATTTACAGTCTATTTAGTTCATGTAATAACTTTATTATGATTAATAAAAGCACTTATGTTATTATATATTGTTTGTCTTCATATTATTTGTTGTATATATATAGTAACGTCCCTAGTATCGATCTGTGATAGAGAAACCATGATAGTGATTATGGTTGATGAGATCTTTAATCACTATAACAAGGTTGGTACTTAAATGTCTCTAGTCTTATATATTATCAAATGGGACATTGATAGTGTAATCAGACTAGCACGTATTGGATGTCTTCTATCTTTTAGAAGATAGGGATAGATGTCATCTATCGAAGTGTAGGGACACTTGGACTGTACGTGGACGTGTATTAGAGAATGCGTACGTTAGACTGACCCACTTACATTAAGTGTCACACTATGTGGCGGTTGTGTAATTATCCTTTTGACCGGAGTCTTCATGGCATCACGGTGTGGATTGTCATGCTTTGACACTATTGAGATTTCTCCTAACCACGGGGCGATCATGCGATGGTGATTGTGTATGATATTGAAGCATGCGGAGTATACATGATTGGTCGTTCGGGAATCGCGTATCCTATGATTGGGATATCCGAAATGGCCTTCTTATAAGGAATGTCTAGCTCTCGAGAATCTTTGCAAAGTGGGAGTAAATGTGTTATTCCGAGAGAGCATGATACCCAGATTATAAGATACGATCGTCAATGTATTGACACTCGAGATACGATCGTATGGATATTATTACAGCGATAGGATTGTAAGTTACACGGTAACTGCTTCACATGAAAGGTAGTAGTCATTGCTTTTGACTCTTCCGATAATTGGAGGTCACGGTGTGTTGCTAGACGCTATCCCGTGATCGTTAGGTGTGAAGGACATTTTAGTAAATTGCACTTTGTGTCTACGGCCAACATACTCGGAAGCCTATCGGGTCACACACATATGAACATCGAACGGATTAAAATGCGGTTATAGTCGATAACCAAATAAGGAAGTTTATCTCTAGATTATAAAGGTTATATTGGTAAATTAATATGGTGGTATTTATTTATTATGAATAAATAAAATACAAGATATTAATTATATATATAAATTATATTAATTAAAGAATATTCCGGAAGCCAATTAATTGGCATATGGGGCGCCACAATTGAGTGTATGAGATACACTTGGATTGTGCACTTTAATTAATAAGATTGCCATAATATTAATATAAGATTTTAATTGATTTTGGAAAAATAGATTTATGGTAATAAGATAATTATAAACAATATAAGATATTGGCAAAATAAATTATAATTAAAGAGATAAATCAATCTAGGAGATTTTCTTTATTTTATTGGAAAAGAGTTTTCTTCTCCTCCACACCATATGGGGCGCCCCAACCACTATATATAGGAAGTGAGTGTCAAGCTCTTTTGTACAACACAATTGCAAGAGCTCATAGTTCTTGTGTAAAATAGAGAGCTATCCATAGTGAGTTTGTGAGGGAAGAAAATGTCCGGTCTAACAACCGGAGTTTTTCCGATAGCAATCCAAGGAGGATTCCGGCGAGGGGTTCGTGTGGATTAGTGATAGAGGCCGGACGCGTGGACGGCTTGCGCATTGAACTACTCTCCATTGGCGGTCAAAGCGACGATCTTATAGATCATCTGAGGTATAACCGTCAAACTATTTAACGTGTTTATTGCATTAAACGAAGAACGATCTAGAAAAAAGAAATCAAATTTTAAATTCCGTTGCGTTAAACTAGCGATTTCCTAACAGTGGTAGCAGAGCCAGACTTCGAGCTTAAGCAATAAGCATAATTTAAATGCGTAGTATTTAATCAATAGATGCAAGATTTAAATCACGAAACGTTGAAAAAAAAAAAAAGGTTTATGCGGGGCTCGGCCGACTGGCGGCGGCCCCCTCCCTCAGCGGCGGCGGCGGCGGCGGTGGCCCTAGGGATGCCGTCTGTCGGCTGTCCTCTTCCAATGGGGAGATCGACCCTTTTCGTTTTGTGATATTTATTGTGCATAGATATCTCGTTTGTTTAGTTGTGTCATATGACCAACCAATGGTTCAAATAGTTTGGACCATTGGGAAACCATATGACATATTGGCCTTCCAAATCTTGATTTGGAATAGCCTGTTCCTTTTCAAATATTTGATTTGGAATAGGCCTAGGCCACTTTCAAAATTTTGATTTTGGAAAGTGGCCTAGGCCTAAACCAAAACTATTGGCCTTTCCAAATATTTGATTTGGAATAGGCCTAAGCCACTTTCAAAATTTTGATTTTGGAAAGTGGCCAGGCCTAGACTAAAATAATTTGGCCTTTCAAATATTTGATTTGGAATAGGCCTAGGCCCTTTTCAAATATTTGATTTGTAAAGGCTTAAGCGCTTGCAAGCCACTTTCAAAATTTTGATTTTGGAAAATGGCACTGCTGCTAAGCTAAATTTAGTTTTGAAAAGAAAACAAATAGAGACTTAGTAATTTTAATTTTATTTTGAATAGTTCAAATTTAATTAAAATTAAAATCGATTTAAAATTAAATGTTAATTTTAATTTTTGATTAAGTCATATAATTAATTAAAGGTTATTTAATTATTTGATGTGATAAAATAAAGACGCATGAGTAGTTAAAATTAGAATTTAATCTTTTCATAAGATAAAATTGTATGAATTATATGTGTAGATATAATGTGATTATATGGACTCCGATTGATCGCTGACTCACCAATGATGATAGATGAGAATGTTTTCTTTATGTCGGTTTTTGAAAAATTGTCCTGAGCCACATGAAGAACATGACCTAGTTTACTTTTTTGCATTTATCCCATTCCGTTAGCTCCCCACCGTGTGCGGCGGGTGTATTTATTAGATAAATTATAATGTAACAAGAATGGAGCAAGAAGTTGAAGACCAAGGAGAGATAAAGAACCCATTGGCGTACAAACAATAAAAAGATCCTATTATGGCGGTTGCAGATACTTTAGTTTGTGACCAAGCGGTTTCGCTCGGTTTGTATTCAAACCGCACTCAGAAAAGTCAATGATCATACCGGTTATTTTATGCGTGGAATGTTGTGTATGTTTTACTTTATATGATATCGTAGTAATATGCACATAGTAGATGAGACCATAATTAAACCAAATTAATTAAGTGAATTAATTTAAAATTATTCCCACATCAAAAATCAAGTCGGAATTGCCTCCCATATTATAACGACGGTGAAGAGCCTCTTTGTTCGACCCAACTCACCAACCAAAGCGGGGGTTGACCTACCTCGGGTATATCGTCGTTATTGAGATATGATCGAAAGAGATCTTATGAATATTGGGGTTACGACTGGACTAAGAATTCTCTCGGCCACCAGCCAAAGCGGGGTTGTTTGGATTTTAGAGGCTAGGGTTTGACTATTTTTCATAAGATGAAATTTTGTCAAAGAGTTGACTGGTCAAACAACAAGAATTGTATAAGATACGATCGACAAATCGCTGTCCACCTGTTTAATTATTTTCGGCCCATCAGCCAAAGTTGGGGGTCGGGATAGTTCGATGAGATCTTGCCCACTAAAGGAATTATTTTCTTGAAAGCCAATAGGGAATAGTTGGCTAGTGGGAGTAAAAACCTTATAGAGTTATTAAGTGCAAACTTAGGGTTTTTATACATGAGCTTTTACTTATTCTATCTTTATTTATTGTTGTACAAAATGTCAAACAAATTGAACCTTCGTTTTATCATCGAAAACAAGCTTGACGAGACAAATTTTCTCGATTGGGAAAGAAACCTCAAAATCGTTTTGAGGCACGAGAAGATTGGCTATGTCTTGGACGAGGCCCTACCGGAAAAGCCCGCTGAGGGTTCGGCTGCAGATGTTGTCGAGAAATACAACAAGCACTGTTCTGACAGTACTGATGCTACATGTATCATGCTTGCTTCTATGACACCTGAACTGCAGAAACATCATGAGTCTATGGACGCCTACTCTATTATGGTCCACCTGAAGGAACTTTATGCTTCTCGCCTCGCATCGAGAGAGTACGAGGTCTCGAAGGCCCTGTTTAGTTGTAAGATGGCATCTGGGACTGCTGTGGGGTCACACGTGCTTAAAATGATCGGGTACATAGAGAGGCTTATGGGGACACTCCCATATAAAATCCACTGGTGGATACTCTTCTTATGGGTATTTTCTTAATGATCACACCAGATTCACTTGGATTTTTCCTTTAAAACAGAAATCTGAAGTTTATGATGTGATTAAACAGTTCTAAAAAACGATAGAAACCCATTTTCCACCACCATCAACTGTATACAGTTTGATTGCGGTGGAGAATACAGAAGCATTGAGTCTTATCTTAAGGATCAATGTATCTTGTTTAGACATCCCTGCCCTCATGCTCATGGCCAACATGGAAGGGCTGAGAGGAAACACAGGCATATGGTAGAATTGGGTCTAACCCTTCTAGCTCAAGCTTCAACGCCACTTAGTTTTTGGTGGCATAGTTTTCAACAAGCACACTTCATTATCAACAGTCTTCCTTCTCCTGTCTTACACAATCTGTCACCTCATAAGTGTCTGTATAAAGCAAACCGGATTATAAACTCTTTAAAGTGTTTGAATGTGCTTGCTATCCACATCTCAAACCTTTTGAAACGACAAAATTTCAATTTCACTCTAGTAAGTGTGTTAATCTGGGCATTAGTCCTGCCCATAAGGGCTATTAATGTCTTGATATGAGTGGTGGAATCTATATTACAAGAGATGTCGTATTTGATGAGTTAGCCTTTCCTTTTGCTAGTGGCTTTCTACAAGGTCCCAACATGTTTGTTCATGTTGCTAATGATACTGTTAGTTCAGACAATCAGTTTTATATGTTCTTAAAGCATTCTCAAGACTTCTAGCCCTATTTCTTCAGCTATCTTAAGTCCTATAACCCTTGCTCATAATGCAACTCCACAATCTCCCTCACCTAGACCACACACACCTATACTCATACTCCTAGAGACTCGCCGTCTCTACTTAGTCCTCAAATGCAATTCCAAACTTCTCCAGATTCATCTTCTTCTTTCTCCCCCACTTATCCATAAACACCACATCCTAAACCCAAACTTCTTAATTCTCACCCTATGATTAATAGAGCAAAAAGAGGCATTTTCAAACCCAAAGCCTATGATGTGGTTGCTCGCCAGCTGAACCTGTTAGTGTGTCAAAAGCTCTATCTAGTGTTGGATAGAGAGATGCTATGGAGGAGGAGTATCAAGCACTTATTAAAAACGACACTTGGATATTAGTTCATCCATCATCAAATCAAACAATGGTTGGAAGTAGATGGGTGTACAAGTTGAAGTTGAAAGATTATGGGAGTGTGCTGGGTGTACAGAAGTGTCATTGGTGGTATTCAGTATTGAACATACACTAGGCCTGATATCACCTTTGATGTAAATTACTTAAGGCAGTTCATGCAGAATCCACCATATAGAGCATTGGAAAGCTGTGAAAATATTGTTAAGATATGTTATTGGTACACTCAAGCATGGTCTACACTTTAACCCTGCTGCTTGCCTTAATCTTGTTGGTTTCTCTGATGCTGACTGGGGAGTTTCTACAATTGATAGGAAGTCTACTGGGGGGCTATTGTGTGCTTCATGGAGAGTCTCTTGTGTCGTGGAATTGAAAGAAACATGATGGTGTATCAAGATCAAAGTCAGAATATATTGCCTTAGCCAATCTTACTGCCGACGTAAAATTGATTACCTATCTTCGTGGTGAATTGCATATCAGAAATGCTAGCATGCCTACAGTCTGGTGTGATAACACCGGTGCCTTTTTTCTGGCTCAGAATCCTGTGTACCATGCTAGGACAGAGCACACAGAAATTGATGATCAATTTATGAGAATTGAAGTGTTGAACAAAAAGCTGAATTTGAGCTACATTCCTTCTTCAGATCAACTGCATGATTGCCTAACCAAGCCTCTAACCATTGCTCAGTTACAAAATTTAAGGACAAACTCAATGTGGTTCCACCACCCTTGAGTTTGTAGAGGGTGTTAAGAAATGTGATGATGTGGCTTAATCATAGTTGTCCATTTGTCATGTGTATCTATGGGTTAGATTAGCCGAGTCATCATGCTGCTAGTTTGTTATTAGATTCTCTTCTAGATTTGCTGAGTATTATCAGTAGAGAGCTATATAAATTCTTGAATGTATGTTGTAATGTCATGGTGAATTGAATCAATGAACGAGAGTTTTCATCTTCTCCAGTTTTCTAACTATCAGCGAAACCAACTATGAACAATTTTGGAGGATAATTATGATACATTTGAAAAGGTAATAAAATTTTACATAACAAAAAATGTGAAATACTCTCTCCGTCCCGTATTATAAGTCCTTTTGGAATTTTCACACAGATTAAGAAAAATCATAAATGAGTTGTTTTTTAATATTTTAAGGCAAAATAGTGTATTGGTTTTTGGGATTGAATTATAATATTGCATCATTTAGTGTGGAAGTGAAAATAATGCATTAATCTTGTATTAAAATATGAGAAGGAATTATATTTTGAAACACCATAAAAACGTTAAAAAGTCTTATATTACGGGACGGAAGGAGTACTACTTTTTGACTTGTCATATTATTCATAATGAAATTTCTTATGTAGTGTAAAATTTTATTACTTTATTGGATCATAATGAAGTGATACATACTACCTTTCGATTTTGTTTGTTGCCCCAAGGCCATTATTCAATGGTACAAAAAGAGGGGCGTCTTTAAGCTGAGATGTAGGGGTTCAATTACGTTTTGTAATGACTTCTCTAAGCAATAACAGAGCAATAAGCCTTTAAAAACTGGACCATTGCGTCATAACCTTGTATTTACATCATTTATAAAGACAAGGTGTATAAGCCTTTACAAACCGCATCCTACGGCAGGGCTTAGTCGCTTGTACCAACTCTGCTATAGACAGAAATTTTCGGGCAGTACATCCACATGGTACAGATAGCCTTATTAACTCTCCACGAGGTTTTGTTCATTATTTATCACTTATATACATTGAAAACATGAGCGTTTTATCGTGTATATAAGCACATCCGCACAACACATTATCGAATAGCATATGCATATCTAGTCTAGACATTAATGAAAAGATTCATCATCCGGACAGAAGAGACCTAGCCATTTTAACAACATTTTCTTCAGTAAAACCGAACTTCTTGAATGTATCCAAATACGAACCGCTCTGCCCAAAAGTATTCACCCCAAGTATCATCCCCTTCTCCCCTACATACTCTCTCCAACCCATCGTAGACCCCGCCTCGATGCTCAAACGCTTTGAAACACTCTTGGGCAACACATGATCTTTATATTCACGTGGTTGCCCGTCGAAAATCCTCCAACAAACGAGTGACACGACTCTCACTTTCCTACCATCTTCTTTCCTCAGAACATCAGCACTTCCTTCACATAAACACAGCTCTGATCCAGTCCCAATCAGTATGATTTCCGGTAATTCTTCCTCCCCTGAGTTATCGCTCACGATATATCCCCCTCTTTCTACTGCATCCATGGATGTTCCTTTCACATTGGCAGCCAAGTTTTGTCTTGACAGTGCAATAACACTAGGTACATGTCTGTTTCCAACCGCTACTTTATATGCACCTGCTGTTTCGTTTCCATCACCTGGTCTGAAAACAAGAAGCCGAGGAATCGCTCTTAAGCCCGCGAGCTGCTCCACGGGCTGATGGGTCGGCCCGTCTTCTCCTAAACCGATCGAATCATGAGTCATTATATAAATAACTCCAGCATGACTTAAAGCTGATAGTCTAATGGCATTCTTCATGTAGTCTGAGAAAATAAGGAATGTTGCAGCAAATGGTATTAAACCGCCTCCATGTAGTGCAATACCGTTTGAAATCCCGCCCATAGCATGCTCTCTTACGCCATACCTAATGTTCCTACCATTATATGAATTTCTGTGGAAATCTCCATAATTGTGAAGATATGCTTTGTTTGAACTAGCAAGATCTGCACTTCCTCCTATTAGACCAGGAAGTACTTTCGCAAGTTGGTTTAAACACTTTTCTGAATATCCTCGTGTCGCGTCCACCGGGTCGGATACTTCCCATCTCTGTTGAATTTGGCCACACATAATTATATAAAAGATATCAGCTTTCATATCATTTTCTTGAAAGAAAATTTGTTACAAGTATATGAAAGAGAGGCTAATTTCACCGGTAATGTATGTTCCCAACCCGGAATTAATCCGCCATTAAGGAGAGCCTTAAACTCTGCTGCTTCATTTGGGTATTTGCTTTGGTAATGATCAAGCTTGGAGTTCCATTCGTTTTCAAGCCTTTCGCCACGGTCTGCCTGAATTTGCATATCCCTGCAATATTGAGCCATCTTTTTATTAATTCTGAGCTTCTTGACTGAAAGTACGCAAAAGTTAAGGTTTCCCACACAGCCACACAGTTGCAGAAATTATTACCTGTAGATGGCGGGAATCACGTAGAACGGATCACGGTTATCCCATTTAACCTTTTGTTTCATTTGTTTTAAATCTTCTTCATCAAATGTACCATGATGAGCTTTTGAAGTCCCTTCTTTCTTTGACAACTTTCCAATGAGAGTCTTCACCTGAAAAAACACAGAACAATTAGCTCGTAAGTAGCAAACAAGCAATATATCATGCTAGAATCAAGGACGTACGTACACGGATAAAAGTCGGTTTCTCAGTTTCATTATATGCAGAAAGAAGGGCATTTTTGAACGACTTCATGTCGTCAACGGTCAGGTCCACTGTGATTGTGTGCCATCCAAGAGCCTCGAAACGAGCTGAAACGTCTTCAGAAAACGCAAGATCAGTAGAACCATCAATTGTATTGTGATTGTCATCATAAATAAGAGTAAGCTTGTTAAGTTTCCAATGTGCAGCTAAAGACGCGGCTTCATTCGATATACCCTCCATGGCACATCCATCTCCCATGATACAAAATCTACAATCATCACAAATAAGAACTAATTCCAATATCAAAGAAATGCAAAATATCGCGATAATCGACTCACGTTCGATGGTCCACTATAGTAACATCAGGCTTGTTGTATCTTGCAGCTAAGTGTGCTTCAGCAAGGGCTAAACCAACTGCATTGGCTACACCCTGCCCAAGTGGACCTAAAGAACACGAAGAATATTAGGAAATAAAGACGTATCTCCATAATATAGCAGGATATTATGATGGGATGATAATCATATAAACTAAGTTTGAAACGATACCGGTTGTGACTTCAATGCCATCCGTAATAGTATTCTCCGGGTGACCGGGCGTCCTCTTTCCTAGCTTGGTTAAGGATTTAAGATCCTCGATCTATAACAAAATAACAAATGACCATGAACAACAATGTACAATTACGAAAGAGGACCTTTATCTGTACCACAATGACTCTACCGGTGTACCTACCTCACTACCTGTGTAGAATCAACCTTGTGAAAGTTGATTCTAAAGCCAAGAACCGACTTCCCGCAAAGTCGATTCTGAATCGGCCGACCTTGGAAAAGTCGATTCTTGGCTGTAGAATCGACTTGTGACTGTCACAAGGTTAAGTCAGATTATCAATTAGAATCAACTTTCACAAGGTTGATTCTGTGAAAACGGGATATTGTTGGCTCTAAAATCGACTTTCACTCTGTGAAAACAGAGTAGTGCCCCGGTAGGTGGGATGCGGGTAAGAACAGATTCAGTGCAAATAGCCCCTTATGAAATGGGAAAATTCATCATACATCTTTTGCTTCAGTTATTCACAAAACTGCACACAAAATCTGATCAAAGTAATTTTTGAGCGACAATGAACTCACAAAATCTCTGTCAAAAAATTTTAGAAAAATCATTTATTCACCTTAATGTGGTGAATTTTAAACATCACCAGAGCCAAATAGCTCAAAAATCATAAAAGAAGCAAGAAAACAAAGATTTAGTGGAATAAAAGGGTACCTGAACAGATTGAAATCCAGCAAGATGAAGGCAAACATACTGCAACAAACATCCATGTCCAGCACTTAACACAAACCTATCCCTATTAAACCACTTGGGATTTCTAGGATTATAAACCATACCATGCCTGTACAAATAGTATCCCACTTCAGCCATCCCAAGTGCCATTCCAGGATGCCCAGCTTTTGCATGTTGCACTGAATCCACTATCAGCATCCTAACATTGTCCACACACCTTTGATCCACCACTTGTTGAATCTCATCATCATTATCGAAACCATCTTCTTCTTCTTGTTGTTCCAGTTTCAAGATTGAAACTTTATCAGGAAACGCCCTCTTCAGCTCTTCTTTCCATGAAAGCTTGAAATCAGAGGTGCTATCTTTTTCTTGGGTTGAATGATGCTCTGTTTTTAACCTGTTGTTACATCTTAGTGGCCTAAAATGTAGTGTCTTTTTCGGTTTTTGGGTGATGGCGATGGTAGTTACATTGGCAGGTCTGGGCAGAAGGGGAGGTGGGTTCGGGCGGAGGAGGAGGGAGGAGATGGCCATGATTATGGATCGATTGCTCTGAATTTTTGGTGTGGAATGCAGTCAAAGTTTTGCGATTATATATATGCAAAATGATATATACACGTGATGTCAGTTCTGCATATGTTAAGGAGCTACGTGGCAGTCGAGACTAGAAGTACTTCCAAATGGTTGCCTCCGTGTCTTATAAGAATAATAGAATAATTTTGAGGTCGGCAACTGTTTTTCTACCCCCTCTTTCGGGAAAGTTTTATCATGAAGATTTCTCCATGAAGAAAGAATTACGTGACGATTCTCACCATATAGTTTACGAAAACTGTGCTGGTTTGAATCGCTCACATGAATCACTCCCTCACTGCGAGAGCTCTTCACGTGTCGAAATTTTTCCCTCTCCGTACTCAGAACAACACAAATGACGGAAAAATACTTGTGGAGAGATATCGCACAAGACCGTCTAAACCATACAGTTTTATTCTGTATTTAAATTTTGTGGTTCTGATCGTTTCACATGTCACTTTACCTCAAATTTCCTCACCACATAATTATTTCCCCTCAGCGACTTTTTGCTCTCAGCCTTCTGTGTCGGCGGCGTTCACTGCATGCGTCAACTAGGGTTGAGCTTGGATTGGTTGGGTTTGGATTGGTTTTGAAAAACTCGGGCTGGTTTGTGGCGCCATAATTCGTTTTTCAAACCAAATCAAAACGAAGTCAAGCCGAATCTTTAAAAAAAAATGACAAAACCAACATCTTTTACTTAAACTTTAAATAGCTACGTCCAAACTAAAATAAATTACAAACAAAAATGATAAAAAAAAAACTTAAAACAACTAACAAATAACAACACATTACAATATAATTCAACTACGATCAATCCTCCATAGTTGCATACTTATATACATGCATTTACTGATTTACATATTTACATCAAAAGAGCAAAATGCTGAACTAAACTCTACTATTGGGCTAAGGTGGGCCGAGAGTCTATGATTGTTATAATGGGTTATATTGAAGAAAAAAATTGGGTTATATTGGGTCGGTTGGTAATGGAATTATTATATATAACTAATTAATAAAAAAATTGGTTTGGTTTGGATTGGATTGAGTATAATAAAAAATATCTGAAACCAACCCAATGCAATTCGGTTTGGTTCCAAACAAAACCAATTCATTTGGTTTGTTATTGGTTTGGTTAATTCGGATTGGTTTGGATCGGTTTACTGTTGGATTGATTTACTGATTATTTTGCTCAGCCCTAGCGTCAACCCCTGCACATATTTCCTCTGTTTCAGCCTTTTTTCTTAGCCCTCGATCTGTGAAGCTCCGTGATTTGCGACTACCTTCACCTTCCTCACTTGATCCAGCTCTTTCCCGCTTAGGTTGCGGTGGTGGGATGGAATTGGGATCACCTGCTGTTGATACAGTAGGCTGTATCAATTTGAAGGGTTTGATGTTTTTTTTCTTTTCAGTTTTGCCTGCATCTTCCCCAATTGCCCCTCCCCCTTGATCACAGTATGTGCTGTGTAGAAGCCTACAACAGAGGATCGATCCTCTGGTGGGATGTAGATCGGGAGTAGCCGTTTTAAGGAACATTCAGATTGGGTGATCCCACAATACACACACACACACACACACACTCTCTCTCTCTCTCTCTCTCTCAAAAATAGATAGATTCTGATGAAATTTATCATGAATTTGAGGAACATTCAGATCGGGTGCAGAAGGAGAATCCTTTTTACGAAGCATGTTTTGGAAGAAGATAATTTTAGGCTTCCCGAATCATGAACTCATTTCCCATCCTCATTCATTAAGGAAAGAATCTTGCTCTTAGCCCCTCTTAATAGTAGTGATATGGAAAAACTAAGAGTTCCTATCCCCATATGTAATTAATCCAATTCGCTCTAGATTTTTGTAACTACATAAATCCATAACAAATATGATGATAAATCCATAGATGAAGTTACCACCAAAGAATTCCTCTAGAATGCAATCCCCATTACTCACTTCACACTTAACAGACAACTTCGATCATCAGCCTTCAAAAGAATGAGTTCAACACATAACATCTATATACTCCACTTAGTGGGTGCCATGTCATTTGCTGCAATGTGCATGCCATAAAAAATGACACATTCATTACATAGTTGTAATATATTTGATTGATAAAATGAGATTCATTGATTAATATAAGTTCTTTATATAATACTCCCTCCGTCCCATTTTATTTGTCCTGTTTGATTTTTCATACAGATTAAGAAAATTGTACTTAATGCTTTGAATCACATTAAATAATCCAATATTTTTACACTTATGCCCTTTAAGTTGTTGTTGAGCATTTAATGCTACACATTTTTTATTGTAAATATTGTGAAGAAAGAAGGGTATTTGAAGAAATTTAACAATTAATGTACAAAATGGACACTTATTTTGGGACAAACCAAAAAGAAAACATGGACAAATAAAATGGGACGAAGGGAGTAATTATTAATGCTTCATAATTAGCTGTGAAAGTATAAACAGAGAAGTAATAAATGAACAGATACGCATGAAAGTGTTTCAAGCTAAACAAGCACATCATTTGAAATTATTGAAACACAAATACAATAGCATCAAGTGAAACTAAGAACATTTTGGTTTTATTTTATTCAAACAAGTTATAGGGAAAATCACAGTCACTACGTACGAATACATCCCTTGCCAGTACCATTCTCAGACACAATAGAGGATTCTTCCACAATCATTTTGACAGGAACAATCCAGATCATATGACTCAAAATTTCCCAGTTTCTGATGCAAATCAACCTATCACACATTCTCAACCCACAACAACATATAAAAGATTGATCAACAAGGATCAAACATCCTTCACCTTATCTAAATCAGCATGAGTGTCCTATTACCGCACCACGTTCATTAAATCAGGTCATGAGTATGGTCAAATTACCTCTTGATTGTGTCAAATGCACACTTGCCATTAATAGTACTTCAGAACCTAAAACATACGACTAAGCCATTAAACATGAATGCTGGATCGAGAGAAGCCATTGATAATGATGTGATCCGCGGTGAACGAATCAGATCCGAAAATGTCCGATGACTTGACTGAAGGCACCAATAAGACGAGCATCGCGACCTTTGGCTAACCCGTAACCAAAAACCTTGGTATACATGGAAACCCGCAAGGCTCGCTCACAACCTTGATAAGTCCGGTTTGGAATCCACCAACGTGAGAAAACTCACCAAAGCTTAAAAGCTTCAAATATAATATATTTATCTCAACATTTGTCTAATTCAAAAAAGAGTACAACTAAAGCCTTTTTATAGGCTACAATGAAAGAAATAAAACAAATCCTAACCAATGTGGGACAAAATTGAAAAAGAAAAAATAAAAAACCTAATAATAAATAATAATAAAAATCTAATAAAATCTGCCATTGAAACAATGTGGGATAAATGGACTCTAAGCCAAAATATCTCATCTTCGATCACACCAGACAAGAAAATAGGGGCCTTACAAAGCCACAATACTTGGCAGATTGTCACTTTGCCGCCAAGAAAGAGACCTATTAAGTGTAAATGGGTATGTAAAGTGAAATATAATCCGGATAGTACCATAGAAAGAGACAAAGCCAAGTTGGTTGTCAAGGGATATACAGAGACCTATGGAATAGATAACCAAGAAAGATTTTTCACTATTGTTAGGACTCTATTGGAAATAACAGCCTCTCATAATTAACACCTTCATCAAATGGATGTCAACAATACATTTCTTACCCTATAAAAAATAATGCATTTCTCCATGATGATATTTATAAGGGAGTATGACGATGTTGGAAATCGTCTAGGAGTAATCCGGGTCTAATTACCTCTAGGAATGATTTAACAAGAACTCTAAACAATAGGGATGGTGATTTTTGTTTGTTTTAGACTGAGCCTGAGAGTTAGTTTCTCTCAAGTTGCCTACGTATCCAATGTATATAATTGGAATCAAGTCTTTTGTAGTTCCTTAGGGTTTGTTTATATACGGGGCATTTTAGCCCTATTTCTTGTCCTGCAAGCACCTAGGATTTACTTCCTAGCCCCTAAAGATTAACGCGTATAAATCCCTTTGATTCAGGGATAATTATGATGATATTTGATTGACAGGATCGGTGTCCTATAATCATGGGATTCTCTCCATGTTTATCTCATTATGTAGTCACATGTTTGAACTATCAACAAAAGGAAAGACCTGGATGTCTGCTTATTTGGGCTCTCTCGAGTCGCTCTCGACTGGGTTGCACGACCGCCTATATGACCGAGTCGTCTCCGCGCGGTGGTCTAGTCGGGAAGGGCCAGGACAGACCTCCCACCTGGGGTTAGGTCTGATTAACATGGGGCCCCTGGCCTCAATGATTCTTCATGTATTTATTATAATATCATTCTAAGAAAGACACGTGGCAAGGTCTACTTTGAACATCGTCGTAAGCCCCCCAGGTCTGACTAGACTCCTTTAGAGTGAGGCAGATCTGACTTATCCGGAGCACATCTCGGTTATCTCACTGTGTTGGGAGTTGCTTTTCCAGGTGGCTGCGTTACCGTCATAACTTTGTTATGACATACATGAAAAACGAAGCGTTTTTGTACACGCATTAATGATGGTTGTATTTCCCAATACCGTTTTTGGGGCTTATAACCCTCTAGTCGCATCACGTCTCCTCAGACGTTTCAAACTTATTTACTATTAAATTAGAAGGTAAAGTCTACCGGTTGCTATTCCTCTTCTTCAATTCATTTACACAAGTAAGCTTTCTCCTTCTCCCTTTTTTCAATTCGTTTTACTGTTAATGAGTGAGCCAATCATTCTCACAGATAGTTCAATCAAAGCTTTGTTTGAGTCCGCCTCTGAATCGGAAAGTGAGTCCTCCCATTCTAGGGTTAATTCTGAGAACCCCGTTCTTCCACCGGGCGAAAATCCTGTTCCCAAACCCTTAATCAATCGTAGGGGATTCGAGCACCTGGTCTTAGCCCCCCACTTTGATCCGTCTTATTCCGGCCCTCCACGCTCCTCCAGAACTTCAAAATTTGTTCTGACTTTAAAAGCGCATATGGCTTTGAAATCATAAGCCGCCTGCCATGGCATCGATTCTAATCTGACCAAGAGTGACTTGGTCTCCATACGTAAGCAGTATAAGATAGAAAATCTGATGTACAACCCCAAAATCCCTGCTCCCGGTGTTTACGCGTATCAAGCTCCGGAAGGTTACTGCACCGTCTACCGGGAGCAACTCCTTTGTGGTTTGAGGTTTCCGATGTGCCCTGCGATATTGGCTGTCATAGAGCACTATGGCCTGGGGCTTGCCCAAATTGTACCCAATGGTATAAGGGCCATAGTGGGCTTTGCCCTTTGGTGCAGGTGTGCATGTATCCCTTTCACCGTTAAGTATTTCAGGCTCTTCTACCAATGTAAGCAAGTGCTTGACCAAGCCGGGTAGTACTGCTTTCCGTGCCAAGGAGATTTCTTAAAGGATGTTAGGCTCACCGAGAAAGGAGAGAGCTCCTACAAAAACTGGAAACGCCGGTTCTTCTTCCTTTGTACCGAGGTGGGGCTTAACCTGGGTAGATGGAATACCGCCGACCTGGGCAGCGATCCCCGATCCACAGACGTTGATAAGAAACTAATAGATGACATGCAGAAGAGTGGCATTTATATCGTCCTGAAGAAGTACTCTTCTGCGTTGATTTATTCTGCCAAACTGCCAACTGTTGGCCCTGATATTTAGAAGGAACTAAGTAAAGAAGAATATGAAATCCGTAGGATCTTTGTGTTTGCTTCCTCCGTTTTTGGTCATAAAATACGTGTGCTGACTATTCTGTCTTATTGCGTGCAGTGTCGAACTTCGCTGAGTTGCTTGCTGATATGGTTGAGGAGGAGACTCCTGGCGGGGGCTTAAATGAGCCTGACCGGTCCGAGAGGACCGAAAGCATTGAGATGCCTGCTACCCGAGCTATGGGTATCGTGCTGAACTCTTCCTCAGCTCGACGTCTCTCTGAGCATCTTGATGATGCACCTGAGTCTTCTACTCTTCCCATACGAAAAGGAGTTGATCTTATGGAGGTGGACGCGGATGTGCAAGGGGGAGATGAAGGAGTGGAGGAAGAAGAAAATTGTAATTGTTGATACCCCACAAAGGGGCAGATCTAAGAATAAGAGGCCAGAGCCTCGTCCGATTGGTGATATTGAGGACCTTACTGAGGATGGACCTTCATCAAGTCAGGGACGCCATTTTGAGTTCTCTAATCAAGACCTAGCTACGGTGGTATGCTATTTCTCTTTTGTCAAGTTATACCTCCTTGCATTATTGCGATTTCCTCCTGACGTGCGTGCCATTCTTATAGGGGGCCCAAGTCGGGCAGGAGTTTTAAACAGACTTGCCGAGTCTTTGGCAAGTAAAAAAGCTCTGAAGAAGACTGTGACGGAGCTAAGGGAAAGCCGCCAGAAGCACATGGATGCTTTCAAATCAAAAGATGAAGAAATCAAGTCACTGAAGGAGCAGCTCGGAGCTCGTGATGCCAAGCTTTAGCAAGCCAAGACTCAGTATATCTCCGAGCTTCAAGCTACATTTGACAAGTATACTGAGGAGAACTCTGAGCTGGGGAAGGCCTTAGCCAAACTCCAGGCCGAGGATGCCTTGGAAGCCTCCATTCCTGCTCGGGGTGCTCAAGCCATTCATGAGTACAAGTCCTCTGGACATCTTTCTGTTAGGAAATCTACGCGAGAACGCAACGGAATTCAAAAATTTATTTCCTTTTTAACTAGGATCGACTTCGTTTAAGCAATAAACAAATAGATAGTAGACGGTGGTTACCTTGGTTGATCTAAAAGATCGACGCTTTGACCGTCTAAGGAGAGTAGTTCTGCATAGAGCCGCCCAAGTGTTCGGCCTCTACCGCTAGTCCACACGAACAGCCCGCCGGAATCCCATCATGGATTGCTATTGGAAAACTCCGGTTGCTAGACCGGCCTTTTTCCCTCTCTCCAACTCTCTATAGGATGCTCTCTATTTTACACAAGAACTATTAGTTCTTGGAATTATGTTGTACAAAAGAGCTTGACACCCACCTCTTATTTATAGTGGTTGGGGCGCCCCTATCTAGTGTGGAGGAGAAGAAAACATTTTCCCAATAAAATAAGGAAAATATAATTGATTGATTTATCTCATTTATTACAATATCTCATATTAAATAAATCTAGGATATTGTCAATATCTTATATTGAATATTCCCAAGATATTGTCAATATCTAATATTGACTATCTTTATTTTATTACCATAAATCAATTTACACATGTGTATATATCACATATATATTACACAAATAAATCTATATATAAATATATAGCCATTACATATGTGAACATGTATATCTTATATATATGTACATCACACGCATGTTAGCTAATATATATATAAATATTAATATCTAATATTAATATATGGTAATATCATTAATTAAATTGCACAATCCAAGTGTATCTTATACATTAAATGTGGCGCCCCTTTGACCAACAAATTGGCTTCCGGAATATTTTTAATTAATATAATTAATATCTTGTATTTTATTTATTCATAATAAATAAATACCACCATATTAATTTACCACTATAACCTTTATAGTCTCGAGATAAACTTTCCTTATTTGGTTATCATCTATAACCACATTTTAATCCGGCTAGATGTTCTTATGTGTGTGACCCGATAGGCTTCCGAATATGTTGGCCGTAGACACAAAATACAAATTACAAAAATGCCCTTCATACCTAACGATCACGGGATAGCGTCTAGCAACACACCGTGACCCCCAATCATCGGAAGAGTCAAATGCAATGACTACTACCTTTCATGTGAAACAGTTACCGTGTAACTTACAATCCTATCGCTGTAATAATATCCATACGGTCGTTAGTCGAGTGTCAAAACATCAACGACCGTATCTTATAATCTGGATATCATGCTCTCTCAAAGTAACTCGCGTTTACTCCCACTTTGCAAAGATTCACGAGTAAGACATTCCTTATAAGAAGGCCATTTCGGATATTCGATCCCAATCATAGGATACGCGATTCCCGGACGACCAATCATGTATACTCCGCAATGCTTCATTGTCATACCCAATCACTACCGCATGATCGCCCCGTGGCTGGGGAAACCTCAATAGTGTCAAAGCATGACAATCCACACCGTGATGCCATGAAGACTCGGTCCTAAGGATAATTACACAACCGCCACATAAGTGTGACACTTATCTGTGTAAGTGGGTCGATCCTAACATACGCATTCTCTAATACACGCCCACGCATACCCAAGTGTCTCTACACCTTGATAGACGAGATCTATCCCCGCCTAAAAGACAGAAGACATCTAATACGTGCTAGCTTGCTCATACTATCAATGCCCTGCTTAATAGTACATCGCCTAGAGACATTTAAGTATCAAACTTATTAAAGTGATTAGAGATCTCATCAACCACAATCGCCTATCATGGTTTCTCTATCACGCTTTAATACTAAGGACGTTATCATATAACAATTCATAATTGGTTCTTTAGAAGAAACGTATATATGACAACATAAAAGCCATTATATATATGTATAAACATAAAGAAATAGTAGAAATGATCCGACCGGTCGGATCCGGTCCAACCCGATTGGGTTTAGGACACTATTCCAACAATCTCCCACTTGGCCTAAAACCAATCACTCGTATACACACAGACCAAGTTGAAACACAAGATTCTTATGCAATACTCGCAACCAAATTTCTAGCCATAAACGGATCGCTATCCGTGGGGACTCAGACTATCTTCATATCATGTTCCAAATGACCAAGTCAAAGGAACCGCCTCAACACACACACGAATCTCTGACGAGACCCTGGTCCTTGCTTCAAGGAACAAATCCACTTACTATATCAGCTATATAGAAAAGGTGGATGAACCGTACAAGGTTCAGGAATGAACCTTCTAGATCCATGTACTGCTCCCGTTGTGCCTCCAAGGCAATACTGTGTTTTGGCTAAGTTGTAGAGTTTACAGTGACCCATAGGCTAGAACATTTCCAGCTCACTGTATCACTTAATCAATCGACTGCAAACCCAGACAGTAGCTCCCACTCGCCTTCATAAGACTCAGGATATACGTCTGTATATCTATGTTTATTTAATTCCAAGTTTCAATAAATTAGGAAATCTTCCTTAACTTGTTTAAGGATATTCTCGACATTCACCAGATTTACTTTCATACTTGCTCATGACTGTTCATGGACTATGAGCATCCGGCATTACCTTTATGATGGTTTCTATCGCAGTAGCGAAGGAAACCTTCCATAAGCATCATCTTTTACCTTATCTTTAGGACTAACGTCCCTAACATAGATAGATCTTGAGAACACCGCCAGCAGAGATCCCTGTCGCGATCTATGCTAAACTCCTTTTAGCATCACATCTATTTAGGTAAACTATAATCTAACAAAGAGATTAAATCTATCGCTATAGATTCTTATTTCCAAAATTAAGAACTGCCAATCCAAGTGCTTTCGTAAAAACCTTGAACTACCAAACATTAATTGACTGTGACATGGGGTGACAATTCTTGAGAGAGATATCCAATACCTTACTCAAAAATCGTAACACACTCCCACTATCCATATTGCACATGGGGCATATCCTTCTTTTGACTAAATCAAACTCCTTTGATTATCTAACAAAGAAATCGTCTAGAGAAACTTGTTTGAGTCCATAAATGGATCTCGTGGGCTTACATATCATGTTATCGTCTATGAGCATCGAGCTTTCTACCCAACGTCTTCAACACTATCATATAGCCATGATACGAAGTTATAACAAACATCATCTGATTATAACTAGGCTCAGCTGGCAGCATAAAGGTAATTACAAGGTTTACACCCCGTACCCCTCAGCCGTCACTATAGCCTGATGGTAATCATATTACAATCCATGTCAGCCTTTCAGGGACATTCCCTTTAGGTAAGACATACTAGGTTTACAACCTGGTTGTCACTGATGGAATCTAATTCAGATATTATGGCTCCTAGCCATATCTCTCAATCTTGCCTTTCAAACATTCTTTCATAAATCGTGAGATATTCATTCTTCAAGATGAACATACCAACAGCCTTTTCGGGCTTGAGGTTATCCACACTTTACAGAACTTTTGTGTGCACTGAAAGCAAAGGTTTTACACCTCATCGCTATGTGGCGTCCGCTCACGTTCCTCTGGTTGAATATATCTTTTTGGTTCTCAAACTCTTTTGAGATCTGATTCACTCCCACTGTTTCTCTTGGAAGAAACAATTCCTCTAGAAGACAGCATGTTTAGAGACAAACATTTTGCTCCGCGGACATGTAAATAATATATAGCATACTTGCTAAGATACACCACAAAGTCGCATATGTCGTACTAGGCTCCAAGCCTTTTTGACTTTGCCTATGACAACTTCAAATCATCGGTTAAGATAGATTCGACATTATCCTCTTCCATATCTAATATGGAATTTATTCAACCTTTATTCTTTGGAACTAAGTTAGGTATAAGGGCACTATCCCGAAACGGGTAAGGGATACATCGCATGGCTTGCGTCACACCTTTATCATATAAAGTGTTATTTCCATTTTGGGAACACAATCTAATTGCGTATCCTGAGATGGTATCCTTCAAGGAGAATCTTATTCCTTTCGGGCGACTTACTTCAAACACCTTCAAGTATTAATTACTTCAATCCAATTGAAGATTAATTCCTAAGTAGCTCATCAATCTCATATTCGTGATCGGCTCGAACTTTTTTGGGCTTTCCGAATTATGCACTTTACTGAGTACACTTGACTATTTCTAAAAATAGTCATAGAGATTAACAAACAATTATTTGTGGCATTAATTGTCATAAGCCAACAAACATCTGTATGTTTAGGCTTTAGACAATTTTTCTAGAGTTTACGACCTTTTCATAAAAGGGTATTTCAGTCATCTTTAGATAAGATACGTATTACCCACGTGATTCATAATCATATGGTTCAACATCATCAGAATGACATTTAATTACACGCTTCCCTTTCATAGAGACTGTGCCTAGAGTAACCACAAATCAAGGATAACAGCCATACAAATATTTAGTTGAGATCTCATAACATATATCAACCATATAGTGACAACAATCTAGTATGTTAGATTCAGTGACCTTCCAACTTTATCGGAATAACATTTATTCTTTACGATTGAATATGTCTACTAAATCCTAACAAATAACTGAAAGCATGTTCTTTATAAGAACCGGAACATAATAACATTTATTTAGTTCCCTTATCAGTTTACTAGATCCAGAATATGGTAAGTGTTACAACGTTTGCTTCACCTTCCATATCTGTATTTAATCTTTCTAATTTAATCACACTCGTAAGATATCATATATCTAAGAGTTGACTTGAACTTAGATTGATTTATCTCAACTCACTTGCCTATAATAGAAACTTCAATAAGTTTTCTATTTAAGCACATGCCCTAACTTTCATTTTAATCCTTCAAGCACTTGTAAATGTTTCTTAGTGTAGTCTTCATAAGACTTAAGATAGATCACAAAATCTATGTCTTTGATTTCCTTTCATAAACAAAATCTAAAGTTTATTAAATAGTTTATTTATCCTTTTGAATCGTATTCAAAACATTAACTATTTAATTTAATTAACCTTTAAGCAATGATAGAATTAAGTAGATACTTAAATCTTACAATTTTGAAAACAACCTTTCCAAAATTAGATGTGGTCATTCTTATTCAACGTTTGAATTAATTGTCATCGTATGACTGAATGATCATCTTGGATCGTATCCAATATCATGAGCTTCCGCCTTTCATTAATAATTAAAGTCTTGGAGTACTGCATCAAATATGTAGTTTCCTTGTCTTTAACTACTATAACGGGATTGCTCGTGTCATTGCTTATTTTAAAAGGATTAAAATTACTTAACCGTATTTGAGAACGTTTCTCAAAAGGTAACAGTCATAATTTGGTTTTACTAATCGAGAATAAAACATAAATATAAAGTTTGCTAAAACTACAACATAAAAATGAAAATAAAAGAGTGTTGTTGTTTATACACGCAAAATCAAAAATGGTCTTTTGATTTATGATTTTGCTCCCACTAGTCAACTACTCCCAATTGACTTTCAAGAATCTTTCAAAATTCTTTAGTGGCCAAGATCTCATCTGGTTACCCCGATTCCCGACGAGGGCGATCAACCGGAATAATTCGAAAGGTATGTAACTCTTACCAATAACATCTTCTATGTGACTCTTGGTGGTTGACTAGTCAACTCTTTGACAATTCACATCTTTATGTGGTAGTCAACCCCTTGCCTCTAGAATAAGACGGTCCTGACGAGGGCCAATCACCGCAATACTCTAGTCAAGTCATAACCCAATATTCGAGAGATCTCATACGATCATATCTCAATAACGACGATATACCCGTGGTAGGTCAACTCCCGACGAGGGCTGTAACATCCCGACTTTTCGTAAAAGGGTAAAATAGTCATTGGACGTATTTGCTACGACCTAATTATTATTTATCCTATTTATTTGATTAAAAAGGATTTAATTAAAGGATTTAGCTATTAATTATAAAGGATTTAATTAATGGCTATAAAAATAAATAAATTCCCAAATTTATTCATTAGTCTGGTGCGCATCTTCTGAAGGAAAATAAAGAGGAACGGCGCACAACAGAGAAGAAGCAACGCAGAAGAAGACGAAATAATAGGAAGAACCGTGTGATCAATCCGTTCATCCGATCAAGATGCCGCAGAGAGAAAATTAATCAGCGAGAGAGACGCAACTTTGGAAAATAACATCTCTCGATTTCGTAAGTTTTCGCTTAGCCTCAGCTTTGTATTCGTAGAGTTCGATTCTTGAGAAATTCGTATCTTTTAATCCGTAGCTCTGTTTCGCAGCCATGAGTAGTCGAAACGATCGTCTTGAAGCGTAGATTAATCTAAAAATAGTTTCACTGCAGTAAGCCCAGGTAATCTTCTGTTTTTCAGGCCCTTTCAGTTTCGGTTTTCAGCAAGAAATAGGATTTTAGGGTTTCTTGTTGATCACATAGGTTTTGGGGTTGAGGATCAACAATTGTTGCAGTTGTTGGGTGTTTTGCTGACGGTGTTGCAGGAAATTAAGGTAAGAGGCTCTTCCTATGATTCCAATTATCGTTTATAAGGTTTAGATCAAGTTTTAAGGTGTTTAAGATGTTTTAATGCTAGGAAGATGTGTTTTTCATTGATCAAGGATCATAGGTGTTCTTGGAATGGTTAGATATGTTTATTTACGTTTTACTATGTTTAAATTGCTGCTATTTTAGGTTAGAAACTAATTTGGATTGAACTTGAAGATTTTAGGGTTCTAGTCGAACCCAGGTGGACGAGCGTCTGGCCTCTCTGGACGGGCGTCTACTTGGGGCACATTTCGGACGAGCGTTTGGCTTTCCTGGACGGGCGTTCGAAGTGTTGTTTTACATTCAGGATTGAAACTGTTTTAGGTGGACGGGCGTCTGGGTATAGTGGACGGGCGTCCAATAAGCTTCAGACGGGCGTCCAGAGACTTAAACGGGCGTCTAGCTTGTGTTGTCCTTCTTCCTTTGTAGGCTGTTGTTCAGCCTTATAAGCACGATTTAGCTTTATGAAACATTTATATATGACATATTAAATGGTATAAACTTGGACAAGCCTGAATTGAGCTTCGATTCGTTCGATTAAAACACCCGAATGTACTCTTAAAGGAGTTGAAGTTCGGATCCGTCGGAAGAGCATGATAGGCTTGTGCTTTGATGAATTAGCATTCATCAATGTGCGTGTAATTGCTAGGACTTGTCCGTGTCTAGTGGTCTAGGAAGAGAGTAGTATGTGTGAGGAGATTATTTGAAAACACTTAGGTGGCTAGTTAAGCATCCTAATAAACAACGTCTTGACTAGTAAAAGATTAAACAACATGTCTCTCTTGGCTAGGCACCGTGGCTAAATCGTGATGCATGTGCTACCTCTCGAAGGTGGAGGAACTCAGAGGTCAAAAAAACCTAAGTACAGAGGGACTCTGCTGAGGTGTGCGTGCTATCGGAGTCTACCTTTTCTAGACTTCGTGGATATTGGTGTGATCCACTAATATGTTGCAAAAGAGTGTCCCTGAGGTGGAAGAACTCCGTAGGTCATAATGACCCTAAGTACGGAGGGACTCTGCTGAGGTGGATGCGCATAGTGCCCTTGAGTGCGGTTGTAACACAGATAAGCTAAGTAGAAACGTTTAGTCAATTCATGTTGATGGACATGAAATGAACCCTAGATTGAGTCGGTCACACAAAGATAAACAACTAAACGATTAAATATCTTTTCTTTATAAATCTTAATTGTTGTCGTAGCTTCTCACTTTTACTAAGTACTTTGTACTTACCTCCTTTGCATTTTCTTTTGTATGCATTGTGGGGTGAGAAGACGAACAGGTTGATCAAGTGTAGACGACGGCTTTTGAAGACTTAAAGTCTCGACGGAGCTTCTAGATTATTTTCTTTGTAAAGATTGTGTTAGACTGGTTGTATTTCTTCTCTTAGATTTGTTGTAATTCTACTTTTAAGGCATCGTATTGTATAAGTCTTTGGGTTTTTCATCGTTGTAATCTTAACTATCCATCTTTAGCATGGTTAATTTCTATTCATAGTAGCTTTTATGTTTTTACCCGAGTCTTTTTAGCTTCCGTTTGCTCTTATTTGATACGACGACGTAGAGGCTTGCGTATAATATTAGACTTATTTAATGCTATATGCGCCGAACGTTTCTCTTCCGGATAAGGGCTCGGTATCCGGGAGCGGGGCGTTACAGTTGGTATCAGTGAGAAGTGTTCCTTTCTTTCTAGGCTTCCATCTCTCCACTCCTTTAAGATAAGATTCCTTTAGACCTTTTAGAACTTGAGCTTGGTGGTAATCTTCGTATGACTAAGAATCCTTAAACCGTGGTTAGGTTGCATTAGGACCAAGTGAAGAGTCGTCTTAGGCGGAGGTTAAGATGAGTTCTCTGCTCTCACATCTTTTATGTGATCACATCGCTTTGTTTTCTCCTAGTATCCTTAGTAGAAACTCTTCCTTCTTTTGAAGTTCCAAACCGTAGCTTGTTGCATAGGGTTGTGAAACTCCTTTAAGTAAAGCTTTGGGATCGAAGTCTTATGCCTACACTTAAAAGTCGAGGTCCTCTTGGTTGATTTCCTTTTTCCTTACTTTCCCTATTGAAATCTCTTCACCTTCTCTACACATGAATATCTAAGTTTACTTTTATCTTGGCCTAACTTTGTAGAGAATGATATTTGATTCAGCTCTACAAGTCCCCCACTTTCTCCTTTTCACTATCACTTGGTTGAGTTCATCAACATTCTTTGACCTTTGCTTTGCTTGAGATGGTTCTACACGAACTCCATGTGTAACCCTATTATTCCCAAGTACTCCTCATTCGTTTCAACTCATAGTGTTAAAGGTCTCTTACTCTGGCACATACTTTTCATCATCCTCGTGTTTGGATTTACCCAACATGAGTGAACGCTTTTGTTTCCGTGTTTTCCCTTTAACATAGGATTGTCTCTCCATACTCCAAAAAAATTCTGCAAATTTTCAGCAAAGTAGATTACTGTCTCATCTACAATTTCTCTTTTTACATCAACTCGATAATCATTACAGATTGTTCAGAAAATTCATGTTTATACCGGACACTCTGTCCAGAAAATCTGCAGCTGCACCTTCACTTCTTCCTCTGTTTTGAATAGGTTAAACATCGTCAAAGGACCTGAATTTTTGATATGTTGCAGACAACAATTTTATCTACAGCTTTTATTTTGGAATTAAGTTCAGATTCTTTTTAGTTTGATCTCGATTTGCAATTCAACACACTGTTTATTAATCTGAAAATTCTGGCAGCTTGTGCAATCGTCAGAAATAACTGTTTTTGACCAACTTACTTTCATCCAAAAAATTCTAATATTTTTATATCACCTGGAAAACTCCGGTATCTAAATCTTTTCTCTTTGGATCGTGCTCAAATTCCTCTTCGTTTGTTCTGTAAAAAAATTGATAATGTCAGATCCGGAGTAAAAAAATCATACACAGCAACCTAAAAGGAATATTCACCTCCTTGACTTAGAGTTTGGGCTAAGAGGGTAGTAAGTCACGACTGTTATGTTTAGGAGTTCCCTGAAGTCTGATCTCTTCCTGAGTTAAATCTTTTAGTAGGATGCTTGTAAAGCTAACGTTGTAGTTTCTTTTGCAGTTGTAAACGAGAACCAAGGTGCTATCCTCCAACATGCCATGTTTGATGTTCAGACCCTTTTCGTGCCCTTTTATAAATATACCTTTTCTGGTAATTTGTTTCTCATGTAATCCCTCACTTGAGATCTTTAAACGCAACAAATCCTCTCTCTCGCTTGGTGTCATGAATTATCTCCAAACATATCTCCATAAGCCCTTCTTTTGAACAAATTCATTCTTTCTTACTTCTCAATTCAAGAAACAAATTCTCGTCAAAGTTTGCTGAACCTCCTGATGTCAGAACATTCCTTTTTACTTGTGTTTATTCCAGCTTCCCTCCTAAGGGTAGTGTCGATAATGTAACTATTTCACCTAATGCTGCCTGTTCCTTTAAGGTATGCATATCTTCGTTTGCTGGTCATATTTTTTTTTTAAGCCTATCATGACATTCCTCTTCAGTTACTTATGTTTAACCTTCTAGCAATTTATGCTAAGCTAGTTTCAAGCAGAAGGTAGCCTTTTCCAATGTGCCTTCCGAACTTATTTAGCCAATCGACGTTTGAGTTCCTAAATTTTTGATCTCCATTTCAGGTTATTGCACCTTGTACGCTTCAGTTTAAATATCTCGCGGGCCATTTAGAGCCATGAACCGCCATATACATCATTTTGACTTTCCACTTTCTGTTTTGGCGTTTCTACTACAATTTTGTTACACCGGTTGAAAGTCTATTTTATTTTAACCGTTTCATTTCCACATGGGGAATAACCTCGAGCATTTATTCATTGGCAGTGTACTATTCCTCTCGAGTAGTGCAACCTTGAACCTTTTATTTGAGTCGTCAATGATCGTTTAAACTTCCTTTGAAGGTTTGAATTAATTCTTTGAAATCAAACCTTACCCGACAATTCTAAAGTGTCATTTCCTCTTCACTTAAAATCTTGTTTGACGCTTAATTATTCAAACTTTTGATTTTCCCTTACAATTCCTTGAGGGAAATTTCTAATTTCCCTTAAATCTTGAAATAACCCATCTTTGACTATTGCAAACTTGGACATTTCTTGACAAGTGTTTATCTTATTCTGAGACCTTTTGGTGTACTCATTTTGTCTCCATGGCTCCTTAATGATGAGATTCTTGCTCTCGTTTGATTTCTATCTTTCTAGTCCTTCTGGTGCTCGACCTTGCACCTTTACTTTGCTTTTCGGTTGTGTGATGTTTCCCTTACGAAACTCATGTGAACTGAAGATCTTTCTAGTTCGCCAACATCCATATTTGTTAACCAAATGATTAACAATCAAGGTCACTTTCTTAATGTTCTCAAGCTCGGTGTTCTCTTTTCATACATTGAGAATATCTTCAAGTCCATCTGGTGATGTTCTAACGTCTCCACTTTCTAAAGGCTTATATGAAAGCCTATTACCATTCTTCCAAGTTGCCTCTGAAATCCTTGTAGACCACCGTGTCTTGCAGAATTCCACTCTCTCAAAAGAATTCCATCTGCAAGGTGTTCTTTTGTTGTCCTTCTGGTGGCCATCTTTTGTATTATGATACAGTGCCTTCTTTCTTCATTCCGAACCAACTTCAACTTTCCTCAACGCGGATTTTTCTTGTTTTGCTAGTAACCCAAGCAACCTTTCTTATTTCAAGTGCATTGTACCCTTCCTTGGCTTACCTAGTTGACATACCACCCTGGTACTCAACTTGTTACTTTTCAACTTCTTTTGTTCTCCAAGCTAACTCCCTTGGCATAAGAATTGGATTAGACCGTCAGAGAGAGAAAGGGGGCAGATGCATGCTTCTCATTTTCCTAAGAAGTCTCAGAAACACTACCGCCAGAATCCTTGTAGTTCTTCAGCAAGCTTGTGGTGCCATGATGGAAGTTGAGATCGAAAGAAGTCAAGTGTGCCGGGAAACACGATTTAATTTGGGAAGATTCAGCTTTCCGGGTATAGGTCAGTAGGAGCAAGCAAAGAGTGTTGAACCGATGATTGCAAGATTCGAGGCAGTCAATGAGTTCGTAAAAGAAGCAAGAAAAGGATCCAGTTGTTTCCGGTTATAAGTGAGTGGTTAGAACCAACCAGCCATTGGTCATGAGTTAGATGAAGATAGCAACCGTTGGTAGCAGAATCATCTTTGGGATTCCGATTGCGGAAGATTGGGAAGGACAATGAAGAATGAAAACCTCGAGATGACAATTGCAATTCCACTTGGAGCGACCAAGAAGTACAAGAATTAGAACAATACTGCTGGAGATCTTTCATGAAGATAGAGATAGAAGAACACGAGTTTCTAGGATGAAGTGGAGCGACAATGGAGTACGAGACCAGAGTTGATACAGCAAGCCAACAAAAAGATTGAAGTAGATCGTCGCCACCTCGAGATAGCTCAAGACAGGTGGAAGAGTTGGGAAGATGGAAGAAGAAGAAGACTGTACGAGTTAGGAGACAAAACGCTTCGCAAGTCCAGAGTTCAAGTACCTCTCGGTTACATTCGAGTTTCGAGGACGAAACTCCTCTTAAGGGGGAAGGAATGTAACATCCCGACTTTTCGTAAAAGGGTAAAATAGTCATTGGGCGTATTTGCTACGACCTAATTATTATTTATCCTATTTATTTGATTAAAAAGGATTTAATTAAAGGATTTAGCTATTAATTATAAAGGATTTAATTAATGGCTATAAAAAGAAATAAATTCCCAAATTTATTCATTAGTCTGGTGCGCATCTTCTGAAGGAAAATAAAGAGGAACGGCGCACAATGTGAGAGAAAAACAACGCAAAAGAAGATGAAATAATAGGAAGAACCGTGTGATCAATCCGTTCATCTGATCAAGATGCCGCAGGAGAGAAAAGTAATCAGCGCGAGGAGACGCAACTTTGGAAAATAACATTTCTCGATTTCGTAAGTTTTCAGTTTAGCCCTAGCTTTGTATTCGTAGAGTTCGATTCTTGAGAAATTCGTATCTTTTAATCCGTAGCTCTGTTTCGCAGCCATGAGTAGTCGAAACGATCGTCTTGAAGCGTAAATTAATCTAAAAATAGTTTCACGGCAGTAAGCCCAGGTAATCTTCTGTTTTTCAGGCCCTTTCAGTTTCGGTTTTCAGCAAGAAATAGGATTTTAGGGTTTCTTGTTGATCACATAGGTTTTGGGGTTGAGGATCAACAATTGTTGAAGTTGCTGGGTGTTTTGCTGACGGTGTTGCAGGCAATTAAGGTAAGAGGCTCTTCCTATGATTCCAATTATTGTTTATAAGGTTTAGATCAAGTTTTAAGGTGTTTAAGATGTTTTAATGCTAGGAAGATGTGTTTTTCGTTGATCAAGGATCATAGGTGTTCTTGGAATGGTTAGATATGTTTATTTACGTTTTACTATGTTTAAATTGCTGTTATTTTGGGTTAGAAACTGATTTGGATCGAACTTGAAGATTTTAGGGTTCTAGTCGAACCCAGGTGGACGAGCGTCTGGCCTCTCTGGACGGGCGTCTACTTGGGGCACATTTCGGACGAGCGTTTGGCTTTCTGGGACGGGCGTTCGTGTTGTTTTACATTCGAGATTGAAATGTTTTAGGTGGACGGGCGTCTGGGTATAGTGGACGGGCGTCCAATAAGCTTCAAACGGGCGTCCAGAGACTTAAACGGGCGTCTAGCTTGTGTTGTCCTTCTTCCTTTGTAGGCTGTTGTTCAGCCTTATAAGCACGATTTAGCTTTATGAAACCTTTATATATGACATATTAAATGGTATAAACTTGGACAAGCCTGAATTGAGCTTCTGATTCGTTCAGTTAAAACACCGAATGTACTCTTAAAGGGAGTTGAAGTTCGGATCCGTCGGAAGAGCATGATAGGCTTGTGCTTTGATGAATTAGCATTCATCAATGTCTCGTAATAATTGCTAGGACTTGTCCGTGTCTAGTGGTCTAGGAAGAGAGTAGTATGTGTGAGGAGATTATTTGAAAACACTTAGGTGGCTAGTTAAGCATCCTAATAAACAACGTGCTTGACTAGTAAAAGATTAAACAACATGTCTCTCTTGGCTGGGCACCGTGCTAAATCGCGATGCATGTGCTACCTCTGAAGGTGGAGGAAACTCAGAGTAGGTCAAAAAACCCTACGTACTGAGAGGACTCTGTGAGGTGTGTCGCGTGCTATCGGAGTCTACCTTTTCTAGACTTCATGGATATTGGTGTGATCCACTAATATGTTGCAAAAGAGTGTCTCTGAGGTGGAAGAACTCCGTAGGTCATAATGACCCTAAGTACGGAGGGACTCTGCTGAGGTGGATGCGCGTAGTGCCCTTGAGTGCGGTTGTAACACAGATAAGCTAAGTAGAAACGTTTAGTCAATTCATGTTGATGGACATGAAATGAACCCTAGATTGAGTCGGTCACACAAAGATAAACAACTAAACGATTAAATATCTTTTCTTTATAAATCTTAATTGTTGTCGTAGCTTCTCACTTTTACTAAGTACTTTGTACTTACCTCCTTTGCATTTTCTTTTGTATGCATTGTGGGGTGAGAAGATGAACAGGTTGATCAAGTGTAGACGACGGCTTTTGAAGACTTAAAGCCTTGACGGAGCTTCTAGATTATTTTCTTTGTAAAGGTTGTGTTAGACTGGTTGTATTTCTTCTCTTAGATTTGTTGTACTTCTACTTTTAGGGCATCGTATTGTATAAGTCTTTGGGTTTTTCATCGTTGTAATCTTAACTATCCATCTTTAGCATGGTTAATTTCTATTCATAGTAGCTTTTATGTTTTTACCCGAGTCTTTTTAGCTTCCGTTTGCTCTTTTCTTTGATACGACGACGTAGAGGCTTGCGTATAATATTAGACTTATTTAATGCTATACGCGCCGAACGTTTCTCTTCCGGATAAGGGCTCGGTATCCGGGAGCGGGGCGTTACAAGGGCCGATCAGTTGGATCCGAACAAATGCTCTTCACCGTCGCTATAATATTGGGAGACAATTTTTCGACTTGATTTTTGTTGTGGAAGTATTTACGTAAATTAATTCACTTAATTAATTTTAATTACGGTCTCATCAAATATATCTATCTCTATAGACATACATCCTACACATTTATCTAGATCGTGCCTAGTCATGCATCTATCGTATCATATAAAATAAATACAAGCACAAAATAAATAAATGCGTAAAGTAACCGGTATAATCATGGACTTTTCCTAGGTGCGGTTTCGAATACAAACTGACGAAACCGCGGATCACAATCTAAGGGTAGCTGCAACCGCCAATAGGATCTTTAATGCTCCATTCTCCAATGTGATCTTTATTTTCGTCTTTCTTTGGTCTTCATCTTCTGCTCCATTCTTGTTAGATTTAATTCTATCTAATAAAATAAATACACCCGCCGCACACGGGGGGAGTCAACGGGAATGGGATAAATGCCGAAAATAAACTAGGTCACGTTCTTCATAACGGCCTAGGACAATTTTTAAACCAACAGAAAAATTAAATCATTCACATCTATCCTA
Organism: Gentiana macrophylla; assembly: GCA_026214975.1. Lineage (NCBI taxonomy): Eukaryota > Viridiplantae > Streptophyta > Magnoliopsida > Gentianales > Gentianaceae > Gentiana > Gentiana macrophylla. Next base: position 77,905,173 of record CM047816.1, read on the forward strand.
TCGGTCGAGTCCATGATCAATCGGGGTCCATATAATCATATTATATCTACTCTATCTAATCCATACAATAACATCTTATGAAAAAGATAAAATTAAAATTTAACTACTTGCGTCTTAATTAATCAATTAACATTTAATCCATTAAATAATTGTATCCAATCAATTAACTAATTAACATTTAATTAATTAATTGATTTAATCGAAATAAAATTAACGATTAATTTTAAACGATTTTAATTTTAATTTTAATTAATTAGAACTATTCCAAAATAAATCAAAATTAAAATTATTTCTCTTTTGTTTCTTTCCTTTTGATTTCGTAATAAAATGGATGCCTTTGGTTTCCTAAACCAAATTTGGCTTAGGCCTGGCCACTTTCCAAAATCAAAATTTTGGAAGTGGCTGAAGCTAAGCCTTTACAAATCAAATATTTGAAAGGCTTGCGCTATTCCAAATCAAATATTTGGAAATGCCAAATAATTTTGGTTTAGGCATGACCACTTTCCAAAATCAAAATTTTGGAAGTGGTCCAGGTTTTTTCCCAAATCAAATATTTAGAAAGGGCCTAGGCCTATTCCAAACAAAGTTTAGAAAGACCATTATTATTTTAATGCCATGTGGCATCCCAATGGCCCAAACTATTTGAACCATTGGTTAGCCACATGACACAACTAAACAAAGGAGATTTTAATCACAACTATGAACAATATTGAAACACAAAATACACAAAATAAAATTTAGGGATCCACCAAAAAGATGCACCAGCCGACGTCGACCGCCCGAGGGAGCGCGCGCGCAATTTCGATGGGGTGCCGCCGCCGATCGGCCGAGCACCCCAAAAGCCGCCCCTTTATTTTTTTTTTCTTTTCGTGTATCGATTTGCGAATAAAAAAATCTTTCATCTTTTAATTACGTGATTTAAACGATAAAATTAACTACGCATAATAACATGCTTATTGCTTAAGCTCGAAGCTCTCTCCGATACCACTGTTAGGAAATCTACGCGGGAACGCAGCGGAATTCAAAAATTTATTTCCTTTTTAACCAGGATCGACTTCGTTTAAGCAATAAACAAATAGATAGTAGACGGTGGTTACCTTGGTTGATCTAAAAGATCGACGCTTTGACCATCTAAGTAGAGTAGTTCTGCATAGAGCCGCCCAAGTGTTCGGCCTCTACCGCTAGTCCACACGAACAGCCCGCCGGAATCCCATCATGGATTGCTATTGGAAAACTCCGGTTGCTAGACCGGCCTTTTCCTCTCTCTCCACTCTCATATAGATGCTCTCTATTTTACACAAGAACTATTAGTTCTTGGAATTATGTTGTACAAAAGAGCTTGACACCCACCTCTTATTTATAGTGGTTGGGGCGCCCCTATCTAGTGTGGAGGAGAAGAAAACATTTTCCCAATAAAATAAGGAAAATATAATTGATTGATTTATCTCATTTATTACAATATCTCATATTAAATAAATCTAGGATATTGTCAATATCTTATATTGAATATTCCCAAGATATTGTCAATATCTAATATTGACTATCTTTATTTTATTACCATAAATCAATTTACACATGTGTATATATCACATATATATTACATAAATAAATCTATATATAAATATATAGCCATTACATATGTGAACATGTATATCTTATATATATGTACATCACACGCATGTTAGCTAATATATATACATAAATATTAATATCTAATATTAATATATGGTAATATCATTAATTAAATTGCACAATCCAAGTGTATCTTATACATTAAATGTGAACAAATTGGCTTCCGGAATATTCTTTAATTAATATAATTAATATCTTGTATTTTATTTATTCATAATAAATAAATACCACAATATTAATTTACCACTATAACCTTTATAGTCTCGAGATAAACTTTCCTTATTTGGTTATCATCTATAACCACATTTTAATCCGGCTAGATGTTCTTATGTGTGTGACCCGATAGGCTTCCGAATATGTTGGCCGTAGACACAAAGTGCAAATTACAAAAATGCCCTTCATACCTAACGATCACGGGATAGCGTCTAGCAACACACCGTGACCCCCAATCATCGGAAGAGTCAAATGCAATGACTACTACCTTTCATGTGAAACAGTTACCGTGTAACTTACAATCCTATCGCTGTAATAATATCCATACGGTCGTTAGTCGAGTGTCAAAACATCAACGACCGTATCTTATAATCTGGATATCATGCTCTCTCAAAGTAACTCGTTTACTCCCACTTTGCAAAGATTCACGAGAGTAAGACATTCCTTATAAGAAGGCCATTTCGGATATTCGATCCTAATCATAGGATACGCGATTCCCGGACGACCAATCATGTATACTCCGCGTGCTTCAAAGATCATACCCAATCACTACCGCATGATCGCCCCGTGGCTGGGGAAACCTCAATAGTGTCAAAGCATGACAATCCACACCGTGATGCCATGAAGACTCCGGTCCTAAGGATAATTACACAACCGCCACATAGTGTGACACTTATATGTGTAAGTGGGTCAGTCTAACGTACGCATTCTCTAATACACGTCCACGTACAGTCCAAGTGTCTCTACACCTTGATAGATGAGATCTATCCCTGCCCTAAAGACAGAAGACATCTAATACGTGCTAGCCTGTTCATACTATCAATGCCCTGTTTAATAGTACATTAGCCTAGAGACATTTAAGTTTCAAACTTATTAAAGTGATTAGAGATCTCATCAACCACAATCGCCTATCATGGTTTCTCTATCACAGTTTAATGCTAAGGACGTTATCATATAACAATTCATAATTGGTTCTTTAGAAGAACAGATATATGACAACATAAAAGCCATTATATATATGTATAAACATAAAGAAATAGTAGAAATGATCCGACCCGGTCGGATCCGGTCCAACCCGATTGGGTTTAGGACATTATTCCAACACTTTCTACGGCTTTTAAGGCCTACTGGGCCCAGTCATGCAGCATGGCTATACTCTTGGAGTTGATGAAGCCAAAGCACAACGTGCTGATCTGGTTGATCCTGACCTCCCCCATTACAAGACAATGTACAAGGCAGGTGCGGGCAGGATTTATGATGACCGATTGAAAGAGTTTAAGGAAGGCGAAGACATTAGCGCTAAGTATAATAAACGTCGCCTTGTCTCTCAGAGTGCTGAGGCGACTCATTCCTCAATAGAGCAAAATCCTATTGCTAAAAATTGATTGTACTCTTTCTTTTTGTTAAGACATATGTTGTTTTGTGAAATTTCTGAAAAACTTGTACGTTTTCCGAATATTTGTAATACTATGCCTATTGTATCTTTATTTCTATTCTGAAATTTATTTTGGGTTTAAGTACTTACTTGGTACCCTTTGCATTCCCCCCAGTATGGCATGGATTACTTATTGTACTGGATGACATACTTGGTCTTTAATTGTGAGTTTGTATACCTTTTTGCTGTTTGATTTTAGCCTGTCCTGTAGACTCGGGAAGTTTGTCTTTGCAAACTTTCTGAGTCTGTCTTGCAATACTCAGTTAAAAATTTGTCCTGGCCCGCAGACTCGGAAAGTTTATCCTTTGCAAACTTTCTGAGTTTGTCCTGCAGTACTCAGTTAAAAATTTAGTCCCTTTAGGGCTGTAAATCAACAATATTATACTTATAAAAAGAAAAATGTTGTTAAAACGCAGTGATGTTTGATTACATATTTATTGAAAATGACAATATTGACAAGAAAACAAAGCAAGTCTGGCACCGGTCTTTAACATAAAATTTCCTAAGGTTATTGGCGTTCCAACTTTGAGGTATGGTCCTACCTCTTGCATCGGCTAGCTGATATGCGCCTTTTCCATGAACTTTGACCACCTTGTAAGGGCCTTCCCAGTTCGGGTCAAGCTTGCCTTGAGGGCCCTGTCTGCTAACCTCATTTTTTCTCAACACCAGATCTCCTTCTTTAAAATACGAGTGCCTGACTATGGAGTTATAGTATTGAGATATTCTTTGCTTATACTTGGCCATTCTGATGTAGGCCACTTCTCTGGCTTCTTCCCAATCATCTTTGGCTTACCTGAGTTCAACATATTGATATGACTGGGCGTGGAGCTCGGACTCCGATCTCTGCTGGAATGACTGCTTCACATCCATAAGCTAAGGAAAAAGTTGTTTCACCTGTAGCCGAGTTTGGCGTAGTCCTGTACGCCCAAAGTATGTTGGGTAGATGCTCAACCCAATTCTCTCCCTTTTCATCCAGTATCTTCTTCAAACCAACCTTGACCTGTTTGTTTGTCTGTTCAACTTGGCCATTCGCTTGTGGGTGGCCGACAGAGGTAAAGTGCTGGGTTATACCCAGCTCAGCACACCATGACCTGACTGTCCCGTCTTCAAATTGTGTCCCATTGTCTGAGATCAGGGTCTTGGGTATACCATATCTACAGAAATGCTTTTCCAGAGGAAATTTTGATTGGCCTTTGCAGTAATGGTTGTTAGAGCTTCAGCTTCTACCCACTTAGTAAAGTAGTCCATTGCTACAGCAAGGAACCTTAGATTTTCCGGAGCTTGGGGAAGTGGGCCGACTAGGTCCACCCCTATTGATAAAAAGGCCAAGAGGAGACAATGGGGATCATTTCCTGTGAAGATTGATGAGATAAGTTATCATGCACCTGGCATGACTTTCATTTCATGACTAATTCATTTGCATCACTTTGCATAATGGGCCAGTAGTACCCGAATAAACGACATTTTCTTGCCAGGGTTCGTGCACCCGCACGATTTCCACAAATACCAAGATGAATTTCTCTAAGGAGATAATTTCCTTCTTCATTTGAAGCACATTTGAGCCAAGGGGATATGAAAGATCGTCTGTATAGAACTTCATTAAAAAGAGAGTAGCTGCTTGTTTGAGATAGGACATAATAGGGTCCATCCATGTAGCTTATTGAGTGACTGGTTGTTGGTCCCTTGAAAAGGCTTTGGTTAAGTTTAGGGGGGTGAATAAACTTAACACTTAAAACTTTTTGAAGTTAACAAACTCAGCAAAGTCGGTGCTTTCTGCTGATCGCTTAGTAGTCTCATCGACCACTCGATGAGTCTGGCCGATTGCTCGATGAGTCTCATCGACCACTCGATAGTCTGGCATTGTTGATATTACTGGATTTGTTGCAGCGGAATATATTTAGTTTAATCCTTGTTACTTGTTATTAAAGGAATGATACTAAGTATTGGATACTCAGTAGTGTAGGTGTGTGAATCAGTAGCTAGTTTCAGTAGGTTGATGTGATCAGTATACTAAATGTAGAAAGTAAATGCAGAAAGTAAGTAGGCAAGTTTTATAGTGGTTCCAGGTGGTGTAATCCTGTCAGTCCACTCTTCTCCTGTGATGTTGGAGGATATTGACTAGAGATCTTTGAGGTACAAAAATCCTTAAGCTGTCTGTCCTTCACCAATAACTATGGCTTCACAAACTGAACACTTGAAACAGATAGGATTGCTGCTCCAAAGTATTCCACTGGTCTTTGAAGGGTAGGATTGCCTCTTCACCAGCTCCACCACAAACAATAGTTCTTGACACCTAAGTGCTTCTCTGTCCTCAGTAGGTTTCTTATAAAATAAAGTTTGAATCAAGTAAAAATGATTCAGCTGTCAATGCTTGATGTCTTCAAGTGTATATACTTGATGTAACTTGATAGTAGGTTACACTTGAAGAAATTTCTTGATCAGTCAGTTTAAGCTCTGTGTATGTCAGCAGGGTGATTTTCTTGCCAGCTCTGAATGTATTATTTTTTCTTTTTAATTTTCATCACTTGTATCTGAATCAGGAGTCTTTTATTTATAGGTGAGAATCCTGTGACTTATGTTTGAATTTCAAACATAGCCGTTTCAGATTTGTCTGCATCTTGACTTGCTTTATGTCACAGTTCCTAGTACTGACACTGCCAGTTTGATTTTTGTCAGTTTTCAATCTGTCCACCCTTTGACTTATGTCCATTGGTTAATCCTCTGAAACTTTCCAACGTTCTTTTTATCTTGGCCATTGATTTGTTGACAATATCAAGGCTTGTAATCCATCCTTATCCTTGTAATCTTCCAATGTAACCCTTCATTAAATTGAGAAATATACTCAGCAAATATCTGAAGTATAATAGCCTGCTGATGTACATGTTTTACAGCAGGTTTAAGTCTGCTGTGTTTGAGTAACACATTTTCTGAATTCTTCTCATCTAAATTTTCATTGTGAAGTTAGAGTACACCATTTTGATCATAACTAAGTTCCATTCACTACTTATCATATGGAACTTAGACCTTGTACACAAGGTATATGTAATCAGTTTAGGTCATCACAGACTTCCTTAAATTCTGATTCCATATCCTTGACTTTAAATACTAAGTTTGATCCCTTAGCCTTCAATAACCGAGTTTGTACCCTCAGCCTTCAATAGAATCCTAGACACTCTACTGACCTAGTTACCCTACTGATCTAGACAGGTCTGCAGATACAGTCAGCTAACCTTATTACAATGCTTGTTTGATCAAACCTATAGAAAGATCAAACTCTAATAAACCTATACATTTGATCTAGACATCTTTTTGCCATTGCTCTATAACAGCTAGTATGTCACTCATCATTAAAACTTAAAATATATCCAACAATTTCCCCCCTTTTAGTGATGATGCCAATACCTTCCTTACAGCAAAGAAAAAAAGATAAAAACACAAACAGAGCAAATTCAGTCATCTTTCATTAAAATCATATTTGTTCAACATTATTACAAACTAGGATCAGCAGAGTAAAATAAACAGTGTAAGTGTGCTGATCTAGTTTCTGTTTTTGTTTCTGTCCTACTCTTGTTTCTCTTGAAACTCCCTGATTTGTCTTACTATGTATAGCATCCATTGATTTTCTATTGTCGAGAAATCAATCCAAGTATGTAGCTGTTTCCACCATTTCTATGATTCTGGTAGGGCTAGTCTTATAGCATGAACACTGAAGCCCTGTCCCATGTAGAAAATTTTAAATTCTTCATGTGAATCCCTTGCTGACTAAACTCCCAGTCTTTGACCTCTTCCACCTCTGCCTCCTCTTCCACCTCTAAAAGAAGCTTTCAGTGACTTGACCCTTATTTCCCAAAATTTTAATCCTAAAAAGGAGTGAAGACCTTCCTGAAATCCCATGTCATGATAGGGTCTCTTCTTTCCATAATATAGCTTCTTGTATTCTTTCAGGAAGTCATCAGTCATCTGAATCCTGCCAGGTGCAGGTTTCCTAAACTCATTTATCTCATCCTCCCACTTCTTCTTAGCAAAAATCCTTGCAGCTTCATTTGTTAGTAATATCATCCGCAACGGAAGCAATTTAAGGATCTAGATCTATAAAATACACGTAATAAAATAACTAGATCTATATCTACAAGGGGGTTGTAGATCATACCTCTTGGATCTCAAAATCCAAGTTGAAGAACCGCAAAAGAAAGATTGCAAGAAGATGTGAAGAGCACCACGATCTTCCGTACGTGTGATCCAAGCAACTCCCGGTGGAAGGAAATCATCGACTCGAACCCCTCCGATATGCTACCCGGAAAAACCTCCAAGATTTTTCCTCAAACCCTTAGCCGAAATTTTTCTATCTCCTCTCTAAGAGTTGATAGTCGAAATTATGTGTGTGTTGTAAGGCTTGGGAGAACTCTCTTTATATAGGAGAGTAAAACTTAACCTCCAAGGATTTTATTTTGCAATTAAAATAAATCCATTAAATAAAAATAATTCCATAATATTCTAGAACAAATCTAGAATAATATTTATCTTTATTTCTTTCCATAAACATTTATCTAATAAATATTTTATACACATGTCTTATTAATACACAAGAAAATAATTTCTTGTTCCATAATAATAAGGGGGGGCGGGGCGAAATTTTCACTTATTGACCTAGTCAATATTAATTTTGCCATTACACAATAATTGGGCTAAGATTATGGAAAATGTCTTTTCCACATATTTAATTATTTAGCCCAACTAATTTAATAGTCCACTAAACAATTAATTCACATATCGTTTTAATAAAGTCCAACAAGAACTAAATTAATATTATTAGGATTCGACGTCCGAGAATAGCTATGCTATATTAGGAGGCACGCGTCGGGGACCATGGACTAATAATCGTGACTCCGATAAATCAAATAAATAATTATCTTACGAATGTAATAATTATATTCGATAAATCAATCACAGAATATGCCACCATAATCCCGTGATCGCACTCCTCCGATTATGAGATTATATTTATCTCCTCATGAGAATAATAATAAGCGTCCCATTGATATAATCATTACATATGGATTAATCCTCCACGCACCGCTTCATTCTAAATCGGGAAGTTACCGTTAACCCTTTTAGAACCTCTTATCCTTATTTACCATTAACCCCTAGTGATCAATTAATTCATACAACTCACCGGTAGCTAATCGTTGTAATATGAATTCTCGTGCGATCGATCGCTTTCTAGGATTAACAAATAAGTGAATCGTCTATCTACTTCCATAAATGGAAGGAATGGATTCCGTATCTGTGATAACACGTACTACTCACTCAATCCAATTACAATGCCAAGATGGGGTAATTCGGATCACGACTCGGTGTGTAATCCTTAACCGTCAAGTCAAACCTTTTCTCGATTCAAGCGGTTGATCGATCACCTCGGATTAAGATATATCCATAAATATGATCATCCATTGATTCGATAAGACTTCTCGATTACGGAATTATATCGTGAACTCTAATCAAATCGGTCCAAATTTCATATGATATATCTATCATATATAAATGCCCCACTAGGTTCTCTTAACCGAAAGTCCGGATAAGACAATCACACCTATCGTGTTCTGGGCGCATTAATAGCACATTAAAGAAGAGACCCGATACTCTCGATTAACTTCACTACGGGCTAATTGTATTTTAAGTACATCTTCACTAACTCAATCCTCCTGTGTATATCCCATACACTGAGTTAAGTGATTACATAAACGATATACTTTAGGGTTTTCTGTAGTGTAAATACTATTGTCACATCGGTGAATATGAGAATAATAAATATGAATAATAATATCATTTCATTTATTAAATAAAACAATTACAAAATTGTCTTTCGGGCATCACACCTAACAATCTCCCACTTGCACGAAAGCATGTGATTAAAAGTTTTAGAGCACACCCTATTATTTAAAATACAGCAAACTATCACTCCCACTTGCTCTAAAGCAAATGAGACATGTCTCTAATACCTATAGTCTCCAAGTGTCGACTAAAAGCTTCAATCGACAGCGTCTTGGTGAATGGATCAGCAGGATTATCGGCGGAGGCGATTTTCTTGACGGAAATGTCCCCTCTATCGACAAAATCTTTGATCACCCAGTATTTCCTCTCTATATGATTCGACTTAATGTGCTTTCGAGGTTCCCTAGTGTTGGCAATGGCCCCATTGTTATCACAATAGAGAGTAATAGGATCTTCAGCATTCGAGACAACGCCTAATCCGCTGATGAACTTTCTTAACCAAACTGCTTCTTTAGCTGCCTCCGAAGCCGCTATGAACTCAGCTTCCATTGTTGAATCGGCTGTGCTGGATTGCTTTTGGCTTCTCCATTCTACTGCACTGCCACCAAGCGTAAACACTGAACCAGAGGTAGATTTAGAATCATCTCTGTCTGACTGAAAGTCAGAATCGGTGTACCCCACTAGCTCCAAACTCCCACTCGAATAGACAAGCATATAATTTCTGGTTCTCTTCAAATATTTGATGAGGTTCTTTCTCACGCCCAAAGGTCACGGTTGCCCCTGATTTGACCGAAAACGGTGACTAATCCAACGCCGTAACAAATGTCGTCTCGTACACCTCATAGCATACATAAGACTACCAACAAATGAGGCATATGGCACTCTTCCTATAGCTTCACCTCTTCGGGGTTTGAGGCCCTGAGTCTTAGAGAGGTAAACGCCGTGACGGGTTGGTAGAAAACCCTTTTTTGCGTTCTCCATACTGAAGCGTGCCAGCACCTTATCTATATAAGTTGCTTGGGACAGAGCTAACATCCTGTTCTTGTGATCCCTTATAATTTGGATCCCTAGAACATAACTCGCTTCTCCCAAATCCTTCATTTGGAATTGCGTGGTCAACCAACTTTTCACGTCGGACATCATCCCCTTATCGTTGCCAATTAGGAGTATGTCATCAACGTACAACACTAGAAATACAACACTATCTTTGATAACCTTCTTGTACACACAAGATTCAAAGCAAAGTGTTGTTCAAATCATAAGACTTGATCGTGTGATCGAATCTATGATACCAGAACGAGATGCTTGTTCAACCCATAAATGGATCTCGAGCAACTTGCACACCATGTGCTCTCGACCTTCTTCAATGAATCCTCTCGTTGTCGCATATAGATTTCCTCGTCGAAAAGCCGTTTAAAAACGCTGCCTTAACATCCATTTGCCGATTTCATAATCCGGACATGCGCACCAATCGAAAGGAGGATGCGGATGGTTTTCATCATGGCCACAGTGAGAAGGTTTCCTCGTAGTCTATACCTCTCCATTGTGTGTAACCTTTGGCTACCAAATTGCTTTGAAGGTTTCAACCTTCCCATCTACTCTCTCTTTCGCTTGTAGAGCCATTTACATCCAATGGGCCTTTCACCCTGAGGAAGTTCTACAAGTTTCCAGACTGAGTTAGAGTACATAGACTCCATCTCTTGATTCATTGCGTCAATCCATTTATCCTTATCGTGATCCATTAAGGCCTTCTTATAGGTCGGAGGATCATCTTCCACCCCATCAGAGGCGACTACGTTTGCCTCTAAATCCATGCCGTACCGAACCGGTGGCCGAACCACTCTCGCAGTACGTCTAGGTGGAACAGGAATGTTGAAAGTGACTGTTGTATTATTAGTGTTGTTTACAGGAACATCAGCAGCCACAATAGGCCTGACGTCATCGGAGAGTGATTCCTCTAGTACAATTATACTTCGAGGTCTATGGTCTTTCATATAACTTTCCTCCAAAAACGTAGTGTTAGTCGAGACTAGCACTTTGTTATCTTCCGGATCGTAAAATAGACCACCACGTGTACCTTTTGGATAGCCTACAAACAAACATACTTTCGTACGTGATTGTAGCTTGGTAGTCTTGTCCATCAGCACATGTGCAGGACAACCCCATATGCGGAAGTGACGCATGCTTTCGCGATGTCCCGACCACATCTCAATGGGTGTCTTTTCGACAGACTTGGACGGTACTGCATTCAAAATGTGGACCGCTGCTTCTAAAGCATAACCCCAAAAGGATATAGGTAGTGAGGCATAGCTCATCATTGATCTAACCATGTTAATCAATGTCCTGTTTCTCCTCTTAGCAACTCCGTTTTGCTGAGGTGTCCTAGGCGCTGAACGTTGGAAACAAATTCCTTTTTCACCAAGTAGTCAATGAACTCAGATGATCTAAATACTCACCTCCACGATCCGAGCAAAGGCATTTCAATGACTTGCCTAGTTGCCTTTCGGCTTCTGCTTGGAACTCCTTGAACTTTCCAAAAGCCTCGGACTATCTATGCAGCAGATAAACATAACCGAATCTCGAGTAGTCATCAATGAAAGTCACAAAGTACTCGTATCCGCCTCTAGCTTGTATGCGTTCATCGGACCACAAAGGTCCGAATGCACTAAGTCTAGAGTTCCCGTAACCCTATTACCTTTTGATGAGAAGGGACGCTTAGTCATTTTTCCTCCAGGCAACACTCAGAGAGCAGCAAAGGTGTGTCAGCAGATGACTCACATAAGGCATTAACCTTTTCAAGTCTTTTGAGTCTTTCCAAGGAAATATGGCCAAGCCTCGGATGCCACAAGTATGTTTTATCTTCTTTTACTTGAGAAACTTTCGCCTTTTAGCGAGATCTTTGATGAGCGATTTTAAACATTTCAAGATATTAAGTATGGGAGCTTTATGTGGTCTTACAAAATATAAACCGTTTTCATTCGTAGTTGAACACAATTCAAAGCCATTCTTCAAATAAAAATTCACCATTCAAATTTGAAACAGAAAATGATTGTTCAACTAAGGCGAATGAGAAATCAAATTTCTCCCGAAATTGAAATAAAATAAACATTCTCTAAATGTAAAATTCTATTATTAAAATGCAAGTCCACAGCTCCACATTTGCTTTGCTTGAAATGAGCGCCCAAAGCCTACTCGCATCACTTGAGAACCCTCTTCCACTCCTCTCGCATGCGAACTAAGAATCAATGAATGAAGAACATACATGGTTAGTAGCTCAGGTATCAAGTATCCAAGTGGATACATCTTTAGCTACATTAAAAGATTCCAAGAATAGTAATTCCAAATTACCTTTCTTATCTTTTCCAGTAACAGCCTTGGCTTTGCCATCTTTTACATCACGAAGATAATCCGGACAATGGCATTTCCAATGTCCTACCTCCTTACAGTAAAAGCATTTGCCCTTGGGCTTGGCCTCATCAACTTTCTTGGCTTTCTTTTTCTTCATTGGCTTGGGCACAGGTGCAACATTACCCTTCTTCTTTGGTTTGACCTTAGGCATGTTTGATGACTTAGCTTTGGCCATATTTGCTTCAGCTTTCTTATCCCCTACTTGGACCTTATCTTTCGATAGCAGGCCCTCGTAGATAGTCGGTTCATTAAGCATCTGTGTCATGGTCAACTCATGTTTGCCCATCAGATACTGAGTTTTGAACGGGATGAACTCAGGAGTCAATGATTCCAAAATCATTGAGACTTGAGTTGCTTCATCGAACAATGATCCATGAATACCGGCATCATTGAAGTAACTGATCATATTCTGAACATGACCATTCACTGCTTGACCCTTCTTCAATTTCGTGTTAACAGCCATCCTTATGGCATCGTGTCTTGCTTGGTTGCTAGGAGATCCAAACATCGAAGTAAGTTTCCGCATGATTTCTCCTGCGGTCTCAAACTCTTCAATCTGGGTCCTAATAACATCCGACACTGCCTCCAGGATGATCCCACGAGCCCGGTTATCTGCCTCGATCCAGCGATTACGCTGTTCGATCTCAGCTTTCCCCGGCTTTTGGATCGCCACCGTAGGGCATTCAGAAGTGAGTACATGTTGCACATTCTTATATGTGAGTACCACGTTTAAATTACTCTTCCATTTCTTAAAGTTGTTTCCCGATAATTTTTCAGACAGTAAAGCAGAAATTTGAGCACACATTTTTGCTGAAAATAAAATGACATTCATTAATTCAAGTTTAACACTACTATATAAGTTTATTTTAGGAATTGTAAACTAAAAATAAGTCTACTCTACCTTTCCAAGGTTTTAACCTCGCATCTCAGTGCCGCCTTAGGGTAGGTCAAAGAGATGACGGTTAAATCGAGACAATCTCATCAATGAATAACTTGTGAGAATCGAACATCCCACGAGAATCGAACATCCCTTTATTCATTGACTACCTTCCTTTTTTAGCCTAGATATTATCAAGAATATCCTTTATGAGTGTGACCTACTATATCGGATCTCTTAGGTACGCCCCGAGTGTGCCGTCTTAGGATAAGTCAGTGACCCGACGAGTACCCAGAAATCCTATCCTTTCAGAGACCAAGCCATGAATGTTGATAGGGGTGAACACCATCCTTAGGGGGACGAAATCAAAGCGCCTCGAGGCGTCACCCTTCTCTCACTTACTTGTATCTATAGTAGAGGCCGTGGGGTTGGCTGTCGCCTCCCCCGCTCCCACTCAATATTTTGGAAGTGGTGGTGGGTTAACTAACCACGTCTTTTTGATGTTAACATAAAAGCACATCGAATCAAGGATTCCGAATGGTGTCGGTAGGCAAGCCTACCCGTCCTATTCGTTGGAACATATGTGACATCGGAAGAAATCGGGTCAAGACAGCCCCATTGAGATAAGAAGGAATCACCCCTCCGTTCTCCGGTGTAGCTTAGTCTTGCCGGACCCCCGTGCATACATCACACTAGGAGGGTTAAGCCGGTCGAGCCTAGCTCAGTTGACCACCCAACCTATAAGCGAACCGTTTTTATCCAAGATTTGTTGTTCTTTTGCCATCATTCAATCTCGTAGACACTACGAATTGAAACCGTGATCTCGTTTGGGCTTTAAGGCGGTTCACCGAGAACACACACCGAAAGGCTTAACGATTTCATAACCCGTCCTCGGATCTTTAATTAGTTACTAAATTAATTAATTACCACGTATTAATTAAATTTCAACTAATTACGCGAGTTTGTATACATGCCTATTTTAATTACCAAAATTAAAATTCTACATGTATGCATGGAGTGGATTTATGATATGATGCATGTCATGGCAATTCCGATTTTATATCTATTTTATGATCAAACACATAAAAAATAAATTGCGGAAAATTTAAACACCGAGATGGATTGTTGGTACCCCCGTATCTAATCTATCCTAGGAAAGCAGTAAATTACATAATCTATGTCTTCGAGTCTTGATCTTCGAATCTTGAACTCGAACCGCCGGATCACGAACCACGAACATCCGAGAGGAGAAAGGGCTTTTTAATTAAATAAATCCAATTTATCATAATTAATCCATATGATTTTTTTTTTTATTATTATGCTTATGCGGCTGTTACCATAAAAAAAATATTTTCCAAATTTTTTTTTTGTTACAATAAGGCGGCTGCATAAATTATTTCCAAAAAAATAATTTTTTTTTTTTTTTTTTTTTTTGTTGTTGTTCTGCCAAACAGCAGTATGAAAAAAAAAATTTACATGCAGCCCCATTATTAAGAGAGATTTTTGATAGTGCATCTGGTTGTAAGAAGGTTATGCAGAGTGCATACATTGTAGCCTCTCATTTTTACTCTCTTTCACATAATACACTTTTATCGTGTGTGAGAGGTTAGAAATGAATGGTTGTAATGTATGCCACTTGGTACAACCTTGTTACAACAGTTGTATTATAAAATTTGTCCCATTATTAAACCCTAGCCGCATGCATTTATTTATAAATAGGACTTATAGCGACGCTTTTCAGCGTCGCAGAAAGTCCTGTAGCAGTTTTTTAATAAAATTTTATCCGTTTCTCCTCGTTCATACCTTGGGTTTCGCCTTGATCTTCAATTTTCCAGCAAGATCTTCATCTTTTCCAGCCTGGATATTCAAAATTACAATAAAAGATGCTACTTTTACATACAAATTTTGAAAATTGACATAAATAAAATACAATTCCTATGCTCAATTGTTACTAAACAAAGGAGCTACAATAGATCTAACGATTAAACAGTACCAACCCCAATTCATCTCTTCAACCAAGACATTCATAACATAATTTTTTTTTTTGCATGCGTCGGCCCCAACATAAAAAAAATTTGGGGCACAAAAAACTACATGTTTACCACTCCTAGATCTAATATTTTATACGTATAAATATAGATCACCTTGGCGACTGATACCACTGTTAGTAATATCATCCGCAACGGAAGCGATTTAAGGATCTAGATCTATAAAATACACGTAATAAAATAACTAGATCTATATCTACAAGGGGGTTGTAGATCATACCTCTTGGATCTCAAAATCCAAGTTGAAGAACCGCAAAAGAAAGATTGCAAGAAGATGTGAAGAGCACCACGATCTTCCGTACGTGTGATCCAAGCAACTCCCGGTGGAAGGAAATCCTCGACTCGAACCCCTCCGATATGCTACCCGGAAAAACCTCCAAGATTTTTCCTCAACCCCTTAGCCGAAATTTTTCTATCTCCTCTCTAAGAGTTGATAGTCGAAATTATGTGTGTGTTGTAAGGCTTGTGAGAACTCTCTTTATATAGGAGAGTAAAACTTAACCTCCAAGGATTTTATTTTGCAATTAAAATAAATCCATTAAATAAAAATAATTCCATAATATTCTAGAACAAATCTAGAATAATATTTATCTTTATTTCTTTCCATAAATATTTATCTAATAAATATTTTATGCACATGTCTTATTAATACACAAGAAAATAATTTCTTGTTCCATAATAATAAGGGGGGCGAAATTTTCACTTATTGACCTAGTCAATATTAATTTTGCCATTACACAATAATTGGGCCAAGATTATGGAAAATGTCTTTTCCACATATTTAATTATTTAGCCCAACTAATTTAATAGTCCACTAAACAATTAATTCACCTATCGTTTTAAAAAAGTCCAACAAGAACTAAATTAATATTATTAGGATTCGACGTCTGAGAATAGCTATGCTATATTAGGAGGCACGTCGGGGACCATGGACTAATAATCAGCGGCTCCGATAAATCAAATAAATAATTATCTTACGAACAGAATAATTATATTCGATAAATCAATCACAGGAATATGCCACCATAATCCCGTGACTGCACTTCTCCGATTATGAGATTATATTTATCTCCTCACGAGAATAATAATAATCGTCCATTGATATAATCATTACATATGGATTAATCCTCCACATTCCGTTCATTCTAAATCGGGAAGTTACCGTTAACCCTTTTTAGAACCTCTTATCCTTATTTACCATTATCCCCCTAGTGATCAATTAATTCATACAACTCACTGGTAGCTAATCAGTGTAATATGAACTCGCATTTATTGATGAGACTAAACTTTATCCCCGAGAACGGCGCCGAAAGTCGATGAGGCGTTTCCTGGGTTAAACGATCTTAACCGGCAAAGTACCGGGTCAAATCAGTAGTGCTAGTATGGTGAGTCGAGTATCGTATCCACAGGAACTTGGTAATTCTTCTAAGTGTGGTTAAACACCAAATAGCCGTTATTATTAACTCGATCTAAACCGCAATTTTATAACACGTATCACTACTATTCTAGTCAACATAAAATAAATACGAAAATTAAAAACTATACTAACATGATATATATAAATACATAAATATATATAGATCTGCATAAACCGCAATTTATATATATAGATATAAGTATATATAGATACCAAAATATTAAATGATAATTTTAGAAACTCGCCAAAACTTATATAATTGGTTTATACGATCTTTCGATTAAATGAAATGTGTTCGATCTCTCCTTTTATTTTAGATCCAATTGAGTAAATGAAACGGTGCACTCCTGAGGTAAACAATTCCTCCTCACACAAGCGTATGAAATTGTCATATGTCCATTGCATCAGTCCAAGGTCCACAACTGTTACGGTTTTTCTGAACAGGTCCCGAGTACAAATCTACCTTTAGATAAAAAGGAGTCATTCCGTTCGTCAAACGGTCAATTTTATTTAAAAGGCTCCGGTTGTCAAAGCCGGACGATTCAACTTTCCGGTTTAAGTTTCAATTAACTGATGATTTAACATTATTACGATCTCGAGTACAAATTATAATAAAATTCATTTCTCCCAAAACAAATCTACCCCGGGTAGGAAATCGGATTCCGTTATCACGTTATTCACACGGCCAATTTTACCCTCCGGTTTTTCTATTAACGAGTTCGATTAAATACGTCAATACGAATACGATCAAAATAGAAAAAGATTCAATTAACTCAATTTTAATCATTTTAACTTAACAACATTTCTTTAACGAAAAGATCGAAATAAAACCGATTACATAGTTTTGGCCAGTATTATATTTAGCCTAAAAACATTATAACAACGAAAAATATAAAAACAAACATGAATACTTAAGAAAAGTTACCCGAATACGGCAGTTGATTCAGAAATCGTATTTTCCGGACATTACAACTTCTTCAGCAAAACCGACTTCCGAGATTTTCCCGAGCATTATAACGATACTAAAACTACATTATTACGGCGTAAGGCCTTATTTACAAACTACTACTAAAAAGAAAAGAAAGAGAAGAAGATATATATTTTGGTACTCCCCCGAACTGCTCTCTGATCAACTCCTTATATAGACAAAGGTCTCAAGGCCGGACCGGTCCGGGATCAAGCCGGATCGGTCCGGACTAATGATTACATCCACTAACTTGATCTCTTCAGCATGTGCGTAGATTATATATATTTTTATATATAATTATTAAACTTCTAAAATTCATATCTCGAGTTCTGGACCTCCAAAAATTGCAAACAAAATGCCAAAATTAAGGTCTCGAGAAACTCTACAACTTTCATGAAGGACTCTTCTTCGATAACGCCTTCTTCTTGATTACCTCGTGTTCCTCCGCTATTTCGGGATTTTTCTTAACCCAAATCGATTAGCCACTTGATCACTGTTTAAGTTGTAGACCTCCAATCTTCATAATTTAAATTGCATTGGAAAGCTTTCGGGAAAATCTAGAACTTTCGTGAAGAACACTTTTTCTGAAAATATCGTTTTGATGAGACATTCGTTTGTCGAAGACATTTCTTGATTACCACTTAACCAGATTGATTGGCCACTTAACCACTTAAGCTTTTCAATTGACCATTTAGGCTCGTGGCACTCTCTAAATCATTCCAGAGATATGATTAAACTTCAATATGTCGATTCTCGGGGTCTCGGGTTATAAATCTGCAATAAAATACCACAAATACCCACGTAAATCTGACACGACACTCCGATTTACTAAAATCGGTACAAAATTACAACTTTTTACTATTATTACTACTAACTACTCTAAATTATAAAGATTAACATTTCATACTATTTATACCATAATTTCATATATTTTATATAGAATTCGTTAATAAAACATAATAAAATCACGTATTTTTAATCATATAAAAGTAATCTATCAAATTACTCCCCACTTAGCTTTTGATCGTCCTCGAGCAAAAATAAGCGGTAATAAAAGATAGTATAATTAATCAGATTTCAGTTTATATTGTCAATATTATAAATATATTATCTATCTTAATTTAAAATCTTAAGAAGACAGAAAGAGTATATAACTAAAATAACTTAAACATTAAATATTATTTAGATAAAATTGTACATGTAATACTTAATAAGTATAAATAAAATTTTAGAATTATTTTTAATCGCAACTATTATGAAATCCTGGAATCGGAAACTTGGTTAGGTAGTTGACAAAAATGGCTTATAAAGTTTAGGTTCAAGATGTTAGTTAATCGGAAAAAGGGAAATCAAAAAGAGAAAGAGGCAAGTCGTACGTACCTACATCTTCATATTCTTGAAAAAAAACGTAATCTCGATTTTTTTTTTCTTTCAAAATTAAGAACTATAAGCGTGAGTGTGTGTAGAAAATCAAACTTACAGGCATTGCTTCATCAAGATTGATCGGAGTACTACTCTTTCGATCGAAAATTACAAGTCCGGTTTCCTTAAACTTGTAATAATTCATGAGATCTTATGATTCAACTTTTTCTTTTTCATTTTATCTTGTGCCTTCATTCCCAGCAATAGGACATTTCTAGATAATACCCTAGCTGGACTACTATCATCAGGCAATCGGGAGCTTAATTACCTCATAGTGATATAGGACATTTCGTGATAATACCCTACTCACTCCAATCATTGGTAGCTACAACCGATCAGTTCTTTTTATTTTTAAGTTGTTAATCACAGATAAGGAAGATACATGGTATTCGATTAATTCTGTGTAAATATAGTGCTTCGTTCTTAATTTAGAATATTAATATATCCGAACTTATTACCAAAATCGACTATCTTGCAAGTGTCATGAGGTAAGATCGAATATACTAATACTTATCTAATCTTTCCAATCTCAGCATATACTAAAACTTAGCTTTTATGTCTTCATTTCTTTTCATAAGTACGTACAAAACTTGCAGAATTTCAAGGAAATGTAGACCAAAATTAGCTAAAGCTTGGTTATTTAATCACAATTGACAATTTCGAGTGAGGTCTTGATCACTCTAATCAAGGCTGAGGTAGTTTATTTGGCTATAGTTATATTTTTGTGGTGCCAAAAATCAACATACTTAGTCCAATTCCAAACTCATAATTCATATTGAAAATGATTCTAAAAATTTTACTTATAAATATCAACATACTTATATAATTTCATAAAAACAATATCTAATATTAATTACTCAATTATATAAACTTAAAATCTTATTAAAATATAAATTAGACATATAATATAATTATTTTTAACTATTTTTCGAAAATTTTAATGAATTTTCTAACCTAACTCTACTCCCCACTTACGAAGTGGCATCGTCCCGATGTTCAATGAGTAGTAAAGAAGTAGGTTCGAAAATAAAATTAAAATTATCTATTAACGTTATTTTTCTGATTTTATTTTAGCGTATACTTAAAAAACTAAGACATATATATTAAACAAGATACATTATTACAAACTTAAAAGAAAAACGTAAACTTAACTAAAGAAACTTCAAACTTAACTTAATTTAACTTATTAAAACTTAAATATCACCAACAAACCACCAACAACTCTCTAGATGGTAGACGAACAACCCGGTGTATCAACCGGTAGCAATCCAAATCGACTATCTCTAGACGGAAAAATTTCATTCGTCTCTAGCTCTTCTACTCCATTCAGAAGAATACACAAACGTGATATCATCCATGAATTAGGCATAGGTTTCCCCCTACTACCTCTCGTGATCGCAAACTCCAACACTGTCCTTTGAATCAATATACCCCAATCGACAAATACACCGAATGCCAAAGCAAAAAGTAGAAGCATTTCATTCTCAGCCAAACTTCCAAAATCCCAGGTGGGATAAAATCGAGAATTTATAAAATGCTTCCACGCTTTTAGATGTGGAAGTAGAGCTCGTGTTGACATGTCGTGATTTGTATCAAATAGCGGGAACAGACATTGGAACGACTCGTGTACTTTATTCAAATGATTAGAGGGATTTTGTAGTCCCCATTGCATTTCAAAATGTGGCATCGTAACTGGTGGAATTTCAAAGATTTGGTTGATAACAGATGAAGAGAAGGGAACAACCACTCCTCTTACTAGAACAATCTGAGTGATATCGACCATAGATGTCGTCATAAGTGCAGAATAAAATTCTCGCACTATTGAGACGTTTATCCGTCCTCTCGGTGTACTGACAAATTTTTTCCAACCAAAACTTCGAATGATAGTTTTTCCCCATTGATCAAGCTTGTCGAAATTTAAACCTTTCTCCAATAGGATTGGAGAATTTGCAAAATGATTGTGTAAAATGATACTCTCATTAGAAGCTTGAGATTCCGGATGATCCGGTGTATGAGGCTCGTAAGAATTAACCGACGGTGAGGAGTGGTTTGACATTTTAAAAATAAAAACAGAGTTGAAAGTTAAAAGAAATGCAGTGAATGAATGTGCAATTGTTGCTCCTACCTTTAATTCTTTAAATAGATGGTAAAATTATACGTACGTGGCTGCATTAGACAGACTCCAAAATGACTCAGCCTTCTTTTCTTCACGGCCCGGTCCGAGAATAGGCCGGATCGGTCCGGCCTCATCTTACTTTTACTGAGGGACAGAGGTGAAAGACAACTTGTGTTTTGTTTTTTTACTTCACGTGTGAAACATTTCATAAGCCTTTGAAGATATTTTACAAAGAGTAATTTATCTTTGATACGAACGGATAAAACGACACATTATATTTTTGTAAAACGACGTAGTAAAAAATTATTTTTGGGATTTTTATAGTTTTTATAAAAACTAAACCGATTTAAAATACAAACCAAATTTTGATAAAAACGATTGTAAAATCAAACTAAACGAAAACAAACCAATATCTAAACGACAAATGTCGAATAAAAATGCAATAAAAATGTTTAATCAACAAAATTATTAAATTCAATCTTCATCGTAGTCTTCCTCAAGATCAACTTGAAAACTCGAACTCGGAAACGACTGAGAAGCTGATGGCTGAACTGTAGTCGTGGTCCTGACTGAACTATCAAGACCCATCGAACTCATACCAGTCGTGACATGTGCAAACTCAGTGAATCCTCCCCAACTCGACATTGCTGGTCTCTGAACACCTGTCGAAAATACACCTGTTCCACTAGATTGGCTTCCAAAAGGATATGACGATGGATGAAAGCTCGAAGGTGGTGGAATAGGTGTTACCCACTCTGGTAAGGTATAAGGATCAGACTGACAAGGTGGATAGGCAGGATCATCAAAAGTAGGATTACGAAGCAACTGCTCGTTCCTTCTTAAACCTCTACGAATATCATCACACCACTGCCTATTTCTCTCAGCATATAAAGCCATGTTGGCATGACCACTTGCAACATCTGTCACTAAAGATTGAAACATGTCATATGTGATAGTGTTGGAGAAAGGAGTTTGTTGAGGCTGACTAGAAAAAGATGGAAAAGAAGAAGAAGATGTAAAAACTGGTGGAGCTGGCTGAGTTTGACGTCTTCTAATCAAAGATCTAATACTACCATCCGGAAGACTAGTCAAACTAGGTCCAATCAGATTTCCATCAGCCAGAGATAACTTGTCATTAGGCAGGAATGGTACTCCCAACCTACGACATAAATCAGAGATAAAACAAGGGAAGTATAGATGACTCCCTGGTCTGGCGATGACAATACTTTCAAAAATTCTTTTAAACATGACCTTTCCAACATCCACTCTAACATCGTTTACCATCGCCCAAGCGATACAAACATCTTCCTTTCCAAAAGCAGTATGTTTACGTGAAGGATAGAGATTATGGCTAATAAATCTTTTAATTGCCCTCAACCCTCTAAAACAATTCCCGTAGTTAAACCGATTTTCAACCCACACAGCGGTCGGGTCAAAAACATTCTGGGCTCTCGTATAGATCTGCTCAAAGCTAGCAGGATCATCTAAATTATAAACTACCTGTAATCCTCCTCCTCGTGAAATTCTTCAACTCCTAGGATTGCATTAATGACGGCAGGTGGTTAAAAGGAATATTTCGGCTCTGTAAGAGTGCAGCTTTGCATCGAGTAAGTCGCTCTTCCGACAATGTAGATAAAACCGAATAAAACTCAACTACTATAGTCGTGTTAATCTCCCTTCCTTCCATTCGCTAAATCTAACCACCGACGCTTTAAAAGATATCCTTAACTTCATCACCTAAGTCATCCAAGTCTAATCCTTTTTCAACCAGAACATCACATTTACTATAAATTTTCTCATACGCTTTCTTAGCCTCAGGTGATGCGGTTTTTTCAAAGCTTACGGCTTCTTCCTCAGATGATAAAATTACTGTGCCTACGACAGGAGTTGATATAGGAATTTTTGATTTTCTCTTTTTAGAGACTCTAGTACTCGACTCAGCCATTCTACGATATTGGTAATGCCAATCAACAACAAAAACAACAACAAAAACAATCAAAAACAAAACTGTCACAACACACTCAAAAATCAAAACAGTTGAAATTAATCTAAAAAAATTATGAAAAATGCGAAATTGATAACTAAATAAACTAAATTATACCTTAATATGTAGAAAACGTTGAAAAGTAGGCCGGAAAAGTTGAAAAGTCGCCGGAATGAAATGTGGCTTGTTTTTGATCCTTTTTTTTGATTTTTCCAAACTTTTGTGTAAGAGAGGAGATGAAAAGAGGAAGAAATCAAGTAGTGGTGTAGTGTGAGATGAAGTTTTGTTGAAGAAAAGTGAAAAAATTTCGTAATGGTGGGGTTTGGGTGTTTTGCGGCTGTTAGAAAAAAAATAGGGAAGAAGAAGAAGAAAAGAAGGGTCCCCGTCTTTTTTTATGATTTTAGACCCCGGACCGGTCCGGGTTAAGGCCGGATCGGTCCGTGCCCAAATTTTTTTTTTCACTTTTTCGATTTTTTTTTTTACTTTTATGATTCTTGATGAAAACTTATAAAAATTCTAATAAAACTTAATTAAAGTCTTTAAAAATAAGTTTAAAAACTAAAAATAAAATTTGAAGGAAATTTTATAATTTTATAACAATTCCTAAAAATTTAATAAAATCTTTATAACACTTTATTAAAAAGCTTATAAAATTTTAATAAATTTATATCAACTCTTATAAAACATCTAAAAAAAAACTTTTATAAAACTTTTATAAAACTCCTCAAATTTCATAAAGATCCAATTTTATAAAATTTTTAGAAGTTTTATGCGAAAATTTTATAAAATAAAATATAAGAAAAGACTCGAAACTTAAGGGGTTCCTGATTCTTCTATTTCTAGATCTTCCAGAGTTCTGATATAACGCTCGATCAACCTAACTCCTAAAAATGAAGCATTTGAATTATCTCTCGGAATTCCATCGGGATTTTCGGATAATCACCTAATCGTTCCCTTCCTAACAATATTCAAACACTCATCCTGGGATTTGGTTGTGTTTTTCCCACAGCGTCCAACATGTTCACTTTTTCCACATATTCTGCATCTCATTAGAAACTTTGCCCTTCTTTTTATCGCACTTCTTGATGTTCCATTACATACTTTTCTCAATCTGATCTCTCTCAACAATTTCTTGTTTTGTTCAAAAACTAAAGCTTCTATAGAAAACGCGACATCTTTATCAAGGCCTAATTTTAAAAGTAAAATAAAAACTCCTATTCTATCTAAAAAAGGCATCCAGTTCTTTTACGTCTATCCGGTAAAAGACGAAAAGAGTTTAAACATAATTAAAAATACAGAAAAGTAGAGTAAAGATAGATAGCACCTGGTATTTGGCTGATTCCAGTTTCTCTGCTTTTCAGTTTTTCATTTTTCTCTGCTTTTCGATTTGTCGGGGGATCAATCAATAGCATTACTTCTTCTTTCAGTGTGATTCCTTCTCCCTCCACAAATAACTTTACTCTGTGGCCATTGGCTATAAAAGTTGTATTTCCATCGATTAGTTCAACGACTCTCGAGCTTTGTAAACCCGTGTTACTTTAAATGGACTGTCCATCTTGATTTAAGCTTACACGAAACAACTTTAAACGTGAATTGTACAAAAGCACTCGATCACCTACACATGGACTCACGATTATAGATTTTCTTATCATGGAAAGATTTCGTGCGTTCTTGTAGATTCGAAAGCGTTTTCATAAGAATCGAGACGAAATTCTTCTAGTTACATCAATTGAAGCAATCTATGATCACCGGCTGACCTTAGGATCGAAATTTAGAAATCTAATAGCCCGAAGGCTCGGTGTTCTAACTCAACCCGGGAGATGACATGACTTACCAAAGACTAGCTTATAGGAGAACAACCAATTGGTGTTTCAAAAGTCGTTCAGACGCCCATAATGCATCATCTAATTTAATCGCCAGCTTTTACGATTTGAATCAACTGTTTTTTCACGATTCTTTTGATCTCTATTTCGATACCTCTACCTGACCACTAGTTTGTGGATGATAGGGCGTTCCTAGTTTATGCGTTACACCATATTTTTCAATTAACTTAGTAAATGGCCGATTGCAAAAATGTGAACCTCTATCACTAATGATCGCCTCGGAATGCCATATCTGGTAAATATATTCTTTTAAGGAATCGTATGACAACTTTGGTATCATTAGTGGGAAGAGCTTTGACTTTTCTACCCATTTCAAACATAATCTACCATTACAAGAATAAATCTTTTCCAAAAGATATAGGAAAAGGTCCCATGAAATCTATACCCCAAACATCAAATAACTCACATTCTAAAATAGGTTGCATAGGCATTTCATGTTTTTAGATACATTTCCCCATTTTTGACAAGATTCACAAGATTTAACATACTTATAAGCATCTCTATATAGTGTAGGCCAATAAAACCACATTGTAAAACTTTAAAAGTAGTTTTCCATCCTCCATGATGACCTCCTGCCTCACGATCATGACAAAACGATAAAATACTTAAAATTTCATTATCAGACACACATTTTCTCGATTATCCCATCCGAACATTTACGGAAAAGGTCCGTTCCTCCCAAGAATAAAATTTTAAGTTGTAAAAGAACTTCTTTTTAACACCCAAGTCCAATGAGACGGAATATAATCACGAGTTAAGTAATTAATGATATCTCCAAACCAAGGTGACATTTCCTTAGAAGGAATTCTATTTTTTAATAACTGCATGGTTGAAGGAGTATCTATTCTAAATAATTGTTCATCAGGAAATGAATCTTTAATTTCATTCCCTATCTCTTCCTCAGTCTCCATTCTACTTAGATGATCTGCTACTACATTCTCACTTCCTTTTTTATCTTTAATTTCAATATCAAATTCTTGGAGTAGGAGAATCCATCTAAGAAGACGTGGTTTCGCATCCTTCTTACTCAATAAATACTTCAGAGCTGAATGGTCTGTGTAGATTATTACCTTAGAACCAACAATATATGATCTAAACTTATCTAAGGCAAAAATTACAGCCAACAGTTCTTTTTCTGTAGTTGCATAATTAAGTTGAGCTGCGTTTAATGTGTGAGAAGCATAGTAAATAGCTTTGAGAATTTTTTTATACCTTTGACCTAAAACAGCTCATACAGCTAAATCGCTTGCATCACACATAATCTCAAAAGGTAAATTCCAGTCTGGTGCTACCAATACTGGTGCAATAATCAACTTCGCTTTCAGGGTCTTAAATGATTCCATACATTTACTATCAAAGTTAAAAGGTACTTCCTTTTCAAGCAAATGACTTAGAGGCTTTGCTATCTTCGAAAAATCTGCAATAAATCTCCTATAAAATCCTGCATGTCCAAGAAATCCTCTTAGAGTCCTTAGATTCACTGGTGGTGGTAATTTTTTAATCACCTCGACTTTAGCTTTATCAACTTCAATTCTATTTCAGAGATTCTATGACCTAGAACAATTCCTTCCGATACCATTAAATGACATTTTTCCCGTTTAAAACTAAATTGGTATCCTCACAAATGTTGTAACACTCTTTCTAAGTGCGACAAACATTTACCAAAAGAATCTCCGTAATCACTAAAGTCGTCCATAAAAATTTCTAAGAATTTCTCAACCATATCGTAAAATATAGACATCATACATCTTTGAAACGTGGCAGAGAGCATTACATAAACCAAACGGCATTCTTTTATACGCAAAAAGTTCCATAAGGACAAGTGAAAGTAGTCTTTTCCTATCTCCTGCTTGCAATGAAAATCAGAAATATCCTGAATAACCATCTAAGAAACAAGAATACTTATGACCACTTAAACGTTCCAACATTTGAACTATGAATGGAAGCGGATGATGATCTTTCTTAGTATGATCATTTAGTTTTCTAAAATCAATGCACATTCGATATCCTGTAATTTCCTTGTTGGAATCCATTCATTCTTATCATTCTCTTTCACTGTGAAACCTCCTTTCTTTGGTACAACTTGAGTTGGACTTACCCATTCACTATCTTGATATAGGAAAGATTATTCCCATTTCTAATAGTGTAATCACCTCTTTCTTAACGATTAATCAGAAATTCGGGTTGGCGGCGTTGCGGTTGAATACAAGGTTTAGCATCTTCTTTCAAAATTATCTTATGAACACAAATCTCAGGGCTAATACCTCGAATATCGGCAACTGTCCATCCAAAAGCTTCCTTATGCTTCCTTAACATTCTAAGTAATTGATCTTCTTGTTGCTCAGTTAAAGTTGATGAAATAATAATCGGTAAAAGATTATCGCTTTCAAGAAAAGCATATTTCGATTTAAAGGTAACGGTTTCAATTCCAGATTCTTCGGCGGATCTTCTATTGACGATTTAAGAACTGGTCCTTCTAGTTCTAACTCCAAATACTTATGCCATGGTGGCTTAAAAGTAAAGCTTCCTTTATCTAGAGAAATGATTATCTCTTTCATTTCAATGTCTTCCTCATCTTCTTTATAGATAGACAGAGTTAAGCATTCTTCTAATCTGTCTTCAAAAGTTGGTAACTGATTATCATAGACAGAATGAATATCTTACATAAAAGAACATGATTACGTGATGTATATGGATGGTTCATAGCTTTGAAAATATTGAAAGCAACTTCATCTTCATTGACTCTCAAAATTAATTCTCCTTTATGAACATCGATTAAAGTTCTTCCTGTAGCTAGAAATGGACGACCTAAGATAAGTGGCGCTGAAAATCCTTCTTCCATTTCCATAACTACAAAGTCTACTGGAAAATAGAATTTGTCTACTTTAACCAATACGTCCTTAATAATTCCTTTAGGGTACTTAATCGATCTATCTGCCATTTGCAGAGTCATTTCAGTCTTAGTAAGCTTTCCTATGCCTAGCTTTTTATAATCCTCATAAGACATGAGATTTATACTAGCTCCAAGATCACATAAGACCTTCTTAAACAGAAATCCTCCAATTTCACATGGAATCGTAAAACTTCCGTGATCTTTCGCTTTAGGTGGTAACTTATCTTTGAATTGCAGAACATTCTTCATTTAGGCATATATTCTCATATTCCTCTAATTTTTCTTATTTGATAGTATATCTTTCTAAACTTTCCATAGGCGGTATATTAATCGAGCTTCAATAACGGGGATATTAACATGAAGATGACGAAAAGTGTCAAGGAAACGAGCATACTTCGATCGCTTTTGCCTTTTGATTTGATCTTTAGGAGGGTAAGGTAAAGATTCTAAATCTATAACCTTTGGCTCCTTAGTCAATTTCTCTTTTCCTTTTTCCTTAAACCTTTGAGTATTACTTAGTCGCCATGTTTCAGGTTCTTGAATTTTTTCCTTTAAATTGTTCCCTGAATCAATCTCTACTTCAGATTCTTTCGGTTCTTCCTGTTTCTCATCCTTATTACCAGTTTCATCTATTCTAACATGTTCCTTGAATAAAGTCCTTAAATCTTTATCCATAGGGTTTTTCAAAATCCTAGGGATTTTTACCCATTTTTCACCTTCATTTTTAGATTCCACACTTCTATTCCTTTTCAAGAAATTCTCTATAATTTCTTCTTCCTCATCAGTGAATTCAATTTCATCTTTAGTTTCATCATTCTTTCCATCTAAATCATCTTCTACTTCATTATTCCCAAAGTTTTCTACTCCATTGCTTCCACAGAGTTTTCTACTTCTCGTAACTACAACATTTACCTCTCTTGGGTTTCTTTCAGTGTTGCTTGGTAATCCTCCTGGGGGTCTACTGTTGTTATGTTCACCTTCCCTACTCAAATGATCTTCCATATTCCTCAATGAGGCTTCTATCGTTCTCATTCTGGTATCATGTCCACTCATAGATGTTTTCATTGTACTCATATCCTTAGTGACTGAACCAATAGAAGTCATCATTGTTTTCATATTCTTAGCTTGAGTAGATACTACACCCATCATATTTTCCATTAGTTTTTCCCATTTTTCAACTCCTTCTGCAGGTTGAGTTGAACTTTGAGTTACTGGTATACTTTGAGTGGTATGTTGAGGATAGGATCTAGGTAATGATTGTAAATTCTGATTAGATGTATTTTCTTGATAAACTTGGTTCCTATATGGGACTGGATATGTCGGTTGTCCTTGCTTACTAGGGTTTTCAGACCATCGATAAGTAGGGTGATCTCTTCTAATAGCATTAAACGAGTTCGAGTATGCATTGTTCAAATTCTATCTTCTTTGAAAACTCACCTCCTCTCTTGAATATCCTGTGTTGGTTCTTCTTTCCTAATGACACATTATCCTGATTTGAGTATTCAGGTTGGTGTACTATTTTCTGAATTTAGGTTCTTGTTTTGTAGGCCATCAAATTTCCTACTCAAATTTTCTAAATGTGCTAGAACTTCCGTATTAGATGTACATTCTCCTGCAAAAGCTACTTTTCTGGTGCTAGAACCGGTTTCCCACATTCTGTTATTTTTGGAAATCTTTTCTATAGCATCGTAAACTATTTGAGCTTCACTCATCATTAACGAACCACCACATGCATGATCTACATCTGCACGTGAATCTTTTCTCAGTTTACGACAAAAAAGCTGAATTTGCATATCTAAGGAATAACCATGATCGGGACAAGCTCTTAACAATTTTTTAAACCTTTCCCACGCATTCCCAAGTGTTTCTTCAGATCCTTGTCTAAAGTTAGCAACCTCGACTTTTAATTCCAAATTTCGTCCAGAGTGAAATATTGTTTGAAATTCGGTTTGAATCTCCTCCCAACTAGTTAGTGAATGATGTGGAAGAGACATAAACCAATCTCGGGCTCGTCCTTTTTAAAGAAAAAGGAAACATAGTCATCCTCGTTAATTCCTTATGAGCACCTTGACTTTTGGTCAGATTGCACGCTTCTTCAAAAGATAGAGATGATGATGTGGATCTTCATCATCCTCTCCTAGAATTGGGCTCTTGCGTCAATTAAACCAAAAGATGAGACTTAATTTCGAAATTATTCGCTCCTTCATTAGGTAAAAGTATGGGATTATTAGTCTGGTTTCTTCTCACGGTTTGATCACAGATAGGTCTCGGGTTTGGTGGATTATTACGATTATTCTGGTTCCGATCTTGATTGTTCCTATTATTTTGATTCTGATTATTATTACGATGATCAACAGGGTTTTGGCCATGCCCTAGAGCATGATCTAGCCTCTGTTCATTTGTTTCATCACTAGTTTCAGCCATTCTTGTATTTCTGTTTGAAGATGATTCTTGGTCAGGATTTCCCTGACTAGTATGACCACGCTTACTCTCTACTTTAATCGCCTTTCGTAAGTGTTTATGTCAGGCTTATAAGGAGTGAGCGGGCCTTACCACTTCCGTCATCAACTAACGAAAATAGAAAATAACTAGAAATTGATAGTAGTAAAATTGGTAATTTACCTATAAGGTAACAACCAACGAAAAATAAAATAGAAATGGGATAAGAAAAGTGTTGACTTATTCTCGAGAATTTTGAGCTAATACAAGTAGTAACCATAGACACAAAAAAGAAATTAGCGACGTTCCCGAAACGGCGCCAAAAAGCCGATGAGACTAAACCTATCCCTCGAACGGCGCGCCAGAAAGTCGATGAGACGCTTCCTGGGTTAAACGATCTTAACCGGCAATGTACCGGGTCAAATCAGAGTGCTAGTATGGTGAGTCGAGTATCGTATCCACAGGAACTTGGTAATTCTTCTAAGTGTGGTTAAACACCAAAGAGTCATTATTAACTCGATCTAAACCGTAATTTTATAACACGTATCACTACTATTCTAGTCAACATAAAATAAATACGAAAATTAAAAACTATACTAACATGATATATATAAATACATAAATATATATAGATCTGCATAAACCGCAAATTTATATATATAGATATAAGTATATATAGATACCAAAATATTAAATGAGATAATTTTAGAGAACTGGCCAAAACTTATATAATTGGTTTATACGATCTTTCGATTAAATGAAATGTGTTCGATCTCTCCTTTTATTTTAGGTCCAATTGAGTAAATGAAACGGTGCACTCCTGAGGTAAACAATTCCTCCTCACACAAGCGTATGAAATTGTCATATGTCCATTGCATCAGTCCAAGGTCCACAACTGTTACGGTTTTTCTGAACAGGTCCCGAGTACAAATCTACCTTTAGATAAAAAGGAGTCATTCCGTTCACAAACGGTCAATTTTATTTAAAAGGCTCCGGTTGTCAAAGCCGGACGATTCAACTTTCCGGTTTAAGTTTCAATTAACTGATGATTTAACATTATTACGATCTCGAGTACAAATTATAATAAAATTCATTTCTCCCAAAACAAATCTACCCCCGGGTAGGAAATCGGATTCCGTTATCACGTTATTCACACGGCCAATTTTACCCTCCGGTTTTTCTATTAACGAGTTCGATTAAATACGTCAATACGAATACGATCAAAATAGAAAAAGATTCAATTAACTCAATTTTAATCATTTTAACTTAACAACATTTCTTTAACGAAAAGATCGAAATAAAACCGATTACATAGTTTTGGCCAGTATTATATTTAGCCTAAAAACATTATAACAACGAAAAATATAAAACAAACATGAATACTTAAGAAAAGTTACCCGAATACGGCGCTTGATTCGAAATCGTATTTTCCGGACATTACAACTTCTTCAGCAAAACCGACTTCCGAGATTTTCCCGAGCATTATAACGATACTAAAACTACATTATTACGGCGTAAGACCTTATTTACAAACTACTACTAAAAAGAAAAGAAAGAGAAGAAGATATATATTTTGGTACTCCCCCGAACTGCTCTCTGATCAACTCCTTATATAGACAAAGGTCTCAAGGCCGGACCGGTCCGGGATCAAGCCGGATCGGTCCGGACTAATGATTACATCCACTAACTTGATCTCTTCAGCATGTGCGTAGATTATATATATTTTTATATATAATTATTAAACTTCTAAAATTCATATCTCGAGTTCTGGACCTCCAAAAATTGCAAACGAAATGCCAAAATTAAGGTCTCGAGAAACTCTACAACTTTCATGAAGGACTCTTCTTCAGATAACGCCTTCTTGATTACCTCGTGTTCCTCCGAAGCTATTTCGGGATTTTTCTTAACCCAAATTGATTAGCCACTTGATCACTGTTTAAGTTGTAGACCTCCAATCTTCATAATTTAAATTGCATTGGAAGCTTTCGGGAAAATCTACAACTTTCGTGAAGAACACTTTTTCTGAAAATATCGTTTTGATGAGCCATTCGTTTGTCGAAGACATTTCTTGATTACCACTTAACCAGATTGATTGGCCACTTAACCACTTAAGCTTTTCAATTGACCATTTAGGCTCGTGGCACTCTCTAAATCATTCCAGAGATATGATTAAACTTCAATATGTCGATTCTCGGGGTCTCGGGTTATAAATCTGCAATAAAATACCACAAATACCCACGTAAATCTGACACGACACTCCGATTTACTAAAATCGGTACAAAATTACAACTTTTTACTATTATTACTACTAACTACTCTAAATTATAAAGATTAACATTTCATACTATTTATACCATAATTTCATATATTTTATATAGAATTCGTTAATAAAACATAATAAAATCACGTATTTTTAATCATATAAAAGTAATATATCAACGATCGATCAGTTTCTAGGATTAACAAATAAGGGAACTGTCTATCTACTTCCATAAATGGAAGGAATGGATTCCGTATCTGTGATAACACAGACTACTCACTCAATCCAGTACAATGCCAAGATGGGGTAATTCAAATCACAGACTCAGTGTAATCTTTAACCGTCAAGTCAAACCTCATACTGACTCAAGCAGTTGACTGTGATCACCTCAGGATTAAGATATATCCATAAATATGATCATCCATTGATTCGATAAGACTTCTCGATTATGGAATTATATCGTGAACTCTAATCAAATCGGTCCAAATTTCATATGATATATCTATCATATATAAATGCCCCACTAGGTTCTCTTAACCGAAAGTCCGGATAAGACAATCACACCTATTGTGTTCTGGGCGCATTAATAGCACGTTAAAGAAGAGACCCGATACTCTCGATTAACTTCACTACGGGCTAATTGTATTTTAAGTACATCTTCACTAACTCAATCCTCCTGTGTATATCCCATACACTGAGTTAAGTGATTACATAAACGATATACTTTAGGGTTTTCTGTAGTGTAAATACTATTGTCACATCGGTGAATATGAGAATATAAATATGAATAATAATATCATTTCATTTATTAAATAAAACAATTACAAAATTGTCTTTCGGGCATCACACCTAACATCCTTTGCTTCGGCTGTAAGGCCCTGTTCCCCCTTATTGACATCATCAACAAACCGAGACAGTAGACCATGAACACTCTCTTGTGTTATCACTAAATTTGCAAGTTGACTTTCCATTATCTCAGTTCTAGTGTCAACTGCAGTGATTTCCTTCAATTGTTTATTCCAGCAGATTCATCCTCTCAGTAACCTTTGGATCAAGGACAGCAGGTTGAGGTGCCTCAGTAGATTGAGGTACCACAGCAGGTTTGGGTGCCTCAGCAAGCTTTTCCAACTTCCTATGCAGTGAGGCAATCTGTTCATTCAAGTGTTTATCTTTGTTTGCTTTGGTGGTCTTGATACTTCTTAAATCTCTAATTTAATCATTTAAAGCAAATTGAGCAGATGTAATGTTGGAAGCTACCGTCTCAGTAGTTCTTCCTCTATTTTCTACAAGATTCACCAAATCTTCAAATCTCCTTTCCTGTCTATTCAGTTGAGTCCTTAGTTGTGCAATGTCAGTCCTTACAGCTCGTAATTCCTCCAAAACATGTGCTGGTATTGCACCAGCCATACCTCCAGCCATTTGTCCAGCAAAATCATCAGCAGGCTCTTCAACATTGTAGTTTGCCCTTGTTATGCTGACAACTATGGCTCTTGTCCTGTCCCATTCAGCAGGTTCAGGACCTTCCTCATTCACATCTTCAAAAATTTCTTCCAAAATAGGATCTTGTGCAGGTTGTGGTTCTAAAACATGTGCCTCCTAAAAAATTGGTACATGTGCCTGTTGAGGCTCATCAGCAACTTGTTCTTCCTCAGGCATTTGAAATTTCTCATCACTAAAGTCATAGTCCAACAGCTGTTCATCCTCTTTAGCATCAGTCTGCTGACTATCTTTACCTCCAGTAGCTTTAACTTCAATAGCCTGTTCTACAAAAATTTCTTCAAAATGTACAGGGGATTCCTCCAATCCCATCAATAGTTCCAACCTTTGTCCTAATACTGTTTGTTCCTCAGATA
This sequence comes from Gentiana macrophylla, assembly GCA_026214975.1. NCBI lineage: Eukaryota > Viridiplantae > Streptophyta > Magnoliopsida > Gentianales > Gentianaceae > Gentiana > Gentiana macrophylla. The sequence goes on from CM047816.1 coordinate 77,939,792, forward strand.
TTAAGACCCTCTGTTCCGACATGTATTCAGGTGCTGTTTGTAACTCAGCAACCTGAACCACCTCTTCAACAGAAATTTGAGTAAATATAGCCAGATTTTCCTCTAAGACTCCACTAGCATCATCAACCTTTTGTAATTGATCTGCAACTTGAGATATGGTATCCTGAGTGTCAAACCACTCATGAGTCCTCTGAACTTGTATTAGCTTCTTCAAACATAACAACATCAAAAATAGTAGATATCATGGCCTCTTCAAGTGATGTTGCTACAGCAAGCTGTCTCTCTAAATCTTCATTGAAAACAATTCCTAGCTCTTCATTTAGCATGTCAATCTGTTGATCCTTAGAATTTACATCAGACACCACAACCAGCAAGGTGTCAGACATACCGACCAGCCTGTTATCTCCAAGAGCTATTCCAGCATTAATTTGAGCTTCTAGATCATCCATAGTCATATTCTCTAGATCTTCATCTATATAATTAGTTTGCTGGCTTTCAGCAAACTTGCCAGCATCAGCAGAGTGATCTGCTGTTGTGTCTTTAGACCCCTGTCTTACATCCTCAGCAGGTCTTTCCAATGCAGTGCCACTTGGTTGGCCTGGAAATGAAGGGTGATCATCATCAGAATCAGAAGATGATGAGTCATCATTGTCAGGTGCATGTTGTGGTTCTTTAAACAAAATGCATCCTCTTTGCTTTTTCCCTTTCAATAATATCCAGCAGCCTCACTTGTAGTTCAGATGTATCAATTAATCCAAGCATGCTCTCTACTCCCAACTGGTTGAATGACCATTCTTCAAAATCGGTCATTGGTTCTGCATCTGGTTTTTGTCTCTTGTAGAAGCCAAACTTCCAAGCAAAGGAATCTTCAATTTTCTTGAAGTTGGGATCTACCTTTTCTTTCTTAGACTTTTTTCCCTTCTCTCAAAGGGCATTGTGGGCCTTTTTGGGGCAGATTGCTCAGCTTGTTGTCCCCCAAAGGCCTCAACAAGATGAGTCAATGTATCTATGGCAGATACAAATAGGTCAGTAGGTTCATAAGGGTTGTACATTCGTACCTACTACCTCCAGCTGTTCCACACTAGGTTTCCCTAAATTATATATGCACATCAGCAGGGTCTGTAGCAGTGTGTTCTTCCCCCCTGAGTTGTAGCATCCATAGCAGGGTCTTGAACAAATACACTAACTTCCACAGCAGGCTCAGGTGCAGCAGTATGCCGTGGTTCTTCAATTTGTTGCTCAACAACAACATCAGCATTATCAGTAGGCTCAACAGCCTCTTCTCCTACTTCCCCTTGGTCCTCCAGGACCCTTAACTCTTTGACTTTACCATAAACTTTCTTCTTTGCAACTTGTTTCCTTCTTTTTGCAGGTTGCTGCTCAGTTTCAACAACTTTTCTTTTTCTTCTGTCTTCTTTCTGTTGTTCTCTCAAAATCTCAGCAGCAGTTTTCTTTGTAGCTCCAGCAGGCTCAACAGCCTCAACTTCAACCGGAACCTCAGTAGACTCAGCAGTGTCTACTGGTTGCTGCCTTGTCTTTTTAGGCTTTAAGATCTCAGTGATCTTTCTTGTATCACCAGCCTTTCTTTTCGCAACAGCCTTCTTTGGTGCAGCAGGTTGTGTAACTTGCTTAGCCTACCCACCACCATCATTATCATCTCCATCATTATCACTTTCAGTTTCCTCATCATCATCATCATCATCATCATCATCAAAACCAGGAATGGGATCACCGATCTCTGGTTTGTACATAGACTTGTTGATTTTTGCAGGTGCAACATCAGCAATCTTCAAGTGAGTCAGTAGGGCCTGTATCATCAAACCAAGTGGTTTTGCTTTGGACTTCCTTGTTCCATCTCTATCCTCTGTCACCACCTTCTTCATTTATTGAATAAAGAATCCGGCCCAATCAAACTTCATGCTCTTGCATATGATTATTAGCATGTCTATCTTGGGTCCTGAGAGAGTATCAAGACTTCCAATAAATCCAAGAATGTTCTTGGCAATTATCTTGCTCAGTAGATTGTACTCCAATCTGATATGCTTTACTTTGATATTGAGTATTGATGGTATGGACTTGTTTGTCTTGATTGAATCAACAAAGTCCAGTCTTGCTAGTTGTATAGATTCAGGATTTGTAGGGGCACCATTTCCAGGTCCAAATCCGAATACCTCCCTCAGCAGATTTGAAGTAATTTCAATCTACTGGGCATTGACTATAGTGGTGAATTCCTCTCTATCATCTCTTATCACAATGTTCCTCTAGAAATTAACAACATTGGTGTATGAGATGCTGTCTAATCTCATATTTAGAACATCTTTCAGTCCTTCGTATCTTCTTATCCTTCTACCAATGTTGATGGCTAATTCTGTCTTGTTAGCATTAGTAACGAAGCCTCTAACACTTTGGCTTGTTCCAATATGAACATCTCCCTTATCCGCCATTGAAGAAGTTAAAAAGATGAAGAAGAAAGCTTGCAAATCTGTGTTCACACTGTATATTCTCAGAGAAAAACAATCTGAACTTGTAAGTATCTTCTCTGTATATATGTCTCTATATAAAAGGAAAGATAGTGGGTAGTAACTGTCAGGAAAGTACTGACACGTACTGTAGCATTTAACCACGATTAACTTTGGAATAAATGTGATGTTGCCACGTGTCCCACTAACTTATCCCTTAAAGACTTGTAACCGTTGGATATTGTAACCGCAGTTATAATGGATAAGAATAATATCCAATTACTGTTGACTTTCATTTAAGTTTGACTGTCTTGTAACATATACTCCAAATAGAGACTTGATCTTCAAAGAGAGTTACTCAAGAGAAATTCGGCCGGCAAAGATGGCTCAAAGCTGACTCTTGATGAGTTACTCTCAATAACTTCATACACACTTGTTTTGTCCAACTGATAATACAAGATGAAGTTTAATACCAATGACTGATCTGTCAAGTGAGCTCACCCAACAGGACAAAGACCAATCCCCTTGGCAACTTCATTTGCTCAATTGTCCACACTTATTTAAGTACATGGAATTGTTGATACCAATGACTAGTCTGCCAAGTGATCTCACCCAGCAAGGCAAAGACTAATCCCCTTGGTGAATTCCAGTACACTGCTGATCAATAATATATCAATCAACTTTTATAATGCCAAGTTCAGTTCTTAACTTAGCAAATCTTTCATTATCCAATGGTTTTGTAAATATATCAGCAAGTTGATCTTCAGTAGGGATGTAAAGAACCACCACATCTTTTTTCTCCACATGATCTCTTATAAAATGATGTCTCACATCAATGTGCTTGGTTCTTGAGTGCAAAACAAGATTTTCTGTGATTGCAATTGCACTTGTGTTGTCACACATTATAGGAATTTCTCTTTCTTCAATTCCATAATCCCTTAACTGTTGTCTTAACCATAGTATTTGTGCACAAAGAGACTTCCAAAGAAAGAATATATTCAACTTTCAACAAAGGAAGTATATATTGAATTCTGTTTTTTGCTAAACCAGGAAACTAGCTATTTCCCATCAACTGACAAGTTCATGTGGTGCTTTTTCTGTCAATCTTGCATCCAGCATAATCAGAATCTTAGTAGGATATAACTTTGAAACTTCCATATTTTGAATACCATATCCCTACTCCCAAAGTCTCTTTTAGATACTTGAGAATCCTTTTGACTGCAGCTAAGTGACTTTCCTTTGGCTTTGATTGAAATCTTGCACAAACACCTACAGTAAAGGATATATCAGGTCTGCTGGCAGTGAGGTACAACAGTCTGCCTATCATCCTTCTGTATAAGGTCTGGTCAACATATTTGCCTTCTCTATCTTCATCCAATCTGATATTAGTACTCATATGAGTTGATACCTTGGTGCTGTTTTCTAATACCAAACTTCTTCAGTAGCTCCTTGGTATATTTACTTTGATGAATGAAGATTCCATCTTTCATTTGTTTGCCTTGTAATCCCAAGAAGTAGTTCATCTCTCCCATCATACTCATTTGGAACTTGCTTTTCATGAGATTAGCAAACTTTTCACATAGAAATTCATTTTCAGAGCCAAAAATTATGTCATCAACATAAATCTGTACCAGCAGGGTGTTGTCCCCTTCATTGATTCTGAAAATAGTCTTGTCAATGGTACCTTTGGTAAAACCATTGTCCACCATGAATTGAGATAGGGTTTTATACCATGATCTTGGTGCTTGTTTCAGACCATAAGTTGCCTTGTTAAGTCTGTACACTTTATCTTCTTGATCTTTAACTTCAAAACCAGGAGGTTGCTGAACATAAACTTCTTCCTCCAGAATTCCATTCAAGAATGCACTTTTGACATCCATCTGGTATACTTTGAAGTTTTTGTATGCAGCATATGCCAAAAACAGTCTTATGGCCTCTAATCTTGCAACTGGGGCATATGTCTCATCAAAATATATTCCTTCATCTTGAGAATAGCCTTTTGCCTCTAGTCTAGCCTTATTCCTTACAATGGTACCAGATTCATCCAATTTATTTCTGTATACCCATTTAGTTCCAATTATATTTGCATGACTAGGGTTTTCCACTAGTGTCCAAACTTGGTTTCTTTCAAACTCATTCAATTCTTCTTGCATACCAATTATCCAGTCTGGATCATATATTGCTTCTTCAACAACTTTGGGCTCCATTTGAGATAGAAAACAAGTAAACATTGCTTCCAATTGTCTTCTAGTCCTTACACCTTGCTGTATATTGCCAATAACTTGTTCAGCAGGGTGGTCCTTCAACCATTGTAAATCTTGATTTGTTTGATTTACAGGAGCTTCATCTTCAGTAGGCTCTGTTGTTGCTTTAGTAGGGGGTTCAGCAGATCCTTGAACTGCATCGGTTGTTGCATCAGTAGTGTTACCGGCATGTTCTTCAGTAAGGGCAGAGTCAGAAAATTTTAAGTCATTTATCTTTTCCAAAACATCAACAAATTCTGGATCAGTAGCTTAGAGATTCTCAGCAGGTTCTGAAACATCACATTCCATTCCAGTGAACTTAGGTTCATCAAATACAACATGTATTGATTCTTCATGTTTCAAAGTTGTTGGTCCTAGAGAAGGGTGAAACTATAGTCGGAGGGGGTGAATGACTATAGTGGAGTTTCAAAAACTTTTCTTCTATTTAAAAGCTTTTAGCAAATGGATAAGTCCCTTCTTACTATGTTGTTTTCAAATCAGGTGTAGACAAATCACAAATATAAGTTATGATGTAGGCTAATTAAATAAATGTCAGAAAGTAAATTGCAAATTTAAATTGACACAAGGCTTATAGTGGTTCAGGGTGGTGTAATCCTTTAATCCACTCTTCTCCTGTGATGATTTGAGGAATTCACTATTGTTTTCACAGATACAATAGTATGATTGTCCTTGGCTTCCCAAGCTTCACAATCTACAAGACTATCACTCCTTGACTCGCAATGCTTGATGATTCAGATCTTCCTTTTTTGCTTGTTCCTTAAGATTAAGATCCTTCAACAAATTATCACAGATTCAACTCCTTCTCGATTGCCTCTGATTCATTGAGCTTGAGCTTTGATGTGAATGTGATTCACACACTTGCTTGATCAATCTCAATTCTGAGTATGACTTTGTAGTTCTGATACTTGAGTTGATCACTAGATATGTCTTTGTAAGTTCAGAGAGAGGGCTTTTCAAATTGACAGAGTTTCTGCTTGATTTTTCTTTCTTGATCGTTATTTTCTTTTCCTGTCAATGCCTTCTATTTATAGCCTTGAATAACCTTGGTTTTTGAAATTCCGTCCGTTGGCTATATTAATGAGGGAATAACTCTTGATTTTATTCTTGATTCCCCTTTAATTGTATTCTCCTTGATTTCAGTGATCGGATTCTTTCTTCAAACGTATAGCAGAAAATCCGTCCTTGATTGATCCTTTAATGATTTGTGCATTTAATGCATGATCTTCTGAATCTTCATCGTATATCAAATTTGATCTTGTAAATGTCTCTTCGCCGTTTTTAGAACGGTTGAGTGAGCCTTCTGACTTAGCCGTTAGTTCTTTCTTTGCTGTTTTGTTTTCTCTTTGCCGAAAGTCAGTTTACTCACCGATTCAATGCTTTTCTTCTTTGTTCTAGTTTTTGGAGAGTCTTTGTACTTCACTGATCCTTGATTTGGGTGAGACCAATTGTACACCATATTTGAACATTGAGTTTCATCACTTAAAACATAACTTAGACTTATCCAAGGTCATCACAGACTTCCTTGGTTATAGGTCAGACCATAATGTCTTCATACTTCTCTGCTGGTGCTTTGCTGGCTTCACTTTGCCGAATATCTGTTTTTTGCTTTGCCGTCCTACCAACTAGTACAATACTTGTCTGACTCAACTTATACAACATGTCAGACTCTAAGTAAAGACTTATACAGAGAGTTCTAACTTATTTCAGGCTTGCTATAACAGCTAGTATGGCCATCATCAAAACATAATAAAATGTTCCTAACAATTTCCCCCTTTTTGATGTTGCCAAAACCCTCATAAGCCTGAACATAAGTAATCAAAATTTTTCATAATAAACAACAGATTAAAAGGTCAACCATTTTATTCATCCATCATAGGGTAATAAGTTCTAAGACTTTATTCAAGTGTTACAAACTACATTTTGCTCAATTCAGCCATGTACCTCTTGAATTTTGTAGTCTGAACCTCTTCCATGTCTTTCCAAATAATTTCTGAAACTTCCACTTCCAGTAAGCCAAAGTCATGTGTATTCAGATACACCTTGGACAACTCTTTTGGCAAAGAGTCTGCATTGAAATCGGCATGGTCTCATTTGCCTTAGGTTCTCCAAAATATTTTTCAAGTCTTTCCCTAGCCTCAAAGAATATATGCAGTCTGCAAACTTGAGACTTTTGTAGAGACTCCACTGCTCTGTTTCTCCATTCTCCCATAGGATTGAAGAATTTTGCCATATATTTGAAATCTTCTTGTTGTTCAAATTGCAAGTCTTCCGGTCCTTTGCAGATAGTGGTATGGCTGAGCTTGGTTTGTTGTTGGTTTGTTTGAGAAGTGCAAATTCTCTTTTGACTTCATTGTAGAGTTTGGCCATATCGCTTCTCATCCTTTCATCCTGATAGCTTAGCCAATCACCCAAGCTTCATCTTGTGAGGAGTGAGGATAAAGTCCTTCCTGTACTCTGAAAATTCTCTTACATGGTCCAAAGACATCTGCATCATATTCTCGCTTTGCTTTGGTGACCAAAGTAAGTTCTGTGCTCATCAAGATATTTGGAGCTGCTGCTACCTCTGCTGGTGTTTCCTCCGTGCTTGATCTGTGTTGGTCGACAGATCCTCTTTCTTGACTAGATCCAGGCCTTTGCCGTCTGCCCGGACTGTCTCTATCATCATCTCTTCTTTGCATAGGGTGAGGAAATCCAATGCGAGGTTCCTTTAGGGCCTTTTCCTTTCTTCTCGACCGCTTCTTTCTTGTCAGTTCTTCCGCTTCATTTCGATTCTTATTTCTCTGCTCTTTGCTCTCGCTTGTTCCTCGGTGAAATTTGGAGGTCCGATTGTTGATCCTTCAGCTTATCCAGTTTTCCCCACTTTTGACAAAGATCATCCCTTTGCTTTGAGTAGGATGCTATTGGTGGCCTCTGCCGTTCCAATTAGAGAATCAAGTTTTGATTCAATAGATGTGAATCTTTTGTTATGATCATTCAATTTCTCATTGACACTCCTAAGTCTAGTGCCAAAAGCTCACGCTGTGATTCGTTTTCTTGGGAAATGTGTTGCCTGAGGCCTGCAAGACTATTAGTGATATTGATGTTGAGTTGCTTCATCAGATTTCCTTGTTGTTGAACAACAATATTTTGTGCATCAATGTATTCTGCAATGGCCTGAAACTTGTTTTCAATGAAGGAGCTTTTGTCATTAAAAGCTGAAGTCATGGATCTGAGATACATTGCTTGCTGTTCTAATTCTTCAGCCAACAAGTCTGCCGCTTTCTCAAAAGTTTCATTTGTAATGCCGTGTTTAGGCGAGAGTCATCTGCGGCCTTTGTTTCAAATTAAGCTTCGATCCGTTTGTTGTCCCTTGTCTTGATGTTGAGTGACATCTGCATTTACATCTTGATCTTCAAGAATTTGGGTAGATGTATATGCTGGTGTGGCTTGAGCTGTTGTTCCCCCTATCTCTATGCCGGGGGTTGTCTTGACTGGAGTGGCGGCAAATGAGCCAAAGTCTATAATGTTACCTTTGTTGCATTATGGAACGCTGACGATTCTTGGTTGAGTGGATGTCTTTGCCGAGTTGTAGGCTTGCCGGAGGCTTGTGGTTTCAAAATGTACGGAGAAGAGTAGTGTCATCAATTGCATCCAGTGCGGAGAGTTCTCTTCTTTATTTTGACCAAGATCATCATCATCATCTTGATCATGATCATTATCATCATTGTCATCATGATCATCACCATCATCCCGATCATGATCATCTCCATCATCTTCCGAGTCATCACTTTGTCTCCCGGAGATCTCAGGCGCTTTTGCCTTGGTCGCATCAACCATTTCCCATAGAGGTGATTCATCAAGTACACCTACCAGAGTTGTGATTCCCGAGAAAATCAAATAGCCATGCTTCTTCAAAGAAGCATGTGATCTCGAGTCTTGAAAGTCGTTGTTTGGAATCGCCTTCCTTCCACTCAAGATATTCTCGCAATTCGATCATCTATATCGCTTGCGTATAATTGTCTGACTTTCTTCTCGGAGATGATTCCTCATCCTCTCCAAAGGTTTTCGTTATTAAGTGCCGTTCATCCCTACCGATTTCTTCTTCTTGTCGCTCGCTTGAAGGTCGAACCTTCTTCCTCTTCTTCATCATCAATCAATTGTCCAAAGTCTGCCGTTTCCGGACTTATTTGAATCTTTGTTTCTTTCTTTGACCGGTGGTGCTTTGCGTGTGGATTTCTTCCTCTTCCCTTCTCCTACCTTCTGTTGTTGTTTAACATAAGTAAACATGACTTTGGATTCATGCAGTTTGTGGAGTTGTACTGTGGGGACTTTAAGACATTACAACAAGTAGTGTAACTGAATGCCATATGACTTTTTCACCTAGAATTGTCCTTTCTTAGTCTTTCCTTCTTTTGTCCCCTTGTTTGCTGCTTTTACTTCACCTTGGATTTGCTCTTTGAGTCTTAGAAAGAAGTATTTTGCCCAGTTGAATTGCAGTTGTTGTAGATGATTCCCATTAGGCCTCATTCTGATTTCTGTCATTGCATTATTTGCTCCCAATTTTCCTTCAATGGTCTTGCCAATTAGGCACCTCGAACTCATTGAATGGTTTCTTTAAAGCGGATCTCAAACAATTGACCTTTGTAGATCCCTGGTTTGCCGTTTTGGCAATGGTTGCCCGAAAATCATCCAAGTTTTGTGATACTGAGATGTCACTTTTTCTTGACCTTTATTTGAAAGTTTAAGATGTTTGTGAATTACCTTTTACAGAATCGCCACTTCTTTTCCGTTGATGATGCTACAATCTTGTCCTCTTCCCACTCGTCACCTTCTTCAGCAGGAGCCCAGGCACGTATTGTGCAGATTTCCAGAAGGAAATCAGACTTTCATAGCAGACCTCGGTTATGGGCGGATTGAGAAAGGTTGATAGATTTAGGATTTTGCAACCTGCTGCCAATCGTTTGGCATCTTCGTCATTTCCGCATAGTTTCAAGTAGTGTTCTTCTTGAAAGAAAGATCCCGTGGCAATCGATTTTTCATATCTAGCTTGGGTGTTTGAGGAGGATGATGCCATTTATTGGTAGAGGAAGATTAGAAGAGTATATCTTGAGGTTTCAGTGAAAAAGTAATTTGCAGGAGAATGTAAAGATTTCTGAACATCTCCAAGTCTTGTTTTTATAGTGTGATTTGGGTAGTGTGAACGTGGTTTTGAATATGGAAGGATTTTGTGGCATAATGGCGTGATTTTGTGTATGAAAATCGTGATATTCGAGTGGAATGGGGGTGTGGTTTGAGGCAAGTAATGATAGAGCCCGTGAATCGAGGAGTTTATAATTCGAAAAATAATATAATTACCTCCATGATCATAAGTTGATCGCCACGTGTGTCTGAGAATAATCCTCCATAATTTCCTTATTCTCCACGTGTAATCGTAATTGATTTTGTTCATACTTTTAATTTGTCCAAGTCTTTATTTCGGTGAAGTGCCTTCACGGGTCACTTAGCCGTCCCAATAGGTTCTTCACTTAGTCGCGCCATTTGACTGCTCCTAACAATCGCTTAAGTTACCTTCATTGAATACCGATTGCCTTACTTGCGAGATCTCCTCGTAACGGCAAAGGTCGTACCGCTTAATGAAGTCACTTAGCCGATTACTCCAGTTAGCCATTTGTAGATACTTATTCAATTTCAATCATTCCTAACTTAGTTCTTAGCTTATCAATCTTTCATAATCGAGTGATTTAGTGAAGATGTCACCAATTGATCTTCAAAGTGGGTATGTGTTTTAGGATGACATCCCCTTTTCAACATGGTCTCGATAAAATGATGTCTTACATCAATATGCTTTGTTCTTGAGTGCAATCTCGGATTTTCTCGTAATAGATATTGCACTTGTGTTATCACACATGATTGGAATTGTTTTCTCTTCTACTCCATAGTCCCTTAGTCGTTGTCTTATCCACAAGATTTGTGCACAAATGACTACACTGCTTTGCTATATATATTCTCGCTTGGTTGTTGATGTAGATATGGAGTTTTGCTTTTTTTGAACCAAGAGACTAGTCCGGTTCCTAGCATTTGGCAAGTTCCAGAGGTGCTCTTTCTATCTATTTTGCATCCAGCATAGTCAGAGTCTTAATATGATATCAATGTAAATCCTCCATCTTTTGGATACCAAATACCAATATTTATAGTGTTTTTCAAGTATTTGATTATCCTTTTAGCTGCTAGAAGATGTGATTGTTTTGGTTGAGCTTGAAATCTTGCACACACTCCTACCGCAAATGCTATGTCAGTCCGCTTGCGATTAAGTATAATAATGATCCAATAATTCCTCTATACATTTTCTCTGCTCTACATCTTTTCCTCCATCATCTTTTCCAAGTATGACTCTGCACACATTGGTGTGTCTGCTGTGCCACTTGTATCCATCCCATACTTGTGTATCAAATCTCTTGTATACTTTGCTTGACTAATGAAGATGCCATCCTTCATTTGCTTTACTTGAAGGCCAAGGAAGTAGTTTAATTCTCCCATCATGCTCATCCTCAAATTTGCTCTTCATCAGGTTTGCAAATTTCTCACATAGCTTTTCATCTTCGGATCCAAAGATTATATCATCAACATAGATTTGTACTAGCAAAGTGCTTGCTCCTTCCTCTAGTTTGAATAGAGTCTTGTCAATAGTTCCTTTGTTGAATCCATTCTTGATCAGAAATTGTGATAGTGTTTCATACCAGGCTCTAGGTGCCTGTTTGAGGCCATAGAGGGCCTTCTTGAGTTTGTATACTTTGTCTTCTTTTCCTCTAATTTGAAATCCAGGAGGTTGTTCTACATAAACTTCTTCTTCCAAAAGTCCATTTAGGAATGCACTCTTTACATCCATTTGATAGACTTTGAAGTCTTTGTGTGCAACAAATGCTAGAAAGAGTCTGATTGCTTCCAATCTTGCTACTGGTGCAAATGTTTCATCATAATCTATTCCTTCAGCTTGGGAATAGCCTTTTGCAACTAGCCTTGCTTTGTTTCTGACAACAGTTCCTTGCTCATCCATCTTGTTCCTGAATACCCATTTTGCACCAATGATGTTGGCCATTTCAGGTCTGTCAACTAGTTCCCAGACTTCATTTCTTTCAAATTCATTTAGTTCTTCTTGCATGGCTGTGATCCAATCTGCATCTTGGATTGCATCATCTATGGTCTTGGGTTCCACTTGTGATAGAAAGCAAGTTAGCATGTGCTCCAGTTTGTCTTCGGTTCTGACTCCTGTGTGAATATCTCCAATGACTTGTTCTTCGGATGGTCTCTTAGCCAATTTAGGTCCAGTTGAAGTTGATCTTCACTTGGTGCTTCCATACCTTCATGCCGAGCAAGAACTTCAACTTCAGGTGCTTCATCTGGTGTATTGGTAAGTGGTTCTTCTTGGTTTTCAAAATGATGATTTAGGATGGTAGCCGGGTATGGTTGCATTTGTATAGATTTCCTTTGTCTTTGCTTTCTTCTTGATCTTGAAGATCTTCACTATTTGTATTTGGTTCATCAAAAACTACATGTATTGATTCTTCAATCACCAAGGTTCTTTTATTGAGTACTCTAAATGCTTTGCTGGTGTCTGAGTATCCCATGAAGATTGCTTCATCAGCCTTCTCATCAAAGGTATGCAGCTGATTCCTGTTTAAGACAAAACATTTTGATCCAAACATATGAAAATATGAGATATTAGGTTTTCTACCATTTCATATTTCATATGGAGTCTTTCCATGATGTTTGTTGATGATTGATCTGTTTTGTGTATGGCATGCCGGTGTTTGTGGCTTAACCCAAAATCTCTTTGGTAAACATGCTTCGCTATCATTGTCCTGACTGCTTCCTTGATGGTTCTGTTTCTTCTTTCTGCAACACCATTTTGTTGTGGAGTTCCTGCTGCAGATAGTTGATGTAATACTCCATTTTCTTCACAATAGGTTCTGATAATTTCATTTAGGAATTCAGTGCCTCTATCTGATCTGATCTTGATAATCTTTAGCTCTTTCTCATTCTGGAGTCTTTTCAACAAATCTGGCAGCTTCTTGAGTGTTTCTTTCTTCTTGTTCATGAAAATGGTCCATGTGTACTTTGATAAGTCATCCACCACTACAAGAGTGTATTTCTTACCACTCACACTTCATGGTGTGGTGGTCCAAACAAGTCCATGTGCAGCAGATGTAGAACTCTTGTTGTAGATTGATAAGGCTTTGACTTGAATGAACTTTTTATTTGTTTTCCTTTTTGACAAGCATCACATAGACTCTCTTTCTTGAATGTGATCTCTGGCAGGCCTTCAACTAGCTTGCTCCTTGATAGTTTGTTGATGGTCTTGAAATTCAGGTGATTTAATCTTCTGTGCAAATCCAAAATTTGTTGATTGTTTATTCTTGACAAGTAGGCATGTTTCTGCCTTAGCTGTTTTCCAGTCCACCACATACATGTTGTCTTGTCTTCTACCTGCAAGAACTACTGTGTTGGTTTGACTGTGAATCACTTTGCATCCTTCTTTGTTGAAGTGCACATTGTAGCCTTTGTCACAGAATTGACTGATGCTCATCAGATTGAAGTTAAGTCCCTTGACATATGCCACATTTTGAATCTTTAGATTGTTCTTGAGTATTATGCCTTCCCTCTTAATCTTGCCAGGGTTTTCTTTACCTCCAAATGTGACTTTGGGTCCATCAAAAGCTTTGAAGTCAGTGAGCCATTTCTTGTTTCCTGTCATGTGTCTGGAACATCCACTGTCTATGTACCAGACATCCTACAAAACAGATTAATTAAGTTTAGGTACCCAACATTGTTTGGGTCCATGCTTGTTAGCAATCATGCCTCCCATACCAAGGGTGTATCCAAAAGGTCTTCTTTTTGGATAATTGAAGTCATCAACTTCATATGTATAAGGCATGGCGTAATAGCTTCTAGTATTTTTATGAAGGTATTCGATACTTTTCTCCACCTTTTGGTGCATTTGCATCCTTCTTTACTTTCCAATATGCAAGAGGGAAACCTTTCTTGCTTCATGTGTCTAGAAATGCTTTGGTTTTTCTTAAACACATGATGCATTTTGTGGAATGTTTTCCTCTTGTATTTTGGAGGTGCAACATTCCAATCATCCTCTGAAGGGTAAAGTCCGCTTTTCCTTTCGAGATGGCTGTGGTTCTTGATTGATCTGGAAGGAGGATTTAGTTTGTTTGTTTCACTACTGCACGGTCTCTTGACTTCACCGAACAGATGATCTGTTGGAACCATGGTTCGTCCCTTTTCTAAATTTTGGTCCACTAGTGGTCCCGAATTTAGAATGGTGTTGATCATTGTTCCTACTTTCATCCTTTGATCGTTGTAGCCAAGACCAGATCTGGATCCAAACCTTTTGAGGGTTTGTAAGTCGGTGCTTTTAGTGGTGCAAAGTGGATACCTTCACTTTGGTGAGGAGATTTTCTTAATCGATCTTTTAGTAAATGTATGTATGATCATCTGCTTTTTGTTGATCATTTAAGTAGGTCTCCTTACTAGTTAATTCAGCTTTTGCTTCATCCAGTTCTTTCTTTAACATCTTATTCTCTTTTCTTAGATCCTTGCATTCCTTTTTCCAGAATTTCATGATTCTTTTCAATTTCATCAAATTTAGTCATGAGATTTTGGACTAGGTCTGCTGTATCTAATGGGAGACTAGAGGATTGTGCAGTGTTAGATGTGGAGCATTAGATGAAGAACATGAACTAGATGTTACCTCGCCATCATCGATTCTTTAGCCATTAAACATAGGCTTGTTTCCTCAGTGTCTGAGCCATCACTTTTATCTTCATCCAATTCTTTGGTCATGAGGCATAGGCATGATTTTTCATTTTCTGAGTTGTCTTCTTTATCACTATTATCTGAGTCATTGTCAGATGATTCTTCATGCTTTTCACTGCTGGATTCTGCCTTAAGTGCCTTCTTGCTCTTTCTCTTTTCAGATGCTCTGTATTTCTTCTTTTCATCATCTTTGTCATTTTCTTCAGACAATCACCTTGAAGTGACCTTTCTTGTTGCATTGAAGCATCTGTATTCATCATCTTTCTTCTTCATGTCTCTGCTTGAGCTTGACTTTTTGTTTGATGACGAATTTCCTTTGAATGGCTTCTTTTAAACTCACAAAACGTTTAACTAATAAAGCTACCTGTTCTTTTAATTCTTGTGTCTCTTTGCTGATGCATTCGGCAAAGTTACTTTGCTGGGGTGCAGCTAATGCATTGATTTTGTGTGTCTCTGCCGGAGCACCATCTTCGCCGTTCAATTCGAATTCATGAGCTTTTAAGCGGGACATCGATGTCGAGTGTCGTTGCTTGCAAGATTTGTTGTTCCTCCGATTATTGATGTTATGATCTTCCATCTTTCGTAGTCCTCTCAAGATTTTCAAGCATACTTCTTTTTGGGGATATATGTGTCCAAGTTTTTGTAATTCATCGATGATGCTTGAGAATCATGTTGTCCATTTGATCAATGGATTCACCACCTTCATTTTAAAAGTTCTCAAACTTCTGCTTTGCAAAGATAATTTGTTTTCTTTAATCGCTTGAGATCCTTCATTTATTAATGATAGCTTGTCCCACATCTCCTTTGTTTGTTTGCGATCTTTAATTCTCATGAACATGTTGTTTGTCTAGGGTCTTCAAGATCATGTCTTTTGCAACAAAGTCCAGATTTGCTCTTCTCCTGTCATCCTTGGTCCAATCCTTTTAGGTTTGTCAATTTCCTTTCCTTGATCTCGCTCTCTCTGTGCTACCACCGTAGTGATTGTGATCGGTCCATCATTGATTACATCCAAAGATCTCTTCATGAGTTCTTTCGCAAGATGAGACAACATTCTTATTTTATATTCATCAAAATTGTTAACATTAAAAACAGTACTTTTGACAAGAAGTTTGAGGAATCCATCAAGATAATTGAATATATAAATGACAAAGAATGGAAAACTCGATTTGAAAACTGCTTTGTAAATATGTGATCTCCTTGTTACGTAAATTAGATCTCAATGTGTTACGATACTAGGAACACTGCTCCGATACCAATTGTTGGTCCCAGAGAAGGTGAAACTATAGTCGGAGGGGGTGAATGACTATAGTGGAGTTTCAAAACTTTTCTTCTATTTAAAAGCTTTTAGGCGTGGATAAGTCCCTTCTTACTATGTTGTTTTCAAATCGGTGTAGACATCACGTATATAAGTTATGATGTAGGCTAATTAAATAAATGTCAGTAAAGTAAATTGCGTAATTTAAATTGACACAAGGCTTATCGTGGTTCAGGGTGGTGTAATCCCTTAATCCACTCTTCTCCTGTGATGATTGGAGGAATTCACTATTGTTTTCACAGATACAATAGTATGATTGTCCTTGGCTTCCTAAGCTTCACAATCTACAAGACTATCACTCCTTGACCGCAATGACTTGATGATTCACTTTCCTTTTGTCGTTCCTTAAGATTAAGATCCTTCAACAAATATCACAGATTCAACTCCTTCAAAGATTGCCTCGATTCGATTTGCTTGATTTTTGATGTGAATGTGATTCACACACTTGCTTGATCAATCTCACCTTAGTATGACTTTGTAGTTCTGATACTTGAGTTGATCACTAGATATGTCTTTGTAAGTTCAGAGAGAGGGCTTTTCAAATTGACAGAGTTTCTGCTTGATTTTTCTTTCTTGATCGTTATTTTCTTTTCCTGTCAATGCCTTCTATTTATAGCCTTGAATAACCTTGGTTTTTGAAATTCCGTCCGTTGTCTATATTAATGAGGGAATAACTCTTGATTTTATTCTTGATTCCCCCTTAATTGTATTCTCCTTGATTTCAGTGATCGGATTCTTTCTTCAAACGTATAGCAAAAAATCCATCCTTGATTGATCCTTTAATGATTTGTGCATTTAATGCATGATCTTCTGAATCTTCATCGTATATCAAATTTGATCTTGTAAATGTCTCTTCTCCGTTTTTAGAACGGTTGAGTGAGCCTTCCGACTTAGCCGTTAGTTCTTTCTTTCTTTGTTTTGTTTTCTCTTTGCGAAAGTCGCTTTACTCAAATTGATTCACTTGCTTCCTTCTTTGTTCTAGTTTTTGGAGAGTCTTTGTACTTCACTGATCCTTGATTTGGGTGAGACCAGTGTACACCATATTTGAACATTGAGTTTCATCACTTAAAACATAACTTAGACTTATCCAAGGTCATCACAGACTTCCTTGGTTATAGGTCAGACCATAATGTCTTCATACTTCTCTGCTGGTGCTTTGCTGGCTTCACTTTGCCGAATATCTGTTTTTTGCTTTGCCGTCCTACCAACTAGTACAATACTTGTCTGACTCAACTTATACAACATGTCAGACTCTAAGTAAAGACTTATACAGAGAGTTCTAACTTATTTCAGGCTTGCTATAACAGCTAGTATGGACATCATCAAAACATAATAAAATGTTCCTAACAAAAGTCCTCTTGTTCAGTACCCTGAATGCCTTACTGACTGAAGAGTATCCCATAAAGATTCCTTCATCTGATTTTGATTGGAATGTCTTCAATTGCTCCTTATTATTCAAAATAATACATTTGCTTCCAAATGGATGGAAATAAGAAATGTTAGGTTTTCTTCCATTCCATATTTCATAAGGTGTCTTCAGCAGCTTCTTGTTAACTGAGGTCCTATTTTGTGTATAGCATGCTGTATTGATTGCTTCAGCCCAATATCTTTCAGGTAGTAATACTTCACAAATCATAGTTTTCCCTGCTTCTTTCAAGGTCCTGTTTCATCTCTCAGCAATCCTGTTGGACTTATTTTGAGTTTTAGTGATGAGTGCCAGACTAGCTGTTATAGAGCAAAGGCAAAAAGATGTCTAGATCAAATGTATAGGGTTATTAGAGTTTGATCTTTGTATAGGTTTGATCAAACAAGCACTGTAAATGGTCAGCTGGCTTTCATCACAGACTGTGCCTGATCATGAGGGTACCCGAGTCGATGAACTAGTTTAGGAACCTGCTGAAGACTGAAGGCTGAGGGCTCAAACTCAGTTATTGAAGGCTAAAGGATCAAACTTAGTATTTAAAGTCAAGGATATGGAATCAGAATTTAGGGAAGTATGTGATGACCTAAACTGGTTGCATATACCTTGTGTACAATATCTAAGTTCCACAAGTTAAATGGTGATTGGAACTTGGTTATGATTATAATGGTGTAATCTAACTTAATAATGAAAAGTTAGATATAAGAGAAGTCAGCTGCAGTGTATTATAAACACAACAACCTTGGATCAGCTGACTGATATGTATTTCAGCAGACTTACATACACAGGAACCTGCTGAACATATATTTCGATTTAATCAAAGGTTACATTGGAAGTTTACAAGGAAAAGGACAGATAACAACTCTTGGTTTTATCAACAAATCAATGGTCAAGATTAAAGGGACATTGGAAAGAAACAGAGGTTTATCCAATGGATACAAGTCAAAGGGTAAACCGTCTGAAATCTGACAAAAAGTAAACTGACAGTGTCAGTACTATGTATAAGGACAGAAAGCAAGTCAAGATGGGACAAATATGAAACGGCTATGCTTTGAATTTCAAACATAAGTCACATGGATTCTCACCTACAAATAGATGATCCCTGATACAAAAAAAAGATGATGATTTTTGAGAGAAAAATAACAAATAATCTTGAGCTCCAGATTCTTATCAAGAAGTCACCCTGTTGACCCTACTAAACTTAAAGCTAATGATCTAGTAAACTTCTTCAAGTGTAATCTGTCATCAAGCTACATCAAGTTTACACACTTGAAGAATCCAAGCTGCCGATCATATCATCCTGATCAAGCTGCTGAAAGCTGAATCGCTTACTTGATTCAACCTTTCTTTTATAAGAAACCTGCTAAAGACAGTGAAGCATCTTTGGGTGTCAAGGACTGTTGTTTGTGGTGGATCTAGTGAAGAGGCAATCCTACCCTTCAAGGACCAGTGGAAGACTTTGGAGCAGCAATCCTACCTGTTCCAAGTGTTCAGTTTTTGAAGCCATAGTTATTGGTGAAGGACAAACAACTTAGGGATTTTTGTAACTGCTACCTCAAGGATCTCTAGTGAATTACCTCCAACATTATAGTAGAAGAGTGGACTGACAGGATTACACCACCTGGAACCACTATAAAATCTGCCTACTTACTTTCTGCATTTACATTCTGCATTTAGTATATTTAACACATCAACCAACTGAACTAGCAACTGAATCACACATATACACTACTGTGTATCTAATACTTGGTATCATATTTTAACAACCTGTAATAAGGTTTAATTTGAATATATTCCGCTGCAACAAATTTAGTAAAATCAATAGTCGATGAGACTCATCGAGCAATCAATGAGTCATTGAAGTTCTTGAGTTTGTTAACTCCAAAAGTTTTAAGTGTTAAGTTTAATCACCCCCCTCTAAACTTAACCAAAGCCTTTTCAAGGGACCAACAATTGGTATCGGAGCAGTGCTTATGTTCTGAAGTAATCCTACTTGTTGTGCTTGTGAAAATACTTTGAAAACTCTTTCAAATTTCTGATTTTCAAAGCTTTGCATCATGGATAACAACCAGTATGCTAGAACAATGTTGATGTGTTCTTTAGATCGTTTTGTTGAGTATAAACGTCGTATGCAGGCATTTCTAGTTGCAACACATGATGAGATGATGGATGTGCTGACTGATGGACCACTGGAAATTACATAGGCAATAACAGTGGATAATCAAACTCAGTACATTCCCAAGCCCAAAAGAGAATGGAATGCTGAAGATAGAAAAAGAGCAAACATCAACAACATTGCTATTGATATCATATACAGAACCTTGGATAGCAATATGTACATGAAAGTGAAAGATTGCAAGACTGCAAAGGAACTTTGGGATAAGTTACAATTAATCTGTGAAGGCACTGATGCAATCAAGAAGAACAAGATCAGTGTGGCAAAGAAGAAGTTCCAGGAGTTCAAAATGAAACCAAATGAAACTATTGAACAAATGGAGTCAAGATTCAATGCAATCATGGATGAACTCACCCTACTGAGTGTAAAGTATTCAAAAGAAGAAATAAATTCAAAAATTCTAGAAGCTTTACCTGCAAAAGAAGTTTGGGAGATGAAGGTGACTACCAAAGAAGAGATGAGAAGTCTACATGAAGAGGACACCTTCAAATTGTTTTCAGATCTCAAAGCCTATGAATTCAGTAAGAAACTTGTACCTGAGACTGAAAAAGAAGAACCAAAGACCACTGCATTGGCTGCTACACATCAAGAAGAAACATCAGGAGTTCAAGATGATAAACTGGATGAGATACAAGAACAAATTGCCCTACTGAGCAAGAAAATCAGGATGATGAAAACTAGAAGGGGTTCTCCAAGGAATTTCACAAAGAAGTTTAGTGAAAAGAAGAAGAAAGAATCCAAGAAAGACAACGATTACTTGTGCTATCAATGCAAGAAACCAGGACACTTCAAACCTGACTGTCCTGAACTAAAACAGAAGAAAGAACCTGATTATCTTTGCTTCAATTGCAAGAAGCCTGGACATTTCAGACCTGATTGTCCAGACCTACTGAAGAGCAAAATTCAACAAAGAAGATCTGGCAAGAAGGCTATGATTGCTGAAGATGAATCAGGATATGAAGTAGAATCAGAAAAAGGAAATGAATCTGATGATACTGCACTTGTTGCTGATATGGATGATTATGCTTTAATGGCTAATATGAATGACACAGAGGAGGTATACAATTCTGTATCTATAAACACTCCTGCTGAAAGTGATTGTGAATCAACTTGTGGTTCAAATCCTAAAAATTCTGACAATGAAGAAACTTTGGATGCCATCCTTAATCAACTAAGGATAATACAATCTGGTTATGAGATTATGAAGGCTAAAAAAGAAGCTCTTCAAACAGAAGTTTAAAGGTTAAAAGCTGAATTGAGAAATCTCAAGGGTAAGGAAAAAGAGATTGGTAAGAATCAGCATAGGCCTGCTGTACATTCAGTAGCTGCTGAATCTGCTGAACAATTTTTGTTCCTCCACTGCATTCAAATTTGGAAAGCCTTATGGTGATAGAACAGGCCTAGGATTTGAAACTCAACACTCAAATAAGAGTGGATCCAGTAAGGTTACTGAACCTAGTACCAGAATTGGTCCTAAGTTTGTGCCTGCACAAGATCTAACTCCTAAAAATGTTGCTGAGGCAGTGAAGCCTCCTGAGAAAACTTCAAGGAAGCAAAATCAAAAGTCAAAAAGGTCAACAACACCTAACAAAAGGAATAAATCCCAAAATAGGACTGCTGTACCTTCTAGACCTGCTGATAGCAGACCTGCTACCAAGTCTGCTGGACCACAAAAAGGCAAAAATCAGAAATATTCCAAGGATAAGAATCCTAAACCTAAAAATGTCAATCATTCAAGAGATACTTATCTCAGGGGGAAAGGTAGACTGTTCCCTACTGATGATGATTGGAATATTCCTGCCCCCACTGCTAGAAACAACAGACATAACCATACTGCCAGGGTAAAACCTCAGCAATGGAATCAGTAAAGGACTCAACAGAGGACTTATATAAGACCTCAACAGGGATCTCAGCAGACTTCATATTACAGGGTTGTTCCTAATAGACAGCAAACCTATGGCTATGCTGGTGCTTCTAACAATAGAAATCACTCTAAACAGCATTACATACCAAAAGGCCAGAAAGCATATATGATTCCTACACAACCAATTGTTAGACCTTATGGATGTGTAGAATACATGTATGAACACAAGTATAACACTTTTCAAAGAAGACCTTATGGAAATTTGCCAAGGGTCATGCTTACCACTGAACACTATGGACCCAAATAGTTTTGGGTACCTAAAATACATTAACTTTGTTTTGTAGGGTGTCTGGTACTTTGACAGTGGATGTTCCAGACATATGACAAAGAATAAACACTGTTTGTCAAACTATGTGACAAAGGATGGTCCAAGAGTGAATTTTGGCAACAAGAATACACCAGGATACACAAGAGGATATGGTACACTTGTGAGAAATGGATCAACAATCACGAATGTTGCATTTGTAGAAGGACTGGACTACAACCTACTAAGCATTGGACAGTTTTGTGACATGGGTTACAAGGTCACTTTTGACAAGGGCACCTGTATTGTCATTAGTGAAAGAGGTGATCAAGTTGTGTTGGCTGGAAGAAGACAACAAAACATGTATGTTGTGGATTGATCTACTGTTGTTCCAGAGACATGCCTGATTGTGCATACCAAGTTAGAATTGAATTGGTTATGGCATAAGAAGTTGAATCATCTAAACTTTGATGATATCAATCAGTTGGTGAAGAAGAAACTGGTGATTGGTTTACCTGAGATCACGTTCAAAAAGGATGCTATATGTGATGCTTGTCAGCAAGGTAAACAGACAAAATCAAGCTTCAAATCAAAAACTAAGCAATCAACAAAAAGAGTTTTGGAGCTGATGCACATGGATCTTTTTGGACCAGTAACACCAACAAATGTAACAGGGAAGAAGTACACTTTAGTAGTTGTGGATGATTATTCAAGATACACTTGGGTAGTATTCATGAACAAGAAAAGTGAAACACTTCAAAAGATGCCTGAACTTTTGAAAAGATTACAAAATGAGAGAAGTTTAACAGTAGTGAAGATCAGATCAGACAAGGGTACTGAATTTCTCAATAAATTTATAAGAGAATATTGTGAGCAAAATGGTGTGCTACACCAACTGTCTGCTGCTGGTACACCTCAGCAAAATGGGGTTGCTGAGAGAAGAAACAGAACTTTAAAAGAAGCAGGAAGAACTATGATTTGTGAAGCTTTATTACCTGAAAGATATTGGGCTGATGCGGTCAATACAGCATGCTACACACAATATAGGACCTCAGTGAACAAAAAGCTGCTGAAGACACCTTATGAGATTTGGAATGGAAGGAAACCTAATACATCTTATTTCCATCCATTTGGAAGCAAATGTTTTATTTTAAATCATAAGGAGCAATTGAAGACATTCCAACCAAAATCAGATGAAGGAATCTTCTTGGGATATTCTTCACATCGACCAAGGCATTCGTGTCTTGAACAAAGGACACCAAACATGAAGAAATAATTCATGTTGTATTTGATGAACCTAAGTTCACTGGAATGGAAGATGAAGCTTCAGAACCTGTTGAGAGTCAACAGTCACTGATCCAGAATGTGTTGATGTTTTGGAAATGATAAATGAGTTAAAGGTTTCTGACTCTGCCCCTGCTGAACACCCTGATGGTAACACTACTGATGCAACAACTGATGCAGTTCAAGGATCTGCTGAACCTCTTGTCAAGCAAAACAAGAGCCCTCTACATCAAGATGATGTTCCTGAGAATCAATCTAACCAAAATCCACAATGGTTAAGGGATCACCCTGCTAAACAAGTCATTGGCAATATACATCAAGGTGTAAGGACTAGAAGACAATTAGAAGCAATGTTCACTTGTTTTCTATCTCAAATGGAACCTAAAGTTGTTGAAGAAGCAATATCAGATCCAGATTGGATAATTGCTATGCAAGAAGAACTGAATGAATTTGAAACAAATCATATTTGGACACTGGTGGAAAGCCCTAATCATGCAAACATAATTGGTATAAAATGGGTATACAGAAAAAAAATTTGGATGAATCTGGTATCATTGTAAGAAATAAGGCCAGACTAGTAGCAAAATCCTATTCTCAAGCAGAAGGAATAGATTTTGATGAGACATATACCCCTGTTGCAAGATTGGAAGCTATAAGATTATTCTTGGCATATGCTGCTTACAAAAACTTCAAAGTATATCAGATGGATGTCAAAAGTGCATTTTTGAATGGCATTCGGAAGAGGAGGTCTATGTTCAAAGAACCTCCTGGTTTTGAAGTTAAAGATCAAGAAGATAAAGTGTACAGACTCAATAAAGCACTTTATGGTTTGAAACAAGCACCAAGAGCATGGTATGAGACCCTATCTCAATTCTTGGTGGACAATGGTTTTACCAAAGGTACCATTGACAAGACTCTTTTCAGAATCAATGAAGGAGACAACACCCTGCTAGCACAGATTTATGTTGATGACATAATTTTTGGTTCTGAAAATGAATTACTATGTGAGAAGTTTGTTAATCTTATGAAAAGTAAATCCCAAATGAGTATGATGGGAGAAATGAACTAATTTTTGGGATTGCAAGTCAAACAGATGAAAGATGGGATCTTCATTCATCAAACCAAGTACACCAAGGAGCTGCTGAAGAAGTTTGGTATGGAAAACAGCATCAAAGTATCAACTCCTATGAGTACAAACATAAGGTTGGATGAAGATAAAGAAGGCAAAGATGTTGATCAGACCTTATACAGAAGGATGATAGGCAGTCTGCTGTACCTTACTGCCAGCAGACCTGATATATCTTTTGATGTAGGTGTTTGTGCAAGATTTCAATCAAAACCTAAGGAAAGTCATATAGCTGCAGTCAAAAGGATTCTCAAGTATCTAAAAGAGACTTTGGATGTAGGAATTTGGTATTCGAAAGATGGAAGCTTCAAGGTTATATCCTACTCAGATTCTGATTATGCTGGATGCAAGATTGATAGAAAAAGCACCTCAGGAACCTGTCAGTTGATGGGAAATAGACTGGTTTCCTCAGTAAGAAACAGAATTCTATATCAACTTCTACTGCTGAGGCTGAATACATTGCTGCTGGAAGTTACTGTGCACAAATACTTTGGTTAAGACCACAATTAAGGGATTATGGAATTGAAGAAAGAGAAATTCCTATAATGTGTGACAACACAAGTGCAATTGCAATCATAGAAAATCCTGTTTTGCACTCAAGAACCAAGCATATTGATATGAGACATTATTTTATAAGAGATCATGTCGAAAAGAAAGATGTGGTGGTTCTTTACATCCCTACTGAAGATCAACTTGCTGATATTTTCATAAAACCATTGGATAGTGAAAGATTTGCTAAGTTAAGGACTGAACTTGGAATTATAAAAGTTGACTGATACACCTATGATCAGCAATGTACTGGAATTCACCAAGGGGATTAGTCTTTGTTATGCTGCGTGAGCTCACTTAGCAGATTAGTCATCGGTATCAACAATTCCATGTACTTATTTATGATTGGACAATTGAGCAAATGAAGTTGCCAAGGGGATTGGTCTTTGTCCTGTTGGGTGAGCTCACTTGATAGATCAGTCATTGGTATTAAACTTCATCTTGTATTATCAGTTGGACAAAACAAGAAGATTTGAAGATCAACAGAGTTACATTGTCAGCAGGGTGCTGAGGGACATCCTTGTCAGCAGGCTGCTGAGCCAAGTCTACTGATGGCAAAGGCTACTGAGACATACGTTACACGGTCAAACTTTAAAAAGTCAAAAAGCAAAAAACCGGGATATTTATTCTATCTTTATAACCGCAGTTACACGATCTGACGGTTACTACTCCTTATGGATAAGTTATGGGACACGTGGCTAGATCTCATTCATTCCAAATTTAATCGTGGTTAATGCTACTGTGCATTATCTGACAGTTTCTACCCACTACTCTCTGTTATATATACAGACATATACACAGAGGATACTTACAACTTTCAGATTGATTTTCTCTGCAAATATACCGTGTGAGTCATAAGACTTCTTGGCAGGGTTAGTGACAATAAAAATATATATAGCACATAAATTTAGGTACTGTAAAATTAATCAAACCATATATGGATCATTGTGGGCACAACAATATCCCAACACGATTGTCCTTGACTACACAAGCTTCACAATCTTCAAGACTATCACTCCCTGGCTTCAAAAGCTTTAGTGACTCAGTCTCTATCACTGCTCCTTGAGAACAAATCTTTCAGCAGCTATCAAAAAGGTTGCCACTCCTTCTCGGATTCCTATGATTTAATTGCCTCAGTTGATGTGAATTAAATCCACAGACTTGTTGATCAATCTCAGAGCTTGATTTTAAATGAAGTTCTGATTCCTGAGTTGATCTCTAGATATTTTCTTTTAGCACAAATGAAGGCTTTTCATTTTGACAGATTTTCTGCTTGTAAATTATCAAACTTAATCGTTCTCTCTTGTGTTTTTTTCTTGTCTGTCAATGGCTTCTATTTATAGTCTTGATAATCCTTGATTTGAATTTCCGTCCGTTGGCTATTTTAATGAGGGGAATAATCCTTGATTTTATTCCCCTTAATTAAATTCTCCTTGATTTCAGTGATCGGATTTTTCTTCAAACGTTTATCAGAAAATCCGTCCTTGATTGATCCTCAGTTGATTGTGCATTTAATGCTCGATCCTCTGTATCTTCTTCATACTTCAAAATCTGATCAAGTAAAGTTTACTTGACCGTTCTCTGAACAGTTAAGTGACTGTCTGACTTTGCCGTTTAGATCTTCCTTCACTGTTTTGTCTTCACTCAGCCGAGAGTCGGTTCACTTTGCTGATTCACTGTTTCCTTTATTCTTTTAGGTTCAGGAGAATCTTTGTACTTCACTGATCCTTGATTTGTGTGAGATCAGTGTACACCATATTTAAACATTAAGTTTCATCACTTGGAATGTAACTTAGACTTATCCAAGGTCATCATAGACTTTCTTGGTTATAAGTCAGACCATAATGTCTTCATGCTTCTCTGCTGGTACTTGGCTAGGTTCACTCTGCCGAAAATCTGTTTTTACTCAGCCGTCCTACCAACTTGTACAATATTTGTTTGATTCAACTTATACAACATGTCAGACTCTAAGTAAAGACATATACAGAGAATTCTAACTTATTTCAGGCTTGCTATAACAGCTAGTATGACCATCATCAAAACATAATAAAATGTTCTTAACATAGATCCATATGCATCAGCTCCAAAACTCTTTTAGTTGATTGTTTAGTCTTTGACTTGAAGCTTGACTTTGTTTGTTTACCTTGCTGACATGCATCACAAATAGCATCCTTTTTGAATGTGATCTCAGGTAAACCAATCACCAACTTCTTTTTCACCAACTGATTGATATCATCAAAATTGAGATGATTCAACTTTTTATGCCACAACCAATTTAGTTCTGACTTGGTATGCACAATCAGGCATGTTTCTGGAACAGCGGTAGACCAATCCACAACATACATGTTTTGTTGTCTTCTTCCAGCCAACACAACTTGTTCACCTCTTTCACTGATGACAATACAGTTGCCTTTATCAAAAGTGACCTTGTAACCCATGTCACAAATTTGTCCAGTGCTTAGTAGGTTGTAGTCCAGTCCTTCCACAAATGCAACATTTCTGATAGTTAATCCATTCTCACCAGTGTTCCATATCCTCTTGTGTATCCTGGTGTGTTCTTGTTGCCAAAATTGACTCTTGGTCCATCCTTTGCCACATAGTTTGTCAAAGAGTGCTTATTCTTTGTCATATGTCTGGAACATCCACTGTCAAAGTACCAGACACCCTACAAAACAAAGTTAATGTGTTTAGATACCCAAAACTATTTGGGTTTATAGTGGTCAGTGGTAAGCATGACCCTTGGCAAATTTCCATAAGGTCTTCTTTGAAAAGCATTACACTTTTGTTCATATATGTATTCTACCTTTCCATAAAATCTAACATTTGGTTGTGTATGATTCACATATGCTTTCTGGCCTTTTGGTACATAATGTTGTTTGAAGTGATTTCTATTGTTAGAAGAACCAGCATAACCATGAGTTTGCTGTCTGTTAGGAGCAGCCCTGTAATATGGAGTCTGCTGAGGTCCCTACTGAGGTCTCGAATAAGTCCTCTGTTGAGTCCTCTGCTGATTCCATTGCTGAGGTTTCACCCTAGCATTACGGTTATGTCAATTGTTTCTAGCAATAGGGGCATGAATATTTCAATCATCATCAGTAGGGAACAATCTACCTTTCCCCCTGAGATATGTATCCCTAGAATGATTAACATTTTTAGGTTTAGGATTCTTATCCTTGGAATATTTCTGATTTTTACCTTTTTGTGGTCCAGCAGACTTAGCAGCAGGTCTGTTATCAGCAGGGCTAGAAGGTCCAGCAGTCCTACCCTTGGATTTACCCTTTTTGTTAGGTACTGTTGATTTTTTAGACTTCTGATTTTTCTTCTTTGAAGTCTTCTCGGTAGGCTTTACTGCCTCAGCAATCCTTTTGGGAGTTGGATCTTGTGCAGGAACAAACTTATGACCAATTCTGGTACTAGGTTCAGTAACCTTACTTGATCCACTCTTAGTAGATTGTTGAGTTCCAAATCCAAGGTCTGTTCTATCACCATAGGGCTTTCCAGATTTGAATGCAGTGGTGGAACTAGATTGTTCTGCAGATTCAGCAGCTACTGAATGTACATCAGACTTATGTTGATTCTGTTCATAATCTTTTTCCTTTCCATTGAGAGTTCTTAATTTAGCTTTTAACCTTTCAATTTCTGCTTGAAGAGCTTCTTTTTCAGCCTTCACAATCTCATAACCAGATAGTATTTTCCTTAATTGATTAAGGATGGCATCCAAAGTTTCTTCATTGTCAGAATTTTTGGGATTTGAACCACAAGTAGATTCACAATCACTTGCAGCAGGAGTATTTATAGATACAGAGTTGTATACCTCCTCAGACTCATCCATATTTGCCATTAAAGCATAATCATCCATATCAGCAACAAGTGCAGTATCATCAGATTCATTTCCTTTTTCCGATTCAACTTCATAGCCTGATTCAACATCAGTAACCATTGCTTTCTTGTCAGGTCTTCTTTGCTGATTCTTGTTCTTCAGTAGGTCTGGACAATCAGGTCTGAAATGTCCAGGTTTCTTGCAGTTGAAGCACAGATAATCAGGTTCCTTTTTTCTGTTTCAAATCAGGACAATCAGGTTTGTCCTGATTTCTTACAATGAAAACACAAATAATTATTATCTTTCTTGGATTCTTCTTTTCACTTGATTTCTTTGTGTTCTTTGGAGAACCCCTTCCTGTTTTCATCATTATGATCTTCTTGCTTAGTAAGGCAATTTGCTCTTGCATCTCATCCAGTAAATCATCTTGACCACCTGATGATTCTTCTTTATGTGCAGCAGCCAATGCAGTACTCTTTGGTTCTTCCTTTTCAGTCTCAGGAACAAGTTTCTTACTGAATTCATAAGCCTTGAGATCTGAAAACAATTTGAAGGTGTCTTCTTCATGTAAACTTCTGGATTCTTCTCTGGCAGTAACCTTCATCTCCCAAACTTCCTTTTGCAGGTAGGGCTTCTAAGATTCTTGTATTGATCTCTTCTTTTGTATAGATTACATTCAGCAGGGTGAGTTCATCCATGATAGCATTGAATCTTGACTACATTTGCTCAATGGTTTCATTTGATTTCATCTTGAAATCATGGAACTTTCTTTTGGCTACACTGACTTTGTTTTTCTTTATAGCATCAGTGCCTTCACAGATAAGTTGTAATTTTTCCCAAAGTTCCTTTGCATTTTTGCAATCCTTAACTTTCATGTACATATTTCTATCCAAGGTTCTGTATATGATATCAATAGCAATATTGTTGAGGTTTTCTCTTTTTCTATCTTCAGCACCTCACTCTCTTTTTGGCTTTGGAACATACTGAGTTTCACTGCCCACAATTATGGCCTTTGTGATCTCCAGTGGTCCATCAGTTAGCACATCCATAATCTCATCATGTGTTGCAGCTAGATAAGCCTGCATTCGACGTTTATACTCATCAAAACGATCTAAGGAAAACATCAACATAGTCCTAGAATACTGGTTGTTATCCATGATGCAAAGCTTTGAAAATCAGAAACTTGAAAAAGTTTTCAAAGTATTTTTACAAGCACAACAAGTAGGATTACTTCAGAACTGAAGCACTGCTCTGATACCAATTGTTTGTCTTTTGAAAAGGCTTTGGTTAAGTTTAGAGGGGGGGTGAATAAACATAACACTTAAAACTTTTTGGAGTTAACAAACTCAAAGAAAGTCGTGAGCTCTTGTTGCTCCGATCGCTAAGAGTTTGCTCGCCAAGAGTATGCAGACTATTGATATTACTGGATTTGTTGCAGCGGAATATATTTAGTTTAAGCCTTGTTACTTGTTATTAAAAGAATGATACAAAGTATTGGATACTCAGTAGTGTAGGTGTTGGTCCCTTGAAAAGGCTTTAGTTAAGTTTAGAGGGGGGTGAATAAACTTAACACTTAAAACTTTGGAGTTAACAAATTCTGCAACTTCAAGAAACTCTCACGATACTTCATGAGTCTCACGAGACCTCGATAGCTGTTGATAAACAAAGAGTCTCACGATAGTTCATTCTTTGCTGAATTTGTGCAAATGGAATAATATCAAAATTAAGCCTTGTTACTTGTTGTTAAATATGTTACTAAGTATTAGATACTCAAGAATGTATGTGTGTGATTTCATTTGCTAGATTCAAAGAGTTGATATGAATAATGACTAAGTGCGTAAAGTAAATGCACGAGTAAGTAAGTAGAGAGATTTTTATAGTGGTTCCAGTGATGTAATCCTGTCGTCCACTCTTCTCCTGTGATGTTGGAGGAAATTCACTAGTAATCTTTGAGTTATCTGTTACAAAGAATCCTAGGTTGCTTGTCCTTCACCAATAACTATGGCTTCACAAACTCGAAAACTAAGAACAGTAGGATTGCTGCTCCCCGAGTCTTCCACTGGTCCTTGAAGGGTGGAATTGCCTCTTCACCACTCCACCACAAACCAACAGTCTTTCACACCTAACAGATGCTTCACTGTCTTCAAGAGTTTTTATAAAATAAAGAATGAATCAAGTAAATGATTCAATTGCGGTAGCTTGATTAGGATGATGTAATCAAGAGCTTGCGCCTTCAAGTGTGTATGCTTGATGCAAACTTAAAACACGAATGCACTTGAAGAAAATAACTAGATCAAGAACCTTAAGCTCAGTGAGTTCAAAGAGGTGTTTTTCACTCAATGTTATCACTTGAAGTTTATTCCAAAATTCATTCTCTCCTTGAGTTGAAAGTCCTCTATTTATAGGTAGGAATGCATGTGACTTGAATTTGAAATTCAAATGTGACCGCCTTGTATTTGTCCCATCCTCACTGCATTCTCGTCACTATTCATAGGGTGATCGACACTCGTCGAGATTACTTTTTGACAAAGGCAATCTGTCACCCTTTGACTTGTATCCAATGGATAAAAATATGGATCATCCTAACGCCTTTTAATCTCACCTTTGATTTGCTTGATAAGTCGAGGTAGTTGGTCGTTCTTATCCATGTAACTTCTCAATAATCTTGAATTAATCGAGGCATATATCGCCAGTTCATTAGTCTGTCAGAAACCAATCGATCTCAATAATATTATATTTTTGTCTCAGAAATATAATGCAAATGATTCCTTTTATCCAACTTTTATTTGTGAAGTTAGATTACATCATTTTGAATATAACCAAGTTCCAAACATCATCCAACTTGTGGAACTTAGACCTTCTACACAAGGTATATGTAATCAATTTAGGTCATCACAGACTTGCCTAGATACTGATTCCATATCCTTGACATTAAATACTAAGTTTGATCCCTTAGCCTTCATTTCATCGAGTTTGAACCCTCACCCTTGGTCTTTCATTCTTCAAAGAGTTGCACTTCTCCCATCGACCTATCTACCCTCATCGACTGGAGCTAGTCTGGCGATAAAAATGATGCCTTATTACAGTGCTTGTTTGATCAAACCTATTTATGAATCAACTCTAATAAACCTATACATTTTATCTAGACATCTTTTTGCCTTTGCACTATAACAAACTAGTATGGCACTCATCATCAAAACTAAGAAATAAGTCCAACAATTTCCCCTTTTTGGTGATGATGCCACTACCTCACCTAATCAAAGAAAGCAAAAAGATAAAAACACAAACAGAACAAATTCACCAATTCTCATTATAAATATTTGTTCACAGCTTATTACAACTAGATACAACAAAGATAAACAAAGATAAGTAACGATCTATTGTCTCTTCTCTCTTTCTTGTCTAGCCTTCTCACTTGCTCTTGATAGGCTCGATCTCTTCTATCATTTCAACCATCCATTCATTCTCAATAAGTGTAAAGTCAATATAAGAATTGACTTGTTTCCACCAATTCCATGCTTCAGCAGACAAGATTGATCTGATTCACCTCAAAGCCAAACTTCATATCTGACTCCTTAAATTCATTCAAAGAATCTTTTGCTTTTGTAATTGGCGGACCTTTCACCTCTCGCTACTTCTTCCGCCTCTGGTATTTGCTCTTAAGGCTTTAATCCTTGCCTCCCAAAACTTCAAACTCAAGAAAGAGTTAAGACCTTCATGAAATCCCATGTCACGATAGGGTCTCCTTCATTATGAAACTCTTTCTTGTACTTGTGACAGAGATCATCTGTGAGTTGCAATCGCCAGTGCAAAGTTGCCTAAAAGCATTTGTATCATCACCCATCTCTTCTGTGCAAAGAGTCCGGCAGCCTCCTTTCTTCGCAAATGATTGGCCCTCTTCCCCTTAGTGACATCATCAACAAAACGTGAGATGAGGCCATGAATAGCTTCTGTGATACTATCACTCTGTGTAATTGACCCGCCACTGCTCCGGTTCTAGTATCAAGTGAAGTAATCCTTGATTGCGTGGTCTCCTCCAGTCTGTGATCCTTTCAAAGAGTTTGGGATCGGGCATAGCGAGTTGTTGTGCAACAAACAGCTCAACAAGTTTGGGAGCTTCACAAGCTTGTCAAGTTTCTCATGTATAGAGACAAGTTGATCTTTTAGAAACTTGTCTTTGGTCAGATTTCCAACTTTGATACCCTTGACATCTAGTATCAAATTATTCATTGCATTTTGAGTAGATGCAAAGTTTGAAGCAATCAGACGATGGATTGTCTATTATCGCTTACCATCTTCATCGCTTCTTCAAATCTCTGTTTTTTACTGTCCAATTGAGTTCTTAATCGTTGCATGTCATTTTC
This sequence comes from Gentiana macrophylla, assembly GCA_026214975.1. Taxonomy (NCBI): domain Eukaryota; kingdom Viridiplantae; phylum Streptophyta; class Magnoliopsida; order Gentianales; family Gentianaceae; genus Gentiana; species Gentiana macrophylla. Next base: position 77,972,538 of record CM047816.1, read on the forward strand.
TTACGCTTCTTAACTCATTGACAACTTCAATTGGCACTCCACTGGCCATTCTACTGTCATTAGATCCATCAGCAGGCTCCTCAACTCTATATTGTGCCTGTTGTCTGCTGATGACCATAGCTCTACTCATATCTCTCCCAGCAGGGGGAGGTCTTTCCTCAACCATGGCACCAAGAACATCTTTAAGGATAGGATCTTGTGCAGGTTCTTCAACAACTTCTTCTTCTCCAAAAATTTGAAATTCTTCATCACTGTAGTTATAGTCCAAAGAAATTGCTCATCCTCATTAACGCTAGCTGGCGACTATCCTTCCCTACAAAGGCCTTGGCTCCAAAGAGAGTCTCCACTACAAAGAGCCTCATCGACAGAATGGGGGTTCCTCCAAACCCAAATCGAGTTCCAACCTTTGTCCAGTGTCTTGTTTGTGACTCAAAGACTGCACTCTCCTGCTTCAACCTTTGTCCAGTCTTTGTTTGTATCTCAAAGAACTGCACTCTCCTCTTTCAATTTCCTGTGGATTAAATATGGCTTCATTATCCACTTGAAAACCTTCTGCATGACCAATCTTGGTCAGAATCATGGCAGTTTTGGTGAGAATCCCTTCAAAGTCAAATCCACTTTGATATTCAATGGATTCCTCAGAACTAGCACTTGGTTCACTGAAGTTAGTGGTCTTTTCCACATCCAAATCAGCATTCTGTACATCTTCAGGTTGTGCAGTAGGCTCTACAACATGAAATGTGCTTGGTTCATCAGTCAGCCTACCAGCACTCAATGTAATTCCCTCAGTGATTAGTGCTTCTAGATCATCCATGGTGAGATCTTGTAGATCCTCATCCATTTCTTCAATCTGCTGGCCCTCAGCAGGTCTTCCAGCATCAGTGGACTGTTGTACAGAAGGTACATGTGTTAGTGCAGCCCCACTTGATTCTCCTGGTCCAGAGGGAAAATCTCCTCTACTATCTGATGATGAAGAAGAATCATCAGGACCATCTCTTGGATCTCTAAATTTGATGCCCTCCTCCTTCTGTTGCTCATCAAACAGATCCATCAGTCTTGATTGCAGCAAGGTTGTATCAATCAGATCCAGCAAATTTTCCACTCCCAACTTGTTAAAAACCCATTCTTCAAAATCATCATTGGTTGAGCAAATGGTTTTTGTCTTTTGTAGAACCCAAACTTCCACTCGAAGTAATCAAAGAATTTGTCAAGTTTGGGATCCACATACTCTTCGCTTTTCTTGCTCCTTTTGCATGCCTTTCAAATGGCATAAAAGATCTCCTGAGCAGCGACTCCAGTAGCTTGTTGACCTCCAAAGGTTCCAACAAGCGAGATCCATGGTTTCTTCTACAGATGTTTGAAAGTCAAGAGTTGTCGTGAATGTGCATTTGTACCTACTACTTCCATCTCAGATCACACTTGGTTCCCCGACTTACATGCTCATCGCCAGGTTAGCGACAGAAACCGCTCTTCCCCCGAACTATTGCCAAATTTGCGGGTCTTCAACCAAGTCTCCAATCACTTCTTCAACCACCACAAAGAGTTCAGTTCGGTGGTTTCTTTGTGGTTCTTCATGGATACTACAAAGAGCTCAAGGTCGATGGATCAGACATCCTCTACAGATTGCTCAAAAACAACCTGCTCAAAGATCGGTGGACTTGATAACTTCTTCATTGGAGGAATCACCGATAACAACTCGGTGGAATGATTGTTAGAGGCTCGGCTTCAATGCCTCTTCTTCCTCTTCTATCGATGCTTCTTCTTGGGCCTCTGTGCCTCCAAATTTTTCAACTCTTTCCCTTGCCATATTTCTTCTTTTTGGCAACTTCCTTCATCCTCTTGGATAGGGTTCATCATCATCATTTTTCTAGTCAATTTTCTTTTTCTACTTGCTTCCTTCCGTTGTTCTCTAAAAATTTCACCAACAGCTTTTTCTTGAAGCCACACAGCAGGTCAGAAACCTCCACTTGACCTCAAAGACTCAACACCAGGCTTTGTTTCCTTTCTTGTTCTTTTTGATTTCGTGACTTCGTAGTCTTTCTAACATCAAGACTCTTCTTCCTCTTTCCAGCCAGCTTTCTTTGGTGCAAAGAGTTTGATGGAAATCTTCTTAGTTTGTCGAACTCCTCACCACCACCGATATCACCATCATCTCCATCATCATTATCATCAAGCAGCCTTCTCCAAAGAATTTCTTCATCATCATCAAGTCCAGGGAATTGCATAATCAATCTCCTTCTTGTATCTAGACGATTAATATCCACAGTGCTACATCAGAAATTCCAAGATGATTCAAAGAGAGTCCGGACCATTAATCCTAAGGGCGTGGCCTTGGACTTCTCTCTTCCCTAAACTCTCTTCCTTGGCCACTTTCTTCATATAATGAATAAAGTACCGCCCATCAAACTTCATGCTCCTACAGATGATAATCATCAACTCTATCTTGGGTCCCGATAGAGTGTCCATACTTGCCACTAGCCCAAGTATGTTCTTTGCAATGAGCTTGCTCAATGATCGTATTCAATACCAATGTGTTTGCGAGTTGATGCCTGAACGGACTTGATTTACTCATCTCTGCCTTAATCTGATCTACAAATGCCAATTTGTCCAATCCCATTGCTTCAGGATTGACAGAGCCGTCCACCACTTCAACAAATCCAAAACTTCCTCACAGACCTGGGAAACTTCAATTTCGCCCATTTACAAAGCAGCCTTAAATGCTTGATTCCTTCCTTTATTTGAATGTTTCTCCGTAAACCGACAACATTTGTATAAGAAATTGTGTCCATCTTATGTTTAACACATTTTCCGACCGACATACCTCCTTATTCTTCGACCAATGTTAATGGCCGCCTCGATTCTGTTTGCATCTTCAACAAAACCTCTAACACTTTGGCTTGATTCAATTTGTACATCAACTTTTTCCGCCATTATAATGAGAAGAATGAGATGAAGAAGATTGAATCTTAAATCTGTGTTCACACAAAGGTAACGATTGCGATGATAAAGCGATTTGCAAGTGACGATTCTCACCGAGTGATGGTGCGAATATATAGACAAGTGGGTAGTTGAAACTGCTTTGCACGTACATTGAGGTAACCACGATTAATCAATAAATTCTGCCTTTGACACGTGGCCCATTACTCCATCATAACGTTTGTAACCGTTGGATGGTTTAACTGTGGTAATAATGGATAAAATAAACATCCCGCCAAACTGCTTTTTGACCTTAATAACTTTGACTGAGTAAAGTTTCCTTCAAAGAAGGTATCCTCAAATAGGTGGGCTCGTGATCTGCGATAAAGTGCTTCAAAGACTCTTGCGACAAAGTGACTCTGCGATCCTTGTTTTCTCCTTGTTTTGTTCAATTGATAAAACAAGATGAAGTTTAACACCAATGACCGATCCATCAAGTGAGCTCACCCAACATGACAAAGACCAATCCCTTGGCAACCTCATTTGCTCAATTGTTCAAACAAAAGTACATGGAATTGTTGATACCAATGACTAATCTGCTAAGTGAGCTCACCCAACATAGCAAAGACTAATCCCTTGGTGAATTCCATTACATTCTTTGAATATCACCAATCTTTATAATTCCAAGTTCGGTTCTTAATTTGGCAAATCTTTCACTATCAAGTGGCTTAGTGAAAATATCAGCAAGTTGATCTTCAGTAGGAATGTATAGAACCACCACATCTTTCTTTTCAACATGATCTCTTATAAAATGATGTCTCACATCAATGTGCTTGGTTCTTGAATGCAAAACAGGATTTTCTGTGATTGCAATTGCACTTGTGTTGTCACACATGATTGGAATTTCTCTTTCTTCAATTCCATAATCCCTTAATTGTTGTCTTAGCCATAGTACTTGTGCACAAAGAACTTCCAGCAGAAGAATGTTCATTCGGCTTTCAAGAAGGAAGTTGAAATAGAATTGTTTCTTGCTAAACCAGGAGACCAGTCTATTTCCCATTAACTGACAGGTTCCTGAGGTGCTTTTTCTATCAATCTTGCATCCAGCATAATCAGAATCTGAGTAGGATATTACCTTGAAGCTTCCTTCCTTGGAATACCATATTCCTACTCCCAAAGTCTCTTTTAGGTACTTAAGAATTCTTTTGACAGCACCTAAATGACTTTCTTTAGGTTTGGATTGAAATCTTGCACAAACACCTACAGCAAAGGATATATCAGGTCTCACTGGCAAAGAGATACAACAAGATCGCCTATCATCCTTCTGTACAAAGTCTGATCAACATCTTTGCCTTCTTTATCTTCATCCAATCGATGTTTGTACTCATAGGAGTTGAGCTCTTAGTCTTTGTTTTCCATACCAAATTTCTTCACAAACTTTGGTATACTTGGTTTGATGAATGAAGATTCCATCTTTCAATCTGCTTAACTTGCAATCCCAAGAAGTAATTCATTTCTCCCATCATACTCATTTGGAATTTGCTCTTCATTAGATTTGCAAACTTTTCACAAAGTAAATCATTCTCGAACCAAAAATTATGTCATCTACATAAATTTGTACCAGCAGGTGTTGTCCCTTCACTGATTCTCGAAAAGTGTCTTGTCAATGGTCCTTTTTAAAAACCATTGTCCACCAAGAATTGAGATAGAGTCTCATACCATGCTCTTGGTGCTTGTTTCATCCATAAAGTGCCTTGTTGAGTCTATACACTTTATCTTCTTGATCTTTAACTTCAAATCCAGGAGGTTCTTTGAACATACACTTCCTCCTCTAGGATACCATTTAAAAATGCACTCTTGACATCCATTTGATATACTTTGAAGTTCTTGTATGCAAAGATGTGCCAAAAATAATCTGATAGCTTCCAATCTTGCAACAGGTGCATAGGTCTCATCAAAATCTATTCCTTCTGCTTGAGAATAGCCTTTTGCAACTAGTCTGGCCTTATTTCTAACAATGGTACCAGATTCATCAAGTTTATTTCTGTATACCCATTTAGTACCAATGATATTTGCATGACTTGGCCTTTCAACAAGTGACCAAACTTGATTTCTTTCAAATTCATTTAATTCTTCTTGCATAGCAATTATCCAATCTGGATCTGAAATTGCTTCTTCAACAACTTTGGGTTCCATTTGTGATAGAAAACAAGTAAACATAGCTTCCAGCTTGTCTTAGTCCTCACACCTTTGCTGTACATTGCCAATAACTTGTTCAAAGGTGTGATTCCTTAACCATTGTGGATTTTGGTTATTTTGATTTTCGTGAATATCATCTTGAGGTCTCTCATTGTGTTTTTCTTCTGAAGTCGGCAGATCCTTGAACCGCTTCGATTGTTGCATCATAGAACATTGTCGTGAGGATGTTCAAGAGGCGATGTCGAAACTTTTAAGTCATTGAATCTTTCCAAAACTTCAACACAATCTGGATCAGTGATTTGTTGATTTTCAGCAGGTTCACACTCTTTATCTTCCATACCAGTAAACTTAGGTTCATCAAACACAACATTGATTGTTTCTTCATGTTTCAGTGTTCTTTTGTTCAGTACCCTGAATGCTCTGCTGACTGAGGAATATCCTAAGAAAATTCCTTCATCTGATTTTGGTTGGAATGTTTTCAAATGAACTTTATGATTTAGAATAAAACATTTGCTTCCAAATGGGTGAAAATAGGATATATTAGGTATCCTTCCATTCCAGATCTCATAAGGTGTCTTGAGCTTCTTGTTTCTTGATGTTCTATTTTGTGTATAGCAAGTCAGTATTTCTTCGCTTGACCCAATATCTTTCAGTAGCAATGCTTCACAAATCATTGTTCTTCCTTCTTTTTAATGTCCTGTTTCTTCTTTCAAAGAACCCCATTTTGCCGAGGTGTACCAAAGACAACAAGTTGATGAAGTACACCATTCTGCTCACAATATTCTCTTATAACTTTGTTGAGAAATTCATTACTCGATCCGATCTAATCTTTATGATCATTAAACTTTTCTCATTTTGTAATCTCTTCAAAAGATTAGGTAAGCTTTGGAGTGTCTCACTTTTCTTGTTCATGAATATCACCCAAGTGTATCTAGAAAAATCATCCACAACCACTAAGGTGTATTTCTTTCTGTCACACTTGTTGGAGTTATTGGTCCAAAAGATCCATGTGCATAAGCTCCAACACTCTGTTAGTTGACTGCTTAGTCTTTGACTTGAAACTTGACTTTATCTATTTACCTTGTCGACATGCATCACGGATAGCATCCTTCTTGAATGTGATCTCGGGTAAACCAACCACTAACTTCTTCTTCACTAACTGATTAATATCATCAAAATTTAGATGATTTAACTTCTTGTGCCATAACCAATTGAGTTCATTTGGTATGCACAATCAGCAGTGTTTCGAATCTGCAGATGACCAATCCACAACATACATGTTCTGCTGCCTTCTACCAAAGCAAGTACAACTTGATCACCTCTTTCACTAATGACAATACAATTGTTTTTGTCAAAAGTGACCTTGTATCCCATATCACAGAATTGTCCAGTGCTCAGCAAGTTGTAATCCAGTCCTTCTACATATGCAACATTCTTGATTGTAAGTCCATTTCTGACAAGTGTGTCATATCCTCTTGTATAGCCAGGTGTATTTTTGTTGCCAAAATTCACCCTTGGACCATCTTTTGCCACAAAGTTTGTAAGATGTGCTTATTCTTTGTCATGTGTCCGAACATCCACTTTGTCAAAGTACCGGACACCCTACAAAACAAAGTTAATGCATTTTAGGTACCCAAATCTGTTTGGGTCCATAGTGGTCGATGGCAAGCATGACCCTTGGTATGTTTCCATAGGGTCTTCTCTAAATGTGTCATACTTTGGTTCATACTTTGGTTCATACATGTATTCCACACATCCATAAGTTCTAACAATGAGGTTGTGTAGGAACCACATATGTTTTCTGGCCTTTTGGTACATAATCTTTGTTTGAAATGATTCTTGTTATTAGAAACATTTGCATAACCATAGTTGTCTTTGTCTATTAAAATTGACCTGTATATATGGAGTCTCACGAGGTCTTGTGTAAGTCCTCTGCTTGATTCCATTGTCTAGGTTTTACCACTAGTAGTATGGTTATCTTGATGTTTTAGCATTAGATGCGGAATATTCCAATCATTATCGCAGGAACAGTCTACCTTTCCCCGAGATAAGTATCCCTTGAATGATCAACATTCTTGGATTTAGGATTCTTATTCTTGGAATATTTCTGCTTCTTTCCTTCTCGTGGTCCAAAGAGACTTGGTAGCAGTGTCTCGCTATCGCTGAGCTTAGAAGGTACAATGATCCTATTTTTGGATTTATTCTTTTACTAGAGTGTTGACTTACGAGACTTCGATTTTGCTTCTTTGAGGCATTCTCATTTGGTTTTACTTGCTTGGCAGCCTTTACTGGAGATGGATCTAGTGCAGCACAAACTTAGGACCAATTCGGTACTAGATTCGATAAACTCCACTGGATCCACTCTTGTTAGATTGCCGAGTTCCAAATCCAAGCCCGCCTCTATCTCCATAAGGCTTTCCCGATTTGTATGCGATATTGGAACAAGATGGTTCAAAGAGATTCGAGAGGTCACTGGATGTTCAAAGCAGACTTATCTTGATTCTCGTCCAACATCTTTTCCTTACCTTTGAAAACCCTTAATTCACTTTCAATCTTCCAACTTCTAACTCAAGAGCCTCTTTTTCACCTTCACAATCTCATAAACAGATTGTATTATCCTTAGTTGATTAAGGATGGCATCCAAAGTCTCATTGTTGTCGAAATTTCTAGGATTTGAACCACAGGTTGATTCACAATCACTTCCAGCAGGAGTGTTTATAGATACGATGTTGTATACCTCCTCGCCATCCATGTTGGCCATCAAAGCATAATCCTCCATATCGCTAGAACTTGATCTTTGTGTCATCCGATTCATTTCCTTTTTTGAGATCCCACTTCATATCCTGATTCATCTTCAAAGAACCATAGCCTTCTTGCCATGTCTCCTTTGTTGACTCTTGGTCTTGATGAGTCCGGACAATCAGTCTAAAATGTCCAGGCTTCTTACAGGTTGAAGCAAAGATAATCAGGTTCCTTGCCTTGTTTCAACTCAGGACAATCAGGTCTAAAATGTCCAGGCTTCTTGCAATGAAAGCATAGATAGTCATTATCTTTCTTTGGTTCTTCTTTCCTTCTTTCAGTAGGCCTCTTTGTGAAATTTCTTGTAGGGGCCTTTCCAGTCTTCATCATTCTGATTTTCTTGCTCAGTAGGGCAATTTGTTCTTGCATTTCATCTAGCATATCATCCTGTCCTCCTGATGTTTCTTCATGATGTGAAGCAGCCAATGCAGTGGTCTTTGGCTCTTCCTTTTCAGTTTCAGGCACTAGCTTCTTGCTAAATTCATAGGCCTTAAGATCAGAGAACAGTTTGAAGGTGTCTTCTTCATGCAGCTTTCTCATTTCTTCAATTGCAGTCACCTTCATTTTCCAAACATCTCTTGCAGGTAAAGCTTCCAAGATTTTGGTGTTTACTTCCTCTTTTGAATAACTTACACTCAAAGAGAGTAAGTTCATCTAAGATTGCATTGAATCTGACTCCATTTGCTCAATGGTTTCATTAGGTAGCATTTTGAACTTTTGAAACCTTTTTCTCGCCCACACCGATTTTGTTCTTTGTTATTGCATCGGTGCCTTCACAGATTAAGTGAATCTTATCCCAAAGTTCCTTCAGCATCTTGCAATCTTTGACTTTCATGTACATATTGCTATCCAAGGTTCTGTAGATGATATCAATAGCAATGTTGTTGAGGTTTGCTCTTTTCCTGTCTTCTGCATTCCATTCTCTCTTTGGTTTAGGAATGTACTCAGTTCTGTCACCCACTGTTACTGCCTTTGTAATCTCCAGTGGTCCTTCAGTTAGTACATCCATCATCTCATCATGAGTAGCAGCAAGATATGCCTGCATTCGACGTTTATACTCATCAAATCTATCAAGAGAGCACATCAACATGGTTCTAGCATACTGTGTGTTATCCATGATGCAAGTCTTGAAAATCAGTAACTTGAAGGAAAGTTTTTAAAGAATTTTCACAAGCACAACAAGTAGGATTCCTTCAGAACAGAAGCACTGCTCTGCTACCAATTGTTGGTCCCTTGAAAAGGCTTTAGTTAAGTTTAGAGGGGGAATAAACTTAACACTTAAAACTTTGGAGTTAACAAATTCTGCAACTTCAAAGACTGCGATACTTGATGAGTCTGGCGAGACCTCAGATAACTTTGTTGATAAACAATAGTCTCATCGATAGTTCGATTCTTGAATTTGTGCAGCGGAATAATATCAAAATTAAGCCTTGTTACTTGTTGTTAAATATGTTACTAAGTATTAGATACTCAGTAATGTATGTGTGTGATTTCAGTTGCTAGATTCAGCAGGTTGATATGAATAATGACTAAGTGCAGATAAGTAAGTAGAGAGATTTTTATAGTGGTTCCAGGTGATGTAATCACTGTCGTCCACTCTTCTCTGTGATGTTGGAGGAAATTCACTAGTAATCTTTGAGTTATCTGTTACAAAGAATCCTAGGTTGCTTGTCCTTCACCAATAACTATGGCTTCACAAACTGAAAACTAAGAACAGGTAGGATTGCTGCTCCTGAGTCTTCCACTGGTCCTTGAAGGGTAGAATTGCCTCTTCACCAGCTCCACCACAAACCAACAGTCTTTCACACCTAACAGATGCTTCACTGTCTTCAGCAGGCTCTTTATAAAATAAAGAATGAATCAAGTAAATGATTCAATTGCAGTAGCTTGATTAGGATGATGTAATCAATGACTTGCGCCTTCAAGTGTGTATGCTTGATGCAAATTAAAACACGAATGCACTTGAAGAAAATAACTAGATCAGCAGCCTTAAGCTCAGTGAGTTCAGCAGGGTGTTTTTCAGCTCAATGTTATCACTTGAAGTTTATTCCAAAATTCATTCTCTCCTTGAGTTGAAAGTCCTCTATTTATAGGTAGGAATGCATGTGACTTGAATTTGAAATTCAAATGTGACCGTTCCTTGTATTTGTCCCATCCTCACCGCATTCTCATCACTATTCATGGGGTCGACACTTTATCGGATTACTTTTTGACAAAGGTCATCATCCACCCTTTGACTTGTATCCAATGGATAAAAATATGGATCATCCTAACGTCTTTTTAATCTCAGCCTTTGATTTGCTTGATAAGTCAGAGGTAGTTGGTCGTTCTTATCCATGTAACTTCTCAATAATCTTGAATTAATCGAGGCATATATCGGCGAGTTCATTAGTCTCAACAGTAAAACCAATCGATCTGCTTGAATATTATATTTTTGTCTCAGAAAATATAATGCAAATGATTCCTTTTATCCAACTTTTATTTGTGAAGTTAGATTACATCATTTTGAATATAACCAAGTTCCAAACATCATCCAACTTGTGGAACTTAGACCTTTTACACAAGGTATATGTAATCAATTTAGGTCATCACAGACTTGCCTAGAATCTCGATTCCATATCCTTGACATTAAATACTAAGTTTGATCCCTTAGCCTTCATTTCTTGAGTTTGAACCCTCACCTTCTTCGGTCTTCATTCTTGGCGAGGTTGCGGACCAGTCCTCTTCGACCTATCTACCCTATCGACTTAGACCAACTGGCGATAAACGATCAGAACTATTACGATGCTTGTTTGATCAAACCTATTTATGAATCAACTCTAATAAACCTATACATTTTATCTAGACATCTTTTTGCCTTTGCACTATAACAGCTAGTATGGCACTCATCATCAAAACTAAGAAATAAGTCCAACAGTAGGTGTGTGAATCAGTAGCTAGTTTCAGTAGGTTGATGTGATCAGTATACTAAATGTATAAAGTAAATGCAGAAAGTAAGTAGGCAAGTTTTATAGTGGTTCCAAGTGGTGTAATCCTATCAGTCCACTCTTCTCCTGTGATGTTGGAGGAAATTCACTAGAGATCTTTGAGGTTGCAGTTACAAAAATCCCTAAGCTGTCTGTCTTTCACCAATAACTATGGCTTCACAAACTGAACACTTGAAACATGTAGGATTGCTGCTCCAAAGTATTCCACTGGTCCTTGAAGGGTAGGATTGCCTCTTCACCAGCTTCACCACAAACAACAGTTCTTGACACCTAAGTGCTTCTCTGTCTTCAGCAGGTTTCTTATAAAAGAAAGTTTGAATCAAGTAAATGATTCAGCTGTCAGCAGGTTGATCAGGATGAAATGATCAGCAGCTTGAAGCTCTGTGTATGTCAGCAGCTTGATAGTAGGTTGTTGAGTAGCTTGATAGTAGGTTACACTTGAAGAAATTTCTTGATCAGTCAGTTTAAGCTCTGTGTATGTCAGCAGGGTGATTTTCTTGCCAGCTCTAAATGTATTATTTTTTCTTCTTAATTTTCATCAGTTGTATCTGAATCATGAGTCTTTTATTTATAGGTGAGAATCCCGTGACTTATGTTTGAATTCAAACATAGCCGTTTCAAATATGTCTCCATCTTGACTTGCTTTCTGTCACAGTTCCTAGTACTGACACTGTCAGTGCTTTTTGTCAGTTTTCAGTCTGTCCACCCTTTGACTTATGTCCATTGGTTAATCCTCTAAACTTTCCAACGTTCTTTTTATCTTGGCCATTGATTTGTTGACAATATCAAGGCTTGTAATCCATCCTTATCCTTGTAATCTTCCAATGTAACCCTTGATTAAATCGAGAAATATACTCAGCAAATATCTGAAGTATAACAACTTACTGATGTACATATTTTACAGCAGGTGTAAGTCTGCTGTGTTTGAATAACACATCAGCTGACTTCTTCTCATCTAACTTTTTATTGTGAAATTAGAGTACACCATTTTGATCATAACTAAGTTCCAATCACCACTTATGATATGGAACTTAGACCTTGTACACAAGGTATATGTAATCAGTTTAGGTCATCACAGACTTTCCTAAATTTTGATTCCATATCTTTGACTTTAAATACTAAGTTTGATCCCTTAGCCTTCAATAACTGGGTTTGTACCTCACCTTGATCTTGGCGAGTTCCTAGACACTCTCTTGACCTAGTTACCCTATCGATCTAGACAGTCTCACGATCTGATCAAATGACCTAATTACAATGCTTGTTTGATCAAACCTATACAAAGATCAAACTCTAATAAACCTATACATTTGATCTAGACATCTTTTTGCCTTTGCTCTATAACAGCTAGTCTGGCACTCATCATTAAAACTTAAAATATGTCCAACACTAGTTGATATTCATTCTGAACATAGCTTCGCTCAACGAGTTGCTCTACCAAGACTTTTTTGTCTGAGAAGAAATTGGAAGCCAGCTTTGAAAGAGCATCAACTCATTTCTTTGAGATCGAGAGACCTGCTCGATTTGGACCGATCTGAATTTCTTGAGTAAGGCTTGGGCCACAGACAAGTACTTCTTCATCGGTTCTTCTTTTCCTTCATACTCCCCTTTGACATGATTAACTACGAGCTGTGAATCACTGAACACTTGCAAATTGGTAGCACCTGGTGTTGAAATAGTTAACCAAAACCCAATTGGGTTGGACCGGATTCGACCGGGTCGGATCATTTCTATTATTTCTTTATGATTATACATATATGTAATAAATGGCTTTTCTGTTGTCATATATTTGTTCTTTTAAAGAACCAATTACGAATTGTTATTCAATAACGTCCTTAGTATTAAACTGTGATAGAGAAACCATGATAGGCAATTATGGTTGATGAGATCTTTAATCACTTTAATAAGTTTGATACTTAAATGTCTCTAGGCTGATGTACTATTAAATAGGGCATTGATAGTACGAACAGACTAGCACGTATTAGATGTCTTATGTCTTTAAAGGCATGATAGATCTCGTCTATCGATGTATGGAGACACTTGGACTGTACGTGGAGGTGTATGAGAGAATGCGTACATTAGACTGACCCACTTACACTGTTAAGTGCCACACTATGTGACGGTTGTGTAATTATCCGTAAGACCGGAGTCTACATGGCATCACAGTGTGGATTGTCATGTTTTGACACTATTGAGGTTTCCCATAACCATGGGGCGATCATACGGTAGTGATTGGGTGTGATACTGAAGCATACGGAGTATACATGTTAGGTCGTCTAGGAATCGCGTACCCTATGAGTAGGGGTGAATATCCGAAAAGGCCTTCTTATAAGGAATGTCTTACTCTCGTGAATCTATGCAAAGTGGAAGTAAATGAGTTACTTCGAGAGAGCATGATATCCAGATTATAAGATACGGTCGTCAATGCTTGACACTCGACGTACGACCGTATGGATATTATTACAGCGATATAATTCTATTTACACGCTAACCGAGCACTTGAAAGGTAGTAGTCATTGTGTATTTACTCTTCCGATGATTGGGGGTCATGGACGTGTTGCTAGACGCTATCCATGATCGTTAGAGGTGAAGGGCATTTTCGTAATTGCGCCTTAAGTCTACGGCTAACCTATTCGGAAGCCTATCGGGTCACACACATATGAACATCAAGTCGGATTAAAATGCGGTTATCGTTGATAAACAAATAATGAAAGAATTTATCTCATACTTTAAAGTTTATAGTGATAAATTAATATGGTGATATTTATTTATTATGAATAAATATAATACAAGATATTAATTATGTTGATTAATTAAATATACATATATTAGATATGTATTTTGAAATATGTATATATGATATACATGTATTTTGCAAATTAATTAATCATAGTATATTATTAATTAATGAATATTCCGGAAGCCAATAAATTGGCAAAAGAGGCGCAGGTTGTAAAGTGTATATGATACATTTGAATTGTATAATTTAATTAATAAGATTACCATAATATTAATAATGGATATTAATTTTTTTTTGGAAAATAGATTTATGGTAATAAGATAAAGATAGTCAATATTATATATTGAAAAATATCTTGAAAATATTTAATATGAGATATTAAATTAAATTAGATAAACCAATCTAAAGGATTTTCCTTATTTTATTAGGAAAATGTTTTCCCTCTTATCAATCTACTAGAAGCTAATCCCAGTCAGTTAGGGACACGTATTGGGGCGCCACTTCTCTTATATAAATGATGGGTTGGCTAGCTTTTTTGTACACCATAATTCCAATAGCTAATTGTTCTTGTGAAAAATAGGAGAGCTTCTTAGAGAGAGATTATAGAGAGAGAAAATGTCAACCTAGCAGTCGATTTTTTTAGTAGCAATCCTTGGCGGAATTCCGGCGAGGTGCTCGTGTGGATTATTGGTAGGGCCGGACACGTGGACGGCTCGCGCACATCTACTCCTACCGGACGGTCAAAGCGTCGAACTTTTAGATCAAACAATAGTATTATCGTCCCCTCCGTTATATGTTTATTGTTTAAACGAAGTCGATCCTGGATTGGGAAATTAATTTTTTAAATTCCGCTGCGCTACTCGATTGATTTCCTAACAGTGGTATCGGAGTTGTCTTCAAGCTTAAGCAATAACCATCTTTTATTCGCGTAGTAAATTAGATCCAATAGATAAAAGTCATATATGATATTGATTCGTAATTAGTGCACAGAAAGAAAAAAAAAAAGTTTTGGAGGGGCGCGGCGGCCCCACCACCATCCCCCTTCCCTTCTTGTTTTGTATTGTGCATCTTTATGTTTTTCAATATGGTCCATGGTTGGTAATTTCTCTTTTATTTAGTTGATGTCATGTGACTAACCAATGATTCAAATACTTTGACTACTGGGAAGCCATGTGGCATCACCCAATTTGTTGGGAAGAAATATGTTTTGGTTATGAACCAAATCTTGGCCATTCCGAATTTTTGGAATAGGCCTAGGCCCCTTTCAAAATATTTGATTTTGAAAAAGATGTACGGACCTGGGCTTTCTCCAAAAATATTTGATTTTTGGAAATGGCCCGGGAAGCCTTTAAATTTTGTTTGAACCATACCAAATGCATCATTTTGATTAAAAATCAAAAGAAAAGAAACAAAAGAGACCCAATTGATTTTAATTTTATTTAAAATAGTTTTAAATTAGAAAATTAAAATTGATTTATTATTAATGGTTAATATTATTTCGATTAAAGCTATTAATTAATTGAACGTTGATTAATTAATTGATTGGATGCTATAAGACGCAAGCAGTTAAAATTTAATTTTATCATTTTCATAAGATGTTGATTGTATGGATTAGATTGTAGATATAATATGATTATATGTACCCCGATTGATCATGGACTCGACCAATATGATAGATGTGAATGCTTTATTTTATGTTGTTTTTTATTGTTGTCCTAGGCCGTTATGAAGAACGTGACCTAGTTTTATTTTTGCATTATCTCATTCCCGTTAGCTCCCACGTGTACGGCGGGTGTAAAATTTATTAGATAGATTTTTATGTAAAATAAATTGAAGACAAGGATGAAGACCAAAAGAAAGACGATAAAGAGACGATAAAGATCCATGGAGATGGCGCATGTCAAAGATCCATTGGTGGTTGCGGCTACCCTTAGTTGTGGCCCGCGGTTTCGTTAGTTTATATTCGAAACCGCACCTAGAAAAAGTCCATGATCATACCGATTATATTGTGCACGGAATGTTGTGTATGTTTTACTTTATATGATATTGTAGTAATATGCACGTAGTAGATGCGACCGTAGTTAAATAAAAATAATTAAGTGAATTAATTTAAAATTACTTCCACGACAAAATCGAGTCATAATATGTCTTCCAATATTATAGTGACGGTGAAGAGCCCTTGTTTGGATCCAATTGATCGGCCCACGTCGGGAGTTGACCTACCTCGGGTATATCGTCATTATCGAGATATGATCGTTATGAGATTTAATGAATACTTGTGTTACGACTCGACTAAGAATCTTGCGGTGATTGGCCCACGTCAGGACCGTCTGATTTTATAGACATGAGATTGACTATCACATAGACGATGTGAATTGTCAAAGAGTTGACTAGTCAAACCACTGGAAGTCGCGTTGGACGTGATTGGTAAGAAGTACCTACCCATCGAAATTGACCCGGTCGATCGGCCCACGTCGGGGATCGAGTCAACTAGATAGGATTCCAACTACTAAAGAATTTTGAAAAATTCTTGAAAGTCAATTGGGAGTAGTTAACTAGTGGGAGCAAAATCATAATCCCAAAGACCATCTTTGATTTTGCATGTATAAACAACGCTCTTTTATCTTTATTTTGTAGTTTTAGCAAATTTTATTTATGTTTTGTATTCTCGATAGTTAAAAACCAAAATTAAATGACTGTTGCCTTTTGAGAAACGTTCTCAAGTTGGTTAAGTAATTTTAATCCATTTAAAGTAAGCAATGACACGAGCAATCGCGTTTTCATAGTTGAAGACAATGAGACTACATATTTGATGGAGTCCTCTAAGACTTTAATTATTAACGGAAGCTCACATATTGGGCATAACGATATCCAATGGGTCACTCTGTCATACGATGATGGTTATTCAAACATTAGATGGATTGGATAAGGATGACCACATCGAATTTTGAAAAGGTTGTTTACAAAATCGTAAGATTTAAGTATCGACTTAATCATTGCTTGAAAGTAAATTAAACAGTTCATGTTTTGAATATGATTCAAAAGGTTGAATAGACTATTTAACAAACGTTGGATTTTCTATATGAAAGAAAATTGAAGACACAATTCTTGTTTTTCTCGAGTCTTATGAAGACTAAATTAAGAAATATTTACAAGAGCTAAAGGATTAAAATGAAAAGTTAGGGCATGTGCTTAAATAAGAGAACTTATCGAAGTCTCTACCCTAAGCAAGTAAGTTGAGATTAATGTGTCTAAACTCAAGTCAACTCTCGGAGTGTGATTAAATTAGAAAGATTAAATACAGATTTGGAAGATGAAGCAAATGTTGAAACACTTACCATATTCTGAATCTAGTAAGCTTATAAAAGAACTAAATAAATGTTATTATGTTCCGGTTCTTATGAAGAACATATTTTCAGCTATACGTTAGGATTTAATGAACAAATTCAATTGTAAGGAATAAATGTTATTCCCACAAGGTTGAACAGTCACTGAATCTAACATACTAGATTAATGTCACTATATAGTTGATATAGTTGATGAGATCTCAACTAAGTATTTGT
The DNA here is from genome assembly GCA_026214975.1 of Gentiana macrophylla. Lineage (NCBI taxonomy): Eukaryota > Viridiplantae > Streptophyta > Magnoliopsida > Gentianales > Gentianaceae > Gentiana > Gentiana macrophylla. The sequence goes on from CM047816.1 coordinate 77,989,739, forward strand.
ATGGCTAATATCCTTAATGTTTATGGTTGTTCTAGACATAATCTCTATGGAGGAGAGTCGTGTGATCAGATGTCATTCTGATGACGTCTGAACCATGTGATTATGAATTATGTGGGTTACACGTATCTTATCCAAAAAGGACTAAAATACCCTTTTATGAAAATGGTTACAAAATCTAGAAAAATTGACTAAAGCCTATGTTAGGATCTATGCCCAGTTGTGATCTAGAGGGGGGTGAATGGATCACGATAACTTTTTGAACTTAATTCGATTTATGTAAACTCGGAGTGTGTTACTATCAATTTAGTCTTAATTAACCAAGTCCGGAAGCAAGTACTTAATTAATTATTAGACTAATTGATTATAACCTATGTGATCAAAAACACAAACCCCAAAACATAAACTGATTTAATTATCAACCAACAGAGAAAAGCAAGATGCTGTGGATATAACTCAAGTGATATGCAGATTTAATTGATGATACCAAAACAAATAATCACTGGGTTGAATACACAAGAGAGTATGCAGGATACTAGAACTTTAGTTGATTGAATAGCAAAACCAATTAAATATTATAAAGTGCAAGCTCTAATATGCAAACAAATATTGTTTTAATACAGCAAAACAAACTTGCAGGGGAAGTACTTAAATGCACATTTTGCTCAAAGATGAATAAATAGCAGTAGAGATTATCAAGTACAGATTCAAAACACTAAATTACAAAAACAGAATTTCATAAGAGTCTTGTAGTTCAGATTACTTGGTACTATAAGTGCAGGTTACAAGAATACTAAGAATTCAGTCCAAACAGCAGATAAGAATACTACAGAGCTAAACGGACTTCAGTCCACAGATTACAACAGCAAGCCAAACAGAGATGAAGCAGACTGAAAGTACAAGCTAGGGCCTGATCCAACAGAGCTGACCACTCATATGATGAACACAGATGATAGTTAAAATCAAGGATTGAAACTATCAAGGTTGTAGATCACTGTATGAGCACACACTGGACAACAGATCAGTAAATGATAAAACTGGACCCTATTCTAGTTAATATACAACTTCAGAAGATGCAAACTTTAACAGGCCTTAACAATACAACAGCAGGTTTGCAGGTTCAGCCAAAGATGCACAGCAAGGCAGATTAAGGCACAGGATGAGCAAATTAATAGCACTTCATACAGTCGGCCATAAATATGGCAGGTTCAGCAAAGTGAAACAGCAGCAAGACTTATGCTTCACAGGACCATTTATGATGCAGCAAAAATGCAGCACTTCTGTCATAGATTCAGTGCAAATGATCAGTGGTGACAAGTGTGTGCAAGGCAGCTAGAAAAACAGCTTATAAAGATTATTAAGTACACAGGGTCAAGCACAAACAGTAGCAACAAGGGGCAGAAACTTGGAAGTCTCTAATGAGACAGAACCAAGTTTCAGACAGAGCATTGGGGGAATAAACACACTAGTGAGCCAATCAGGCCTAGTGTCACTTTGATTCAATCTCTTACAGTCAAGAATCAGTTCCTCAAGTCTCTTCCAAACAAGTCACCTTGGTTTATCAAACCAAGTGCCTTCTATACACGGATTAAATCAAATGAACACTATCTGATTTTCACTAGACAAAAACAGATTGACTCATTCAAACAAACACACAGCCAATACAAAAACTAAACAGTTCTTTCCTAGTACACAACTATGAAAAACTGTAAAACAAGGGTAACCACTTACTGACCAATTTGGAGAGACTACAATCACGATGTTTTGCTCCTGTATGCCACAGAAAGACAAACTTGTATCCCCTCTGGTTCTTGACTCAGAAGGACTGCACCTTGTCAATATATGGCTTCGAAATCCTTCGAACCAAAGCCTTTGTGTATGAACCGTTGCTCTGATTTTCAAAACACTGCCGAATCAGCATCGTATCCGAATCAAAATGGCAGTCTTTCAATATTCAAACCTTTCAAGGACAAAATGGCCACAAAATCAGGCAGCTATAATGTTCAAATCAAAGTAATAAAACGATATTAACTTAAAATAGAGGAAATACGAAGATTCCCTGAAATAGCTGAGATTCTATCTTGACCCATGCCTTGAATGACGTTCGAGGGCTTTCAAAATCGCAGCTTTAAGTGCTCGAATCAACTGTAAATTATTCGTATTAAATGCCTAGGACATGCCTTCCAGAATTCAATTATTCGGTTGTAGCAAATAAAGGTTTTCATTCGAAATCAAATCGTTTATGGTAAGAATCGAACTTTGATGCGATTCAAAAACTTCGTAGCCTTCACGAAGCAGAAAGGCTCATGGTGCTATACGAATAAGGGAAGTCGGCGGAGGATAATCACATGATTCAGAAAGACCAGAAGATTGGAGAAGATTTGGAGCATTGAATGTTGGGATTTGCAGAGAAGGAGGAACAAGGATGAAAGGGTACGACTGTAATGGGGAGGACCGAAAGATTAAATGTTTTAGGGTTGGGAAATTAGGTTATTTGTTTGATAAAGAAAATTGGATCTAAGGCCGGAATTAATAATAAGAGGGCTGAAGGGTTGGTTAAAAAAAAAGATCATAGTTTTAAATCTGAGCCCAAAAACATTTTGTGAAATTTTAATCAAAAGTCATAACACTTTAATTTGTGTGTTACATTACGGTATGTAATATAATAATACTAGTAGTGCTTGTTTACGACTAATTTTATGGTTTTTATCGAGTTGTTTCGTAACATTATCTCCCGTGTTTTAGTGATTTTTATAGAAAATCACTCGCCAAGAGATAAAACTGAAGAAATGATGTTTTAAAGATAATAAATTGCAAAGTGGGTGATTTATGTGTTTTTATCGTTGGTTTTATGTTTATTTGGATGTTGTTACACTTTGCAATATTTTGGATATCTTGTAGATGCATATCTTCGGTCTAAAAGAGGTGTTTAGAGGTTAGAAGATCGCCACAGTTTTTCGAGTTCAACTGAAAGAAATTTTCCAAATCTTAAATCGTTACATATTTTATTTTGAGATTTGACCCAGCTTAGAGGCATTTTCAGGGGAGGACTTCTTCATGAAAATTGTAGATCTTTGAAAGAGCTTTCCAACGCACTTTGAATTACGTCAATCGGACTTCTACAACTCAAATGGTGGTCAAGTGGGTAATCAATTTGGGTAAGTGGAAAATCCCGAATTATACTCGTAATACGACGGGCTAATCAAAAAGGCGTTTTCTGAAGAAGAGTCCTTAATGGAAGTTGTAGAGTTTTCCGAGAGCTTTTTTATGACATTCGGATCATTATTTTTAGAGGTCTACAACTCAAGATATGAATTTTAGAAGTTGCAAGGCAGAAATTTGATACAGGATGATCAGCTTCTCATCAAACGAGCGTCCTAACCGCCGCCATAGTCCACCGCCTTACTCATCTATTTAAACAGCGCATGGGAAACCCTAAATATCATCATAATTTCCAGCCGCAATTCTGAGAGAGGAGAGCAGCCAAGAGAAATAAAAAAACCCTATTTTTCTGAAAGGAGCAGCCGTATATTCCAACACACAAAGGATGAATCCTTCCATCCCCATAATCGTGATCATCATCATGATGCAAGGCTAAGCACATAGCGGTAGAGCAACGGGATGAAACCACACAACGTCATCACAACCATGAATCGTTAGTTTATCCTTGTTTATGATTTCGAATATTGTTTTATTTATCGATTGATTCTTGGATTAATTGTTAAGTGTTTTATTAGATAGGAATGTCAATGAAACCATATTTTGCTTTGAATTTATATGGAAATATGATTCAATAGTAGAGATTTTCAATCGATACGGTTAATGATAATTTAAGGAATCACTTGTTGTTAATTGGGTTGTTTAATTTGGGAACAAATTTATGATCTTGTTATGAATGTTAATTTGTTTTGCTTGGAAAAGAAAACGAATCCTAGAAATTGATTTAAAGGAATTCAGTCGATTTCGAGATTGATCATACCAATAAATCGTATTTGGATCATAAAAAGTGGTTGCGTGATTGTTGTGTGGTGGATCCTTGTTGTTTTACCGTTCTTTTAAATCTTTGATAAACCGAAATCGTTCGTAACAATCGTCAATTGCTACGTCTAGTTAGTTAATTAGTGTTAGAAACCCTAGTTGTTAATTGCTAATTTTCTGCAAATTTACTGTTCATCGTCATTTTTACTGTTCATAATTAGCATAAACCCTAGTTTAATTAGTCTAAAATTTAATTTTAGTTAATAAGTTGTGACATTATTTATAACAGCTATATTTTAAAAAATCCGATAATTGTACGGTTCCCTTAGGACGACTCGGTAACACCCTATACTACGATCCTTATACTTGGGGTGTTCCGGTAAAATAAATATAAAACAAGTTTTATCGAACAAGTTTTTGGCGCCGTTGCCGGGGATTCGGTAACAGTTGTAGGATTCTTCGTAGGTGCAGTTTTTTGTGTCGGTGTAATTATTTTTTTTTTAGGTGTTTGTCTTAAAAAATAAAAAAATAAAAAAAAAAAAAAAAAAAAAAAAAAAAAAAAAAAATAAAAAATAAAAGAAACTTACGTTACTGTCAAGTTTTTAACAATATGTTACTTGAGGACAAATTCAAGTCACAATCTGTTAAAGTTACCAAACTTCGACATGTTACTGTTAAAAGATTGTAATTTGGCAAACTTTGACTTGTTATTCAGAATCTTAAAAGATTGTAATTTGGCAAGTTACTGTTTCTGTTAACTATATAATAAAAAAAAATTAAAAAAAATTAAAAAATACTAAAAACCTTCTGAACGAGCGTTCACCCATACTGAAGGCCCGTCGCGCTTTGTCTGTCTTACGAACGCCGATTCGATTACTCAACGAGCGTTCACTTCACGAATCCTCTCTCGAACTAGCGTCGTTACACTTACAGCGCGCCGGTTCGATCTTTGAAAATTTCACTTTTCGCTCTCTTCTCTCTTCTCTCTTTCTAACCTCCTAAATCATCTTTACATTCCTTTCTCATCAACCCTAAGGTTGATTTCTTCCTGATTCTGCTTCCTGGTTTATGCAAACCAGAGTAAGAAGGAAATCTTATCTTTAACCCGAACCTGAGCGAGACATTGTCAAAAGAAGATTATTTCAAAGTTCTCGACAAGATGAGCGAACACGGTTCTAGCGATGACGAACCGGAGAACCAAGGGAATAATAACCAAGATCCCGCTCGCTTAAACCAAATTTCGATGTAAATGTTGCGGAACCCGAAGAATAAAGCGGCAAGCTGGATAAACCAAACAGATGCAACAACAACCTCAGAATGTTCAACAGCAACAACCCCAGGTGGCTGCAGCTATTGTGCAGCAAGACCCTTATGCGCCATATCTTGATCAAGACTTCTTGGAAGGGCATAGACCAATCCGGCCTCCGGAGATGGGAGGAATGCATTTTGATTTAAAGAATGGAGTTGTGGGGATGGTCCAAAATAGCTCATTCCATGGCACTGCTGTAGAAGACCCACATGACTTCTTGTCTACGTTTGTGCAAATATGTGAAGCAGGTCACTACCCTGACGTTCCTACAGAAGTTGTTAAATTGAAACTTTTCCCGTTTGCTTTGAGGGGTGAAGCAAATCGATGGTTTAAGTCCTTACCCCATCACTCTCTTCATAATCAATGATGTTAAAAGAGCCTTTGCTCAAAATTCGTTTCACCTGGAACGATAATGGAACGTAAAGAGATATAGCCACTTTCGAGTAACTAGAAGGGAGAGTGTGGGAAAGGCTTGGGAGAGGTTGAATCATTAATGAGAAAATGCCCTAACCATGGATATACTCGACATGAGCTTCTAGAATTATTCTATCGGGTGTTACGCAACCCAATAGAGATTACTTGGATTCCACGGCTCATGGATCGTTTTTAGGTGGAGGGATGATCTTTTTCTGAGGTAGCGCGAAACAATAGCTAAGAATAACATGTGGTCTACTCAAAGGAAGACTCATGTTAGTGGAAGCAAAAAGGAGGTCACTTGCAAGTAACTCGGAGACAAAATGCTAGTTGCTCAAATGGAATTAATGAGCAAGCAACTAGCTAACCTACAAATGAAGCGACAAGAAGGGCCAGCAGATGTAAATCACTTGGGCATGCAAGCCGGAAATATGATGGATGAAGAAGTGCATGCCATGGAGAACCGAAATCAACCTTTCGTGAGGCTCCAATCAAAATGCGGGTCAATCGAGCTACAATCAAAACCGCAACTATTCAGGGAATCCATGAAATAGTTATTATACACCACCTGGTGCATCCAACTCCAATCCTCCTTCAACTCCAATAACCAAAGACCACAAGGTAATCGGGCTCAAACGCAAAATCAACGACCCACCTATGTCCTCGAAGAAATTTGATGAGCTAGTAGAATTGGTGAAAACACCGCCACCGGTCAAAAACGATTGAGAGACAGTTGGTCGGATGGTGAAGCGGCAAGCAAGCAAGCGCACCCCAAGGAAGACGCTAGTTATCTGAGATAGAAACCCAAGGCGGATGTCGGTGCTTGTAATGCCATCACACCGCGATGGGATTATGGAAAAGAGAAGGAGTTGAATGCGATCACCCTCGAAGCGGTAAGACAATTTGGACCCGAAAAGCCGTCGGAAAAGCAGTAACCCCTCCCGGCGCCATGAGTTCGGGAGGGGAAAGCAAGAGATAAATACCAAGAAAGCGACAATGAGGAAGAGCTTTGAATGATAATAATTCTTCAGGGGATAGTGATGGATCTTTGAGAAAAGAAGTCGTGGTTTGAACCCACGACTAAAAAGAAAAGCGAGAAGTTTGTCGGATGGAAGGATAAGGAGGACGAAGCCATTCAAAGTCCAACTATAACCAATCATTCAAAACCCTTCCTTATCCAAAGAAAGAAAAGAGAGAATGTCTTGAACTCGACAAACAAGATGACGGAGTGAAAAAGATGCTTAGAGATACTATGGTGACTATGCCTCTTGCGGAGGTATTAACCGAGATGCCTAAATGCTCTAAGTATCTTAAGGATTCCTTTGGAAGTAAGAAGAAGCTAAAGGAAATGGCGAGAAGAGGTACTAAGAGAAGAATGTTCAACGGTTTCACGAGCATTGCAATCAAGCGAGGTGACCCGGACGACCTTCAATCTCATGCACGATTGAAGGTCGCACGTTCCACAATGTCTTATGCGACTCGGGGGCCTCTGTCAATGTGATGCCATTGAGCGTTTGCAAGAATCTCGGGTTGGACAAGAGGCTAAGGAAGAGCCCGTCTCTCTTGATTGGTAGACCGATCTAGCCGTCTAGCGGTGGTTGTGTTAACAACGTCCTTATCCATGTTAAACATTTAATTTTTCCAATCGACCGGTCATCTTGGATTACCATCGACAAGGAGATGCCCACGATTCTAGGCCGTACTTTCTTAGACACCTCTGCCGCCACTATTGACTTCCAAACCGCCAAATCACTCACGAGAATAGCGGACACTTCCGTCACCTTCGAGCAAGAAAAAAGTTCTGCAGAAACCCCGATCCTGGGAATTTCATTCATTGAAGCAATCTATGGAGATACTCCGATAATTGTTCACAGGCCGTTGTCACTGTAGAGCTGTCTCAACAGCTTGCGCATACTGAGCCTATGAGTGAGCAGAAAATGCAGGACATTCCAGGGATGGCGGAATGATTTGAAGGAGCTCAACCAGCAGACTTTGACCTTGCAGAGAGGAAGTTTTAATGGGTAGCCGGGACGAAATAGACTTTTGGAGAGAAACTACCCATTGGGAGTTGGATGATTGGGAGCAGCTTGCTGAAGAGCTCGAAGAAGAAGAACTTAAGAAGATGGTTAAGCATAAGAAAGAAAAGACGGAAGCTGATAGGAAGATTTCTTTAGATGATATCGTTCAATATCTTTCTGGGGTTACACCCCAGGAAGGCGAGGTGTTTTTCAGTCCAACCACCCAAGCTCACAAGGAAAAAGGTGGTCCCTTAAAATCTAGCATCGAGCAACCACCTACCGACTTAGAGTTAAAACCACTTCCGCATGACACACAAAATACATCTTCTTAAAAGACGGTGATAAGTTGCCCCGATCATCTCATCTAAACTCGAGCCGGAGCAAGAGGCGGGTGATCAAAGTGCTTGAGAAACATATCCTCGCGTTCGGATGGCGGTGGGCGATATCGGAGGAATCAGCCAGGCGTGTGCATGCATAAGATTCGAACGGAGGAAGGAGCGAAGAAGGTTAGACAACCTCAAAGGAGGCTAAATCCGCACATGCAGGAGGTTGTCAAAAAGGAAATCATCAAATGGCTTGATATGGGAATTATTTATGCCATAGCTGATAGTGAATGGGTTAGCCCCACTCAAGTTGTGCCCAAGAAGGGGGGTATTACCGTTGAGAAGAACGAAAGAGGGGAAGAAGTAGCCTTACGACTCGTGACAGGCTATAGAGTCTGCATTGACTATCGTAGACTTAATGAGGTTACTGCCAAGGACCACTTTCCCCTACCCTTCATTGACCAGCTTATCGAAAGACTAAGTGGTCACAAGTATTATTGTTTCCTCGATGGATACTCTGGTTACTTCGAGATAGCCATCGACCCCAATGACCAGGAAAAGACCACATTTACTTGTCCATCTGGCACTTTTGCTTTTCGCAGAATGCCATTCGGCTTATGCAATGCACCCGCGACTTTTCAACGGTGCATGTTAGCCATTTTTGATGGACTTGTGGAGCAATGCATGGAGGTCTTCATGGATGACTTCTCAGTCTACGGCGACAGCTTTGATGAAATCTTAAAGAATCTAGATATGGTACTCCAACGTTGTGTTGAGAAAAATCTGGTGCTTAACTGGGAGAAGTGCCATTTTCTAGTCGAAGAATGGATTGTGTTAGGACACAAGCTGTCCAGTGATGGTATTCAGGTGGATAAGGCTAAAGTAGAAGCCATTGAGAGAATGTCATACCCGAAGACAGTGAAGGAGGTACGAGGATTTCTGGGGCATGTAGGCTTCTATCGGCGATTCATTAAAGATTTTTCAACGATAGCAAAGCCGTTATCCAACCTACTGAAAGAGGAAGTGGAGTTCTTATTTGATGATGGGTGTAAGAAAGCTTTTAATAGCTTAAAGGATAAGCTAACCAAAGGTGCCCTATTTTAATCGCGCCCGATTGGACTCAACCTTTTGAACTATTGTGCGATGCCTCTAACTACGCCGTAGGCGCAGTTCTAGGGCAGAGAATTGACAAAAAGTTCCGGCCGATCTACTATGCGAGTCGAACTTTGAACCCAGCTCAGTGTAACTACACTACTACAGAGAAAGAATTCCTAGCCGTCGTTTTTGTTATGGATAAATTTAGAAGTTACCCGCTCGGGTCTCAAGTTGTGGTTTGGACAGAGATCGCGCAAAGACTACGCTACCTTATGGAAAAAGCAGACGCTAAACCAAGGTTACTTAGATGGATCCTGATATTACAGGAATTCGACCTTGAGATTAAGGACAAGAAGGGTAGTGACAATGTTGTAGCTGACCACTTATCTCGCCTAGTAAACGAGGGTAGCGAAATCCCTAAGAGATAGGCATTGACTTTCCGATTGAGCAATTAATGAAGTTAGAGAATGTGCGGCCGTGGTATGCTGATTACGTCAATTACTTAGCAAGTGGACACTTAGAAGAGATGACGTATCAGGAAAAGAAGAAATTTTTCAGCGACTTAAAGTATCTCGTATGGGAGGATCCACATCTGCTTAAAATCTGCAGGGCGGGTTGCTTAGAAGGTGCGTTCCGAAGAATAACAAATTGATATCTTGGAGCAATTTCATAGTGGTCCCGGCTGGTGGGCACTACGGAGCACCTAAGACAGTCACAAAAATCCTTCAAGCTGGTTTTTACTGGCCTACTCTGTTTAAAGATCTTGGAAGCCTTTTGCAAAGGCTGTGATAGATGCCAAAGAGTAGGAGACTCGGTAGTAGGATGGAGATGCCTTTGAGGCCTATCTTGGAATGTGAAGTTTTCGATGTCCGGGGCATTGATTTTATGGGACCTTTCCCATCATCATGCTCTAACAAATATATTCAGTCCAGTGTGGACTACGTTTCCAAGTGGGTAGAGGCCATAGCCACCCAAACCAATGATCACAAAGTTGTAAAGAAATTCTTGCAAAAGAATATCTTTACTAGATTTAGTCTGTCCTGAAGCCCTTATCGGTGATGAAGGTTCGCATTTTTGTAATGCACCACCGGATAAAATTCTTGAGAAATATGGTGTCAAGCATAGAATTGGTACACCATACCATCCCCAAACCAAAGGGCCAAGTCGAGGTAAGCAACCGGGCCTTAAGCGGATCTTGGAGAAAACGTGAATTCAAATAGATCCAACCGAGTCCGAAGTTGGGCGATGCACTTTGGGCTTATCGCGATGCGTTTAAGACCCCTATGGAGTACGTCACCATTCCAAATGGTCTATGGCAAGGCTTGCCATCTACCGGTCAGTGAGCACGAGCTTCTTGGGCTATTAAATTCTTAAACTTCGATAGCCAACTCTGTGGGGAGAAAAGATTATTGCAACTACATGAGCTCGATGAATTCAGACTCAGGGCCTACGAGAACGCCAAGCTGAGCAAGGAAAGAACGAAGGCACTCCACGATGCTAAGATTAAAGATCGGGAATTCAAAGTGGGAGACATGGCTTTGCTGTATAACACCAGGCTCCATCTTTTTGTTGGTAAGCTTAAATCTAGATGGTCTGGCCCCTTTGAGATTCTTGATGTTCATCCTGGTGGAGCCATTACGTTGAAAGGGTACGGCAATCAACCGTTCAAAGTCAATGGTCACCGGATTAAGAAGTACTTTGGGCAACCAAAGGAAAAACCTGAAGTACTATACTTTCAAATGCGAAATGAAACGGTTGAGTCGTTTATTTGTGAAGAGATTCCATCCAACTTCTTTGGAGTGGATGATGACATTATTACCCCTCTCCTTGCAGATCCTTCTGTCCATGCTCCTGAGCCTGTTAGCATACCTTAGCCACATCTGAGAAACAAGAACAAGAAGAAAAGAGTCAGTGTTGTCTGGAGAGAAAAATTTCATGATCTACTCGCGCACTTGACTTGTTGTTGTGGCGAAAACCATTTCAAATCCTAGTCATTACGAGTCCGACGGAGAAGTGGTTGGCCTTAAACCGAAGTGGCCCGATCCGGGTTAACTTTGAAATCTGTGTCAAGCTAATGACATAAAAGAAGCGCTACTAGGAGGCAGCCTAGTCTTTTAAGTATTTCTTTTTAGTTAAGTTTTTAGGTTAGTAGGAATAAAACTTTGGTGAGTTGTGTGTTGGTTATCCTTGTCCTATTTGTGGTTGTTTTTACATGTTTACTCATATACCCCGTATACCCCGAGATTATCTGTTATGTCAAGTGTTGCAGATACGTTTAAGCAGGTTTGCAAGTTATTACTTTCAATGTTGTCCGTTCCTGATACGAGTGCAGCGGTTTATTCATGCTCCGGCCTGACCATTGCCAATCTACCGCCCGACAACCATCTTTGGAACCAGCTAAGTATTCTTTTCTTTTATTTGCACATTCTGAGGACATAATGTGATTTAAGTGTGGGGGGGGTGTCTAAATTGGGAATGTTATCATGCTATATCTTCTGAAAACGAGTAAATGTGATTTTCTCGACAATTTTAAAAATTTTCAAAGTAAGCTTGGATAATTGTTGTTAAGGGTGAAATTATATGTTTTATAAGGTTATATTTTGTGATGTTTTCCCCTTTTATTTGTATAATTTGCATAATAATAAGGTCTTATATGGAAATATTTAGTAAACGATATTTTTAAGGGCTTAATCGCAATATCGATGTAATTATGTGATTTTTATGGTTGAATTATAATTATTTGGATATTATTACAGTTCGCGATATTTTCCATGTCTCATAGGTATTGTTATGAGGATCAACTAATGATAAAAAGAGATGCAATTCGAGATATGGCGATTAAAGAAAGAGATAATGATGAGGTGGGTTAAAGAAAAGAGATAGAGATGCAAAAATCACATCCGAGCCATATTGGGCGGCGTCGAGTCCCGTCCAGAGTGGGCGGGCGTTTTGCTAAACAGCACGGGCGTCCGGAAGAACGATTTTGATACGAGAGAGATGAACGGAATCTGAACCGAGCGTCTGAGGAGAGTTCAGCAATTGTGAACGAGCGTCCACTATAGTGAACGTTCGTCCATCCGACCGACTTAGAGAAACCGACTTTGGAGGCTATAAATACCCATCTATTTTCACACATTAAAGGGACCGATTGACATTATTCGAAACCCTAATATCAGGGGCGGCTTTAGGCTGCATCTTTACTGCTTTTATTCCAGTTTTCATACACTTAAATTCTAGATAAAAGTAGGTAGTTCTATGTTCTTAATTCCTGCACTTTTGAGTTCTTTGAGGATGTTCAGGGGCTAAGCTTCTACAAACGAGCATTGTGAAGCCATCCAACACTTGTTGACTTCGTTTTCTTCGATTATATTGTAAGTTTCTATTCAAAGTTGTTTCCTTTATCATGTTTTATGATGTTAATTGCATTTATATCGAAAGATGTGCATGTATGATGTTTTATATTTGATGAAAGTCTTTATAAACATTAGATCACCATGCTTTAGGAATGGATCTTTAATCTATGTCAAACGAAAGTTGATAGGTTGAATATCTAGGTTAAAACGTTAAAGTTTACATCTTTGCTTATTTTATGACGCGTTAATCTCCGTAAATCGAAAGATAGGAATTAATAGGCGAATTATCTACGAAAGTAGGAATTCATACCTTTGATAAGATGAATCACAACTTGTTAGAAATGAAAATATAATCAAGATAGGAAGTTAATAATTGTTGGATAGGTGGATCAACTCGCTCGTTTGTCCTTTTTAAATTTGATCTAATCTTTAGAACTTGAACTTGTTTAGTTTAGATTACTGTTTTTTCCACATTAGTTTAGTTTGTTCGCAACCAATTCTTCCTAGCTTTGGATTCCGTCCTCTGTCTAGTTTATTTTCAGCATATTTGTCTAGTTTAGTTCCCTGTTTAGTTAAGTTTTCGTGACATCGTTTAGATAGGCAAAAATTAGGATTTACAACCATTAGTTCCCCGTAAGATCGACCCGGCATTAGCCTCCATACTACGATCCTTATACTTGAGGTTAACCGGATTATAAATTATATTACTTGTTTATTTCATTAGAAATAATCCGTGGACAAGTTTTTGGCGCCGTTGCCGGGGAACAAACGGTTGCCTAGTTTTTGTTTAGTAGCTAGGTTAGATTTTCGTTTTATTTTTTCTGTTTTTCGTAATATCTTAATTGTTAATATTAACTGTTTAGTCTGTTTTATTTATGCGTGTTCTGTGAGTAATTAGTATAGATTTTAGTCATCAATTTTATATCTCTGTTTTTACAGTTTTCGTACTCTGTTTTCTTCGTTATCCCTGTTCTTTCCTGCAAATTTTCGATTCCTCCTGAATTTTTCAAAGATCCGGACGAAGCGTTTAATTTCTTCGGGCGCCCGTCCATCGAAAACTTTTCAATCTGTATCAATCTCCAACTGCAGACGAAGCGTTCATACCTCGGGCGCCCGTCCAAAGTATTCAGCCGAACCAGGCATTTAGTTCGGTTTTTCGAACGCCCGTCCGTCAGATCTCGGCGACGTTCGTTCACATTTTAGGACGCCCGTCCGTCTGTATCTTTCCTTCTCTTTTCTTTCTTTTTCATAGATTTTGATACTAGTTTTAGGCTTTTAATCTCTTAGATAGTTTCTTCTTCTTTTCTTTAGTTTTTAGTTCAATATCTTGATTTGGGCCTCGGTTTATGCAAACTCGTAGTCATAAGGGACCACTAATCTATTCCCCCGACCCTGAGCGGACCATAGTCCGACCCAACAGGCGGAGACTTCGTTTCGACGAGGGAAACGCCCTAGATCAATAATTTGAGCAATATCTTGTAGGAGAGATCGAAAAAATAGTAATAATGGCTGCGCAGAAGATAGGCGTCTGTTGGCGGACTCGCCATGCACAGTGCGATCCTTTGTCAACCCGGCTATAGTCTTGCCCGCCATTACAGCTCACACATTCGAACTCAAGCCCGGACTCATCCGGATGATGCGGCATGCATCAATTTTCATATGGCTACTGTCGAAAATCCGCATACCCACTTACATGCGTTCTTAGAGATATGCGGTACCACCCGCATCCAAGGAGTGAGTGAGGATGCGATCAAGCTTAAACTTTTTCCTTTCTCTCTGAAAGGAGAGGCTAGGGAGTGGTATCACTCTCTCCCTTCAAAATCCATCACTACCTGGGCCGGACTAGAAAAATAATTTCTAAGTCAATATTTTCCTCCTTCAAAGACACCCGATTCTCAAATGAGATCTTTACCTTCTACCAGAAGGAGAATGAATCATTCTTCGAATGTTGGAAGAGGTTCAAATCTCTTTTAAGAAAATGTCCCCACCATGGCTTGCCTAAGGAAAGGCAAGTAAACACTTTCTTGATGGGTGACCGAGCTTACTAAAGGCATGGTCAATGGCTCTTCTTCGGTGGGGCTTTCCTCAAAAAGACACTGATGAAGGATGGCCTTTGTTTGAAGATATTGCCAAATACAACTATGCCCCATCCTATCGAGGCCATCCAAGCGCCTCTCCTCCCAAGGTGGAGGAAGTAAACGTCAAAACCGATTGCCATCTTTGCAAAAGCGGATGGCAAGTCCTCAAGTTCCAAACTGATTAATCGGACTCCTTCGTTTCCGTAGAACCCTCGGGTTACAGACATTGCGAAAATTGTTTGTCGACCGTCACATGTTTGGCCAATGTCAATTTCAGCCCCTCTGCTCATCAAGTCAATCTTTGTTCATAACAATGGGCGGTATAATCAAATCACATGCCAAGTATGTGATGATCCGAGAACACCTTGCGCTCAACCTGTCCCATGATTAGACGAGAATCACGGTGAATGAATGCTTTCTGGCCACTCCAATCCGAGGTTCAATAACCAATTCTCTGGCCAGAATAATTCTCAAAACCAGGGCTTCGGCCAGAATCCGAGCTTTAATTCAAATCCAAATTTCAATCCGAGCTTTAATCAGAATCCAAACTTCAACAGAAACCCTGGATTCAATCAGAACCAGAACTCAAATTTTTCAAACAATACTCAGAGGTTCAATCAGAATTGGCCCGCCAATTCCAACTCTCAAATTCAGAATCGGCCCACCCACCCATACTCTCAAAATACCCAAAACTCTCAAGGCCCTCCCCACCCCAACAATCTCGAAGCTAAGTTGGAGGAGCAAAGCAAAAGTATTCAACTTCTAATGAATACGAACAAGAGCCTTGAGAGGCAAATAGGACAACCCGCCGAGCGATTAGCTTCCAGACCGTCGAGGCAATTTGCCCGACTTTACGGAAAAAGAATCAAAAGGCGGTCGAGTTGCTCGGGCCGATATAAGCAACAATCAATGCAATCGACCTCGTGCCAACAATACAATACGGTAAAGAGGAGGCCGGTCACGATGAATTTAAGTGGCACTCACCGTGAGTGGTCCCCACGGCTTCCAGGGAAACCACTAGCCCCTCCTCACATGATATATGGCGGAGGAAGTTGAGCAACCACTATCCCCTGTCCTGCAAGAGCATACTCGGGTGGCTGATTCCCCGAGAGATAAAAGAGTTGAAACACCTCAGGTGGCTGAACCCCTGCGAAAAGAAGATTCGGTTGAGAGTCAGGTGGCTGATCCCCTGACCAATAAGACGTCTGAAAAGTTGTGAGGTGGAAAGATCTGGAAGACAAGGCCGTAAGTGCATCCTCAAAGAAAGTATTTTCCGAGAGTGACCTTAAAAGCTTCCATTTCCACCGAGGAAGAGCAACATCCTCTCGAGTGAAGATAAGAAATATGAAAAGGTGCTGAACCTTTTGAAAAATACTCAGGTAAATCTGCCATTATCCGAGGTCTTGGTCGAGATGCCTAAGTATACAAAATTCATCAAGGATGTTGTGTCTTCGAAAAAGAAATTAGCAGGCATGGAAAGGCAAATTGGTGAGGATTGTTCCATGATAAATCATCAAGACTTACCAACCAAGAGGGTGACCAGGCAAATTTGTACTCACATTGCGGATGGGAGGCCTAGTCTTCCCAAATTCTTTATGTGACTGGGTGCATCCATCGACTTGATGCCGTTGTCTGCTTGCAATCGGCTTGGTTTACAAGATCTTCTAGAGCCCACCACCATGAACCTTGGGCCGCGACAGATCTTCCAAGAAAGCTTGAGGATCTGAAAGACATATTAGTTCAAATTGATAGGTTTACCTTCCCAGTTGACTGGTATGTCTTAGATATGGAGAAAGGTGAAAATGTTCCCCTGATTCTTGGAAGACCTTTCCTATCTACAGCTAGGGCCCTCATCGATTGTGATGGTGGGCAAGTAACTATTCGAGTTGGTGACCAAGAGGTGAGCTATAGTGTCTCTAAATCTATTCACGTACCCTCTGGTTCTCCAACCGGCTTTTCCATTGAGGAAACATTTAATGACTTCAATGATCAGATGGAAGAGCAAGTCAAGGCTGTGGAGGCGGAATATGAGCGATTGATCGATAATCTGAATAGTCATGGTGTGGTTAATCTAGATCAATTGACAGCTGACCTTGAAGATGAGTTATTAAGAGAAGAAGCTTTGGCAGTGGAGCCACTAAGTAAGCTCAGCGATGTTGAGTTGAAAAGTGGAGGGCTTAAATCGAGTTTAGAGGATCCCCCTGCAGATCTAGTTCTGAAGCCGTTGCCTAAACATCTTAAGTATGTGTTCCTACGGGAAGGTGACAAGCTTCCCTTGATCATATCTGCCAAGCTATCTCGAATAGATGAGCTGAAACTGTTAAACGTCTTGCGAAAAAACGAAAGAGCCTTTGGATGGCAGGTGGGAGATATCCGAGGAATACCTCCTGACATCTGCATGCACAAGATCAAGACTAGTGAGGGAGCCAAATGTGTAAGACAGGCCCCAAAGGAGGCTAAACCCTCACATGCAAGAGGTAGTCAAGAAGGAAATCATTAAGCTTCTAGATATGGGTATCATTTACGCCATCGCTGACAGTGAATGGGTATCCCCTACTCAGGTAGTCCCAAAGAAATGAGGGATTACTATTGAGAAGAACGAGATGGGAGAAGAGATAGCATTGAGGCTCGTTACAGGCTATAGAGTGCAGTATTGACTACGAAAAACTCAATGAGGTCACAATGAAAGATCATTTCCCTTCCTTCATTGACCGGATGCTTGGCGTCTGGCGGGGCATGCCTTCTATTGTTTCCTCGATGGATATTCGGGATACTTCCGGATACCCATCGATCCTATTGACCAAGAGAAGACCACTTTCACCTTACTTATGGTACATTCGCTTACAGCGGATGCCATTTGGTCTCTGTAATGCCCCACCACCTTTCAAAGGTGTATGATGGCTATCTTTGACGGGCTAGTTGAAAAGTGTATGGAGATTTTCATGGGCGACTTTTCGGTCTTTGGTCAATCCTTCGATGATTGCCTCGATAATCTTGATCAGTGTTATCTAGGTGTGTGGAAAAGAACTTGGTGCTCAATTGGGAGAAATGCCATTTTATGGTAGATGAGGGGATAGTTCTTGGCCACAAAGTGTCCGCCAAAGGTATTGAGGTAGATAGGGCTAAGGTGGAAGCTATCGAGAAGATGAGTTATCCTAAGAATGTTCGCGAAGTCGAGGTTTTCGGACATGTCGGCTTTTATAGGAGATTCATTCAGGACTTTTCAAAGATCGCCAAGCCCTGTCTACCTTACTTAAGGAAGACGTTGAGTTCGCCTTTGATGATAGGCTGCAGGCATGCGTTTGAGGAGCTCAAAAATCGTCGATCTCTGCTCAATACTTATATCGCTTTGGCTGGAACCTACCTTTTGAGCTTATGTGTGATGCATCCAACTACGCGCTTGGTGCGCTTTTAGGACAAAAGCTTGATGGAAAGTTCCAAACCTATCTACTATGCCGGTCACACACTGAATCCTTCTCAAGTTAACTATACCACTACTGAAAAGGAGCTTTTGGCCGTAGTTTTTGCTATGGACAAGTTCCGTAGTTACTTGTTAGGAGCTCAAGTGATTGTGTGGGCTGATCACGCTGCCTTGCGGTATCTAATGACAAAGAAAGAGGCTAAACCGCGCTTCTCAAGCGTTGGATATCGACCCCCTCCAAGAGTTTGACGTTCAAATTAAAGATAAAAAGGGCAGTGAAAACGTAGTGGCGGACCATGTTTCTAGGATGTTAAGTGAGGAAAAGGGTGATCCTGATGACATAGATCTTTAATTTCCTCTAGAAAACATCATGTTGATAGATGGTCGCGCGCTCAGGCGTCCTTGGTACTCCTCCATTGTAAACTACCTTCATGCCCGTTATCTCGATCCTCGAAATGTCTTATCAAGAGAAGAAGAAGTTCTTCTCTCGATATGAATTCTTCGTTTGGGATGAACCTTACCTCTTCAAAATCTGCATGCAGATGGTTTGCTAAGGAGGTGTGTTCTGAATCGAGCAACGCGATATAATCGAAACAATGCCATAGTGGACCCACAGGTGGTCACTTTGGTCCTTGGAAAACGGTTGCGAAGATCTTCCAGTCCGGTTTCTACTGGCCCACGATCTTTAAGGACACGGAAGCTTTCTGCAAAGCTTGCGATAGGTGCCAAAGAACCGGTACTCTAACAAGGCGATTCGACATGCCACTGAAACCCATTCTTGAATCGAAGTCTTTGATGTATGGGGGATTGACTTTATGGGTCCATTCCCATCTTCCTGTGGGAATAAATACATCTTAGTCTGCGTAGACTATGTATCGAAATGGGTGGAGGCAATAGCCACTCATCGCAATGATCATAAAACGGTCATGAATTTTCTGAAGAAGAATATCTTTGTGAGGTTTGGATGTCCACGTGCCTTGATTAGTGATGAAGGACACATTTACGCAACCGGCCACTAGAAAAGTTCTTGAGAAATATGGTGTCGGGCACAAAATTGGCACACCATACCATCCTATGACTAGTGGTCGAGGTTGAAAAAAGCAACGAGCTTGAAGAAGATCCTGGAGAAAGCAAAGAAATATCATAGAAAAGGCTGGAGTCTAAAGTTGGATGATGTCTTGTGGGCATATCGCACTTTGCCTATAAGACCCACATGGGTACATCACCCTACCGATGGTTTATGGTAAGTCGTGCCACTTGCCGAGTTGAGTTAGAAACACGAGGCTTATTGGGCTATAAAGTTTCTTAACTTCGATTCCCAATCCTGTGGCAAACACCGATTGCAGCGGCGATTGCATGAGTTGGGCGAGTTTAGGCTTGAGCTTACGAAAGTGCCAGGATCGATGAGGAAAATATGAAACTCCTTCATGACGCAAAGATCAAGAAGAGAAATTTCAAGTTGGAGAGCGAGTGTTACTATACAATTCCAGTTACATTTGTTTCTGGGAAGTTGAGACACGTTAGTGCAGCCCATTTGAGATTCTCCAAATCATTCTGAGGCGTTCTCGAACTACTCGGTTATAAAGACCAACC
Source organism: Gentiana macrophylla (assembly GCA_026214975.1). Lineage (NCBI taxonomy): Eukaryota > Viridiplantae > Streptophyta > Magnoliopsida > Gentianales > Gentianaceae > Gentiana > Gentiana macrophylla. The sequence continues at coordinate 78,009,318 of CM047816.1, forward strand.
GTTTGAGTTAATGGTCAAAGGTGCAAACACTACATTGGTGAACCTACTGAGACAAGCCTTTGATTGTTAAATTTCTCGATATCCTTGGATGTGAGTTAATGAAGTCGATGACTCTGACGAGGTCTCACCCAATCTTTTCTCTGAGGATGACGGTAGTGGTCTATCACAAGAAGTTCTAGCTGGTAGTTGGGATATGGAAGAGTATTGGAAGGAGCGTCAACGCAGATGTCATCAAAAGCTTCGTAAGACAAAGAGGTCAACCATGGGAAGTTTAAACGTATTTGGAAAGCTATAAAGGATTTAACCCCATGTGTTAAAGTCTTTGTTTCTGCGCCACAATCTGATCGAGAACTTAAACGAGGTAATGGTGGCGAGAAAAGTCAAATGGCCTTGATCCAAGTGAGCTTCAATCGTGTCGAGCTAACGACATAAACCAATAAGCGCTACTAGGAGGCATCCTAGATATCCGTATTATATTAGTTACTCTCTTTGTGTGTTTATTTTTGTTTTAGTTGTTAATGCTTTAAGCTAAGTCTATTTAAGTTTTGTCTGCTTTCTATCGTTTTAGCATTCGATTAGATATGAGTACGGTATTTTGCCGAGGAGTTCCTCTCATTAGTAGGATTTCCTTCTCACCGCTTTCGGATGGACACAGGGGCACGATAGTTACGGATATAGATATAGATATTCTTACCCGCATCGGGGTATGCACTTATGTTCTCATTGTTCCCGATGCTCGGGGTGGAGATTTTACCATTGAGGAGTTGCGAGCGACTTTAGGAAGACCATACGGATCCTTAACGATCCGATCTTGATGATTTAGCCCTAATCTTGCGGGATGAGCATTTTCGAGTGTAGAGGCGGTGATGATGACGATTGGGGTGTTCGAGATGACTATGACTTTCCTCCGGTGTTGATTTACTCCGTCGTTTTATCGGGGTTATAGATAGGCGAGCTTTATGATGACTAGCTATTGTTACTTAGGTTTTGTTACGTCGAGCCCCGACGTTAAGCAAACGCGCGCCGGGTGAGGCAACCTTTTGTTTTAGTTATGTTTTTATTATTATTTTATTTTTCTAAGTTATTTTGTGTTTTGATCTTTCATCGTTGTACTTTTGAATTTTATTGGATATTAATAAAAGTTGCACTTCGATTTTAATTAGCATGTGTGTGAAAGGTTATGATTTTTATCACTTTTTTCCGGTGGGCGCCCGTTCATGAATATATGGGCGCCCGTCCGACTAGTGTTTTTATGGGCGTTAGTCCAATATAGTGGGCGCCCGTCTCGAAAAACTCCCTCCTATCCTGTATTCAAATATGCCCTATGGACGGCGTCTCGAATTTATGGGCGCCCGTCCGATTCATCTGATTACTTGTGAACGCCCGTCCATCGAGATGGACGGCGTCCCTCTGAGCCTATATATATATGTTCGACACGAACCTTCATTTTTTCTCGCAATTTCAAACGCGAACCGACTTTCCCCTTCTCCAAACCTAAAATCCTTGTTTCGAACCAAATTGAGCGATTCAAGTTGCATTAGCACGCTCTAAGCACCTCTTTTCATTTCCATAACCCAAATTCTCCAACAACCAATGAAATTTCAAGAATCGAGAGATTCTTGGTGCGGCCTCTTTGAAAAAATTTCACATTTTGGTGGCCAATCTTGGTGTTTCAAGGGCGTCAAATCTATTCGACCATCATCCTGCGTAGCATTTGGTAAGTCTATAGCAACCTTTCTCGATTCCATTCAAGTTTTTGTGAGTTCGATCTTCGGCTCGGCTCATTCTCTTGAATATGCACTCTAATGTTTCATTTTTCTGTTTGTTGCTCTTGTCTTCCCCAATTTCAGTTGTGATGATGTTGTGGTGTTTTTGTGGTGGTGATTGGTGGTGTTCTTTGCTTGAAATCCCGATTTGGACGATAAGCGGGTAACCATTTGTGTGAATGGTTTGGTTTAGATATAAGTTTGACAATGGTGCGTCAGAAGGAAATTGTGAAACATTATGGTAAAGGTTTAGCTAGGGAGAGCGGTAAGCGGAGTCGTTTAGAGCTTGATCCCTCCACCACCGCTCCAACCCGAGGTGTTGTCATTCGAGAGCAACCTCCTGTAGGCGTCTCGACAACGTGGGGCGAGTTAAGAGATGATTCCCCGTCCGATTCTCAAACCGAGGAAGATGATGATGTCCTCTTAGTAGAATGGCCCGAGGCACTCGGGTGGTGAGTCTTCTAGAGCCGAGGTGGTAATGAGGGAGTAGTTAGGGAGGAGGCTGAAACCGAGGCCGCACAGTACCCCCCTCCTAAGAAGAAAGCTAAGAATGTTGTCCTCTTGCTATGCCCGTAGGTTCGTCACCCACGAGCTCATACTACCTACACTAAGGATTATGTGACTAGAGTCCGATCTTTGTGAGAGAGGTCAAGACACATCAAGTTGATCCCGCCGTGTGAAGATGTTAAAGGCTAGGAAATGGGATGAGTTCTTTGACAATTCCTCCTACCCCAGTCAATGATTCTATAGTGCGAGAGTTTTATGCAAATTGTTCTGAGACAAATTTGGATGACGGTTTTGTGATGGTTCGAGGTGTCCAAGTTCCTTTTTCCGCCGAGGTGATAAACAAGAAATATAAGTTGCCGGCGTTTCAGGGCTTGGACTATAAGGAGGAGATCACTAGACGGAAAAAAGAGGAGGGTAGGGATCCGATGGAGGAGCTGCGATTGAAAGTTTGTCCGGGTGTGGCATGGGTGTTGAGACCCGAGCGGTGAGAGGAAGGAGTTAATCACCACGACTGGGTGAGGATTGGAGGGTCTCTGTCGATTTATCCAGTAGTCGGTTGATTCCTAAGAGCAACCTTACACATTTCTATATCAGTGATCTTGGGATGTTGTATGCGTTGGTTTTCGGGTTAAACGTTGATGTAGAGGCAGGCCTAGTTTGATGACATTTTAGCAAACCAGAAGGTGTCTACCCGGAGTTTAATAGTACCTCATTTGATACATCGATTATGTCCGGATCTTTGGGGTTCTTGAGTATACATCAGACCACAAGACAAAGAGTTACCCCTATTCGTAGAGAGAGAAGGTCGTTCCCGTTTACGAGCCTGGTTCCACATCGACACCGCCTCGAGCTTCACTTATTTCTGGATTATCTTCTTCCGAGATTACTCGGCATAGTATGGCTCATAGTTTGAGGGCGATGTTGAGTGATATCCGGGATGGCCAAGATAATATCTTGTCGGTTTTGGAATGTATAGTTGATGGAAGGCACCCGAGAGATCGGAGGGTATTCAATGCGAGTAATATGGATTATGTCTTCTCCGAAAGCGGATAGAGCGGGTGATAGCCGAGGTGGTCAAGATGGAGGAAAAACCGAGTCGATGATGATGAGGAGACTCAGGTGGATCCGAGGGGCGAGAGAGTTCCTACTTGATAGAGAGGTGGGCCGTCACTGCTTTGCTCTGTTGCACGGCCGGACCTACTACACAGATCAAGCGTCTACGGTGATGTTCCTTCTTCAGATCCTTCTCAAGTTGATGCTCCGGGGCTGCCTTGAGTTTCTATTTTTATATATCTATCTTTCTAGTTGTTATTGCACTTTTTGATACATTTCATTCGATTTGGCTGTACCTATACATTTTGCTACTTTCTAGTTTCTCGTTCTTTGACTTGTGTTGACATATTTATCGATGATCTTTTCTTTTTATTCCGTTTGGTTTATTATCTCTACTGCCGTATTGTATCCCGTTTTCCCCCGAGTTTTCTGTTTCTCGAGTTTTGCAGCAATAGTTTTTGTCGAGATCCGATTGAGTTAGTTTTGGGACATTTTTCCACGCTTTTTGCGAGCGTTGGCCTTTTCATGCTCCAGCCTGACCAATGGCTCGGTTTTCTACGCGAATTCAGCTAAGTTTCTTATCTTTTTAAATTTCTGCACAACATGAGGACATGTTGAATTTTTAAGTGTGGGGGAGGGGATAGTTCGATTTAATCCTATGCATATGAGTTTGTTTACTACGTCAGATTGTTTACACTTTTGTTTTTGTTTTGTCCCGAGTAGGCAATTCAATTCAATGTTCGTTATCTTTATAGTCATTTAAGCTATATATCATATGTTTGGTAAGTTAGTTGTTTCACCTGACACTATTTTTCACGAGCCATAGTGAACGATGAGCTATTTTATAAAGTTATTACCCCTTTTGGACGAGTAATTTTTGATTTTCTTATAAGTCATGTGCTTAGTGCTACGTATATATCTTGAGATTTATGATAGTTTGTATTTAGTTCCGTAGTATGTTATACTGTGAATATCTAGCAGTTTGAATGTGATAAGTAACACGTAACTAATGTCAAATGAGAAGTTGAATAATTAAATGAATCTATCGTGTGTGTCGGAAGCTAGTCGATGATTTGAGTGCGATAGGGTATACCACGTATGTCCTATACCACTATGATGACTAAAAGCTCACGACAGTTAGGAAAAGCTGCCTTATGATTGGAGTAAGGTAGGGTATTATCTCGAAATGTCCTATTCTGCTATGACAGGGCAATAGCTTCTTCTAATGTGTGTTTAAAACGTGAATGAATTCAATCAACTTAAGATATGTTATGAAATGAATAGGACTAAGTTATCGTCTATCTTATCCCTAGTATAAACTGAAAGATATGATGTAGGGATTATCCTCTGAGTATTTCAGAAAGGCCCTAGATTCATTCGATCATTCTTTTCGGGATATGTCACGTTTGTAGGGTACATCTTATGAGTGTCATTTATTACTATTCTACGAGGGGGTATTAACTAGTTTTACTTTGAGTTCCTCAAGTTTGGATGTAGTGGAAGTTTTCTATGGCTATGCACACACACAATGGTGAACTTCTACGTTATTGAATATATGTTATATTTGTTGAGATGTCTATACTATCTCTAGCCTAATTTTTCGTTTTGTTTCGCTCGGGACGAGCAAAAGCTAAGTGTGGGGGAGTTGTTAAGGGTGAAATTATATGTTTTATAAGGTTATATTTTGTGATGTTTTCCCCTTTTATTTCTATAATTTGCATAATAATAAGGTCTTATATGGAAATATTTAGTAAACGATATTTTTAAGGGCTTAATCGCAGTATCGATGTAATTATGTGATTTTTATGGTTGAATTATAATTATTTGGATATTATTACAGTTCGCGATATTTTCCATGTCTCATAGGTATTGTTATGAGGTTCAACTAATGATAAAAAGAGATGGAATTCGAGATATGGCGATTAAAGAAAGAGATAATGATGAGGTGGGTTAAAGAAAAGAGATAGAGATGCAAAAATCACATCCGAGCCATATTGGACGAGCGTCCAGGTCCCGTCCAGAGTGGACGGGCGTTTTGCTAAACCAGACGGGCGTCCGGAAGAACGATTTTGATACTGAGAGCATGAACGGAATCTGAACGAGCGTCTGAGGAGAGTTCAGCAATTGTGAACGAGCGTCCACTATAGTGAACGTTCGTCCATCCGACCGACTTAGAGAAACCGACTTTGGAGGCTATAAATACCCATCTATTTTCACACATTAAAGGGACCGATTGACATTATTCGAAACCCTAATATCAGGGGCGGCTTTAGGCTGCATCTTTACTGCTTTTATTCCAGTTTTCATACACTTAAATTCTAGATAAAAGTAGGTAGTTCTATGTTCTTAATTCCTGCACTTTTGAGTTCTCTGAGGATGTTCAGGGGCTAAGCTTCTACAAACGAGCATTGTGAAGCCATCCAACACTTGTTGACTTCGTTTTCTTCGATTATATTGTAAGTTTCTATTCAAAGTTGTTTCCTTTATCATGTTTTATGATGTTAATTGCATTTATATCGAAAGATGTGCATGTATGATGTTTTATATTTGATGAAAGTCTTTATAAACATTAGATCACCATGCTTTAGGAATGGATCTTTGATCTATGTCAAACGAAAGTTGATAGGTTGAATATCTAGGTTAAAACGTTAAAGTTTACATCTTTGCTTATTTTATGACGCGTTAATCTCCGTAAATCGAAGATAGGAATTAATAGGCGAATTATCTACTGAAAAGTAGAATTCATACCTTTGATAAGATGAATCACAACTTGTTAGAAACGAAAATATAATCAAGATAGGAAGTTAATAATTGTTGGATAGGTGGATCAACTCGCTCGTTTGTCCTTTTTAAATTTGATCTAATCTTTAGAACTTGAACTTGTTTAGTTTAGATTACTGTTTTTTCCACATTAGTTTAGTTTGTTCGCAACCAATTCTTCCTAGCTTTGGATTCCGTCCTCTGTCTAGTTTATTTTCAGCATATTTGTCTAGTTTAGTTCCCTGTTTAGTTAAGTTTTCGTGACATCGTTTAGATAGGCAAAAATTAGGATTTACAACCATTAGTTCCCTGTAAGATCGACCCGGCATTAGCCTCCATACTACGATCCTTATACTTGAGGTTAACCGGATTATAAATTATATTACTTGTTTATTTCATTAGCAATAATCCGTGGACAATTGTAAATCTTGAGCATATGATTGAAACAAATGCTTGCTAGTTGTAGTTTCCTGACTATGATTTTATGTGACTTTGTGAGATAGTTATAGCATGTTTTACTGATTTGAGATAGTATTCATTTTACACTCACGAAAGCCTTTGATATCAAAGCAAAAACTTTTGAACTGTATCCTTTCATTATTTTAGTGATTTATCTTAGGGAGATTTGTTCTTAATAGTAACAGTGAAGTAACACCTAAGTTCAGAACGTGTACTGTGAATATCTGACGGTTTGAATGTGATAAGTGAAACGTAACTATTGTGCTTTTAAAATGAAGTGAATAAGTGAAGTTGTTTTTATAGTTGTGTGTGTCGGAAGCTAGTCGATGATTGGAGTGCGGTAGGGCATTATCTCGAAATGTCATATACCACTATGATGACTAAAAGCTCACGACAGTTAGAAGAAGCTACCCTATGATTTGAGTAAGGTAGGGTATTATCTCGAAACATCCTATTCTACTATGACGGGTAAGAGCTCATTCTAATTTGCGTATAAAAGTGAAAAAAATTAAAGACTTTGTTATCATTGACCTTATACCCAGTATAAACTTGAAGATATGCTTTAAGGATTATCTTGATGAGTCTTGTGAGGAAGACTTTGTGTGGAACAATTATCGCTTCATACCTAGGATAGTCATTAATTTATTTGAAAGGGTATTGTTTGAAAGGATTGTGAAGATTGAAAAGGGCTTGTTATACACACACCGAATCTATCTCTATGTGGGTATTATTTGCTATAGTTGTTGTATCTTTTGTTACGTGAGTTAGGAATCTATTTGGATTGCATATAAAGTGAGCTAGTTTTGATTGTTTTGCTCGGGACGAGCAAAAGTTTAAGTGTGGGGGAGTTGTTTACGACTAATTTTATGGTTTTTATCGGGTTGTTTCGTAACATTATCTCCCGTGTTTTAGTGATTTTTATAGAAAATCACTCGCCAAAAGGATAAACTGAGCAAATGATGTTTAAAGATAATAAATTGCAAAAGTGGCTGATTTATGTGTTTTTATCGTTGGTTTTATGTTTATTTGGATGTTGTTACACTTTGCAATATTTTGGATATCTTGTAGATGCATATCTTCGGTCTAAAAGAGGTGTTTAGAGGGTTAGAAGAAGATGCCACAAGTTTACGAGTTCAACGGAGCAAATTTTCCTAAGTACTTAAATCGTTACATATTTTCGACGGAGATTTGACCCAGCTTAGAGGCATTTTCAGGGGAGGACTTCTTCATGAAAATTGTAGATCTTTGAAAGATCTTTCCAACGCACTTTGAATTACGTCAATCGGACTTCTACAACTCAAATGGTGGTCAAGTGGGTAATCAATTTGGGTAAGTGGAAAATCCCGAATTATACTCGTAATACGACGGGCTAATCAAAAAGGCGTTTTCTGAAGAAGAGTCCTTAATGGAAGTTGTAGAGTTTTCCGAGAGCTTTTTTATGACATTCGGATCATTATTTTTGGAGGTCTACAACTCAAGATATGAATTTTAGAAGTTGCAAGGCAGAAATTTGATACAGGATGATCAGCTTCTCATCAAACGAACGTCCTAACCGCCGCCATAGTCCAACGCCTTACTCATCTATTTAAACAGCGCATGGGAAGCCCTAAATATCATCATAATTTCCAGCCGCACTCGAGAGAGGAGAGCGACCAAGAGAAATAAAAAAAACCCTATTTTTTCTGAAAGGAGCAGCCGTATATTCCAACACACAAAGGATGAATCCTTCCATCCCCATAATCGTGATCATCATCATGATGCAAGGCTAAGCACATAGCGGTAGAGCAACGGGATGAAACCACACAACGTCATCACAACCATGAATCGTTAGTTTATCCTTGTTTATGATTTCGAATATTGTTTTATTTATCGATTGATTCTTGGATTAATTGTTAAGTGTTTTATTAGATAGGAATGTCAATGAAACCATATTTTGCTTTGAATTTTTATGGAAATATGATTCAATAGTAGAGCTTTTCAATCGATACGGTTAATGATAATTTGAGGAATCACTTGTTGTTAATTGGGTTGTTTAATTTGGGAACAAATTTATGATCTTGTTATGAATGTTAATTTGTTTTGCTTGGAAAAGAAAACGAATCCTAGAAATTGATTTAAAGGAATTCAGTCGATTTCGAGATTGATCATACCAATAAATCGTATTTGGATCATAAAAAGTGGTTGCGTGATTGTTGTGTGGTGGATCCTTGTTGTTTTACCGTTCTTTTAAATCTTTGATAAACCGAAATCATTCGTAACAATCGTCAATTGCTACGTCTAGTTAGTTAATTAGTGTTAGAAACCCTAGTTGTTAATTGCTAATTTTCTGCAAATTTACTGTTCATCGTCATTTTTACTGTTCATAATTAGCATAAACCCTAGTTTAATTAGTATAAAATTTAATTTTAGTTAATAAGTTGTGACATTATTTATAACAGCTATATTTTAATCCGATAATTGTACGATTCCCTTAGGACGACTCGGTAACACCCTATACTACGATCCTTATACTTGGGGTGTTCCGGTAAAATAAATATAAAACAAGTTTTATCGAACAGTGCTTGGCCTTGCACTGCAAGGCCCTCGTGAGGCCCTTGTTGTATTAAGAGGTTAACTCTATTCGTTGAAAGATGATGTACTAATTGGTGGGAGCCATAAAAGAACCAATAAGCAACAAATCAAAGCATAGATTTAAGAAACAGCCCACAAAAAAGAAGAATAGGGGTAAAAAACAATCAGAATACAAGGTCGACTAAACTTGGTGTAAAATAAAGGGACAGCTGCGAATTTGAATGGAAGCAATAAAGGTCAGTCCAAGCTGCAGGTAACACAGTAAGACCCTTCAAATAGCAAAAAACCACATGCTAATGATCAATCTGCAAATGCTCCGGCAAAGAGATCTACTCTACAGTTGGGTTAATTTGGAACCAGGGGGAAGCTATGATCCCTTAGAAGGACATTTCAAATGCATGAAACACCTTACAACAGGCTCACGTAGCATCAACGCATTTACCTGAATAAACACCAGATAGTATACAAAAGAAAGGTACTACAGTTGCAGGGGAAATGCAGAAATTAGTGGATATTTACAAGGGAAAACCAAGAAAATTGCAAAGTTAAATACAAACTTTACTGTGTAGGAATAGAAAATAAAAGTCTTACAAGTTTAGGAGTGCAGTCGGCTTAGATTACATATAGGCAAAACATATTAAGAAACCCAACCTATTTCATTATCGAACATTACTGCCTTGATTTTTGTTCCCTGATTTGATGTAAAAAATGTGAGGAGTTAGTATGTGTATTATTTTTTACGCGTGAAAATTGTACATAAATGTAATTGTGCTAACCTTCATATCAGTAAGCAGAAAGTTTCTATATCTTTTCTGAAAAGGATGTGTGGGCACAACCTTATACAAGATAGGATGTCTCTCGACAACCTAGATTATGCAAGTCCAGCCTCTTTCTCCAGGCTTGACTTCTGTAGCATCAACCATTCGTCTCGGCATGTTTATGTGATGTAAAATACCAGGCTGTTAGTAATAAGTCTATGAAAACGAATGAATACTAATCATAGTGCAACAAGCTGTTTCAATATATAAGTAACAACTAAAGTGCATTCAATCTTTCAGCACAACATAATGTAAACATGAACCGATTGCAGTAACACGTCACAAATCAGTGTAAGACAACATATACTTAATATAAAAAGTTTGTAAACACCAGACTTACCCTTTTTTGTGGAGGTAAATGAAGTACGCAATAACAGGCAACATATGCAGACAGCTGAAGCTGCAGATGCAATATTCAGCTGTGTGTAAGAAGCAGCACAATCGTAGAAAGCATGCTTTATTACTACTTGTACACAAGTAGAAGTCCTAGAAACAATCAATCAATTACTGGTAGTTTTTTTTGCCAAACTTGACTCTAAGCAGAAGATGTATTACAACAGCAAACAACAAATTTTATACCACAGGAAAATAGACCTTGGGAAAAACGACACACACTCTAGCTAGCAGAAGTGCAGAATAGCATTTTTCGCTTTTAACCATTTCCCACACAATTGCTGGTATATGAAGATCTAAATAACCAATTAACCAGAAAGCAGAGGCATATCTAGTTCAAACAAAGAATGCAGCTATCTCTCACAATTGTTACGACTAAAGTGAATATCTAAGCATACACATTCAGTTAAATGTAAGAACATCTACCATTCTCGGACACATCATATCTCATTTACTGCTACTTCTGCTTTCTGGACCACATGGAAAAAGTGTTACTGTTCAGATAACTGAAGAAACTACAACTCACCATATGCAGCAGGAGGGAAAGAGAGCATGTTGTGTTTTTTTACTCTCTGCTATACCTCTCCTGCTACATATAAGCTTAAAGAATAACATAACCAACATCATATTTAATGAAAGGCAAGGCTGAAACCATTTATCACAAGTGTTGCAGGAAGAGTGAATGGGTGTGTATAAAGCTATGTTTTACTATAAGAACATCCACCACTGTGGACACACCACACAAGCCGTAGAAGAAACCAATACAAATACGAAGCTGGAAGACACGAACAGTTCATAATAAAGGAGACAACTATAATTTGACCAGGAAAAAACACAAACAAAGACAACATAAAGCGTGTTCAAAATCCATACATAGGGAGAATATTTTTTGTATAATTCCTCCAGCAGAACATGGTTAACCCAATTTGCTTTCCACTTGCTTTATTTGTCAACTCTAATACATAAACACTTGCTTTCCAGTAACACACACCGAGAAGTGTTTATAAAACAGAACATGGTTAACCATGGTTAACAAACATGGAGAACCATTTATAGAACAAGATTACCATTTATAAAACAACAGAACAAGTGTTTTGGTTAACAATGAATTAAACAACTTGGATTAAACAATGGTTAACCAGAACATGGATTAAACAACTTGGTTAACCAACTTGGATTAAGCAACTTGTTCTTTACTAAAGAACACATGTAAATTTCTTTACTAAATTTAATGGATTAAGCAATTAAATGGTTAACAAGTGTTTCTCCATGTTCTGGTTAACCATGTTCTTTAAACAGCAGAACAAGTGTTTCTCCATGTTCTGTTTTATAAACAGCAGAACAAGTGTTTTAAATAAGATTACCATTTAATTGGTTGTTTGTTCTACTGTTTCTCCATGATAGAACAAGTGTTTCTCCATGGAATGCAACCATATTTGTCAACCCAAATAAAGCAAAGCAGAACCATTTATAACAAGTGGAATGCAAACAACAGAACAAGTGTTTGTGTGTGCACCCCACAATGCCAACCCCACTGTAATGTTCATGACAGAATTAAACAAAGAATAGTACCAGCAGCAGTAGCCTACCTAACAAAGCTAACCATATCTCTAGAAAAGAAATTCTGAAGTCAATATCTACACCAAACCAAAGGGGAATAAATAGCAGCTGGATGTTTGAAATTTGAATACAACTTTCACCATTATTTAAAGTATAGACCTAGGTTTTTGGTTCATTGTTACTCTCTCTAATGCACTAAATATCTCAACTAAAACACAAAGTAACCTTTTTTAGAGAAGATATCCAGAAGCCAACATCTACACTTAAGCAAAAGGGAGATCCTTAAGTTTATGGTTTACAAGAGAGACCTATATACCTTAAAAATTATTGAATTCTCATTTCCCCTAAAATCTTAAGCTTTTAAAAGAGATGTTACTTCTAAATATATAGTAAGATAAAATAAATGAATCATATATATATATATATATATATATACTCTTCAGTTTATCATTGGATCAGGTCCTATGAGATGACCAACCTCTGTATTCATTCTCTATAGGCAGACTACACACACAGAGAAGCACCCCACCACGGTGTAAAAAGACACGCCTTTCGAGAATCAAAACACATACAAGGGGTACACACAGAGAAGCACCCCACCATAATGTAAGAAGACATCAGCTTGTTGATTACAAAGTAGAATACTTAATCATTTTGATTACAATGATTATACAGATATAGAAGAATACTTAATCATTCTATTACAAAGGAGAATACTTAATCAACAAGCCCATACAAAGGAGAATACTTAATCATTTTGTTCAAGAATGACTTAATCAATTTGTATGTGCAGCTCCTCTTCTTGTTTAATTTATGGTAAAGTATTGCAATCAAAGTGTTCGAAAGGAAAAAAGCCAAGTTTAGTTTTTTTATTTTGGTAATCATGTTTTGCAAATACCCATTGGTTAAAACATGCCAATTAAACCATGGGTTAAAACATTTGCTGTTTAGGTATGGTCCCTTGCAAGCAAGATCATGTTTTAACCTTAGAAAGTATGGTGCCTTGCATGATTAAGAATGATACAATGTTTTTACTTGAACTTAATTAAGTAGTGCAAGTGTGTGTGTGATTTGTATTGTTCAGTTACGCTAATTAAGTATAAACATATTGTTCAAAAACCGATACTTAATCAATTTGTATGGAGAATGATTAAGTATTCTCCGGTATGGTTCCTTCATCTCCCATACAAGGGCATGCAACAACATCATTAGAAAACATAAAAAAAACAAGATAATTTTTCCTCTTTCAAGGGACTCATAACTGTGGTAAAACCCAACACCATCAACATTCTTTCATAACATTCATTCAGATATTGCTAAAACAGGCAGAAGGACTATTTATGGTTGAAGCCGAACATACCTAAACCTTTTTCATAACCAAAGCAAAGAAACACAATAAAACACCAAACACATCCTACCATAAAAGAAACACAAAGTATGCAACAACAAATACACCATAAACATTAATATATATAATTACATAGAACAGAATAAAACCTACAATCTCTGAAGACCACATAAGCTTCTAACTTTCTTAATACATCTTCCATATTAAGTTTTAGAACACATACGTAAACTATCACATAGACAGCGCAATCCATTCAACAAACAAAGAACCCCACAGTAATGTCAACACTTAACAGGCACGTATAACACCATTCATACACATTCAAACCGGAAGCCCATAAAAAGGAGAATACTTAATCATTTTGACTACACATTAAGGAACCGTACCGGACAAGAAGCAACCCCTCCACCCAAAATTCCGTAGGTCCCTGACAAGAAGGGAAAAAAAATAACGGAACACGAAATCACAAAGCTCTATTAAAAACAAGTGAAGCGAAAAAAACATATACAACAACAGAAGATGGAGACATAATTTGTTCAAAATCAAAACCAAGCATGCATGTTTACTATTAAAAACCTTGCAACACCCCAGTCATTTGACAACCCAAAATTTGTTTTTTGTCGATTATTTACATAAATTTATGTTTTTGGTTTGGCATCACTTTCTTTCATACACTAAACAGCTGAATTAAAACTCAAAAGCAACCTCTTTTAAATTTATAACTTGCCAATTAAATCCAGATGATGAAAGAGATGTTTAACAGCTATAACCAAATGGAAGACACAGTCCGTATATCGATAGACACTGCAACTATTACATCCATTTTCCAAGAACTAGTAAGCAACTCTTTTTTAAAGCTAAGAATTTGTGCTGCTACACCTTCGAAAAACCACAATCAGCAACTAGGGGGAAAAATTTCTTCAAACACGCCCGAAAAGTAAACAAGAAGAGGAACACATGGTATTGAAGCATCACTAAATCAGTCCACACAGCCATTACATGGAAGAAAAACCTACGAACAGCAAGCAAAACCTAAAATAAAGAAAATATTAAATCTAACCTTGGCAATAACAGCTGGAAACTAAAAAATGGAGAAGGTAGCAGTTTTATAGAGAAGCAAACAACATAGATGCATAGGCCATCATCATCAAGCCTAAGCCAACACAGTAAAGTTACTAACCAAACCTGACAAATCCATTGAAAACAAGCCAGGTCCATCTTCGGTCATACGGATATGCATGTGGAAATGTCAATCCGCCACCTTCCCTCTATCAAATAAACCAACTCCGACTGTTTGACATTAGTTGAAAACCGGAATCGCCGGTGGAAGGGTACGGGGAGGATGAAGACGACCTCCCAAACACCTACAGAAACGGTGCCAATTTGATAGCATAAATCCGGGTCTCCTTGATGGGCCCTTTTTTATTTCTGAAAACAGGTCTAGCCCAACCAAATGAGATGAGAAAAGGTTGGCTGCAACAATTCTATTAAAATGGCGTAAGAAGATATATTTTTTGGCAATTGCTTTGAGGCATATTTTAAACACACGTGGAAGGAAGGGGTTGAGACCCTTCATTATTCTAAAGTAGTAGGATTATATTAGTGTTACATTTAAAAAGCCATCACAGAAAGTGTTTGCATTTAATTAAACTTTTGTAAGTACATGCAAGACACTTATGACTTGAAATTTATTAGTGACATATATATAGTGTATATAAACACCTATGATAAAAGCTTTAAAACGAGGAGACGATACTTTTGAAAATTAATCACCACATGATAAGAACCACAAAATACTCAACAGCCTAAACATATTGATGTTTGTAGGCTTATGACAATTTGTACCATAAATAATTGTTTATCTCTCTCTTGGACTATTTTAGAAATAGTTGAATGTACTTATTGAAGTACGACAATTTTGAAAGCCCGAAAAGTTCGAGCTAGCACGAATATGAGATAAATGAAATTTAGCAATTAATCTTCAATTGAATTGAAGCAATTAATAACTGGAGGATATTTCAGAAGTTGTCTGAAAAGGAATAAGATTCCCCTTTAAGGATACCATTCTTGGATATGCAATTAGATTGTGTTTCTAAAATGGAAACAACACTTTATATGATAAAGGTGTGAAATAAGCAATGCGAAAGAATCCCTTACCCATTTTGGGATAGTGCCCTTGATCAAAACACATACTTAACCGAGTTCCAAAGAATAAAGTTGAATAAATTCCATATTAGATATGGAAGGGGATAATGTCGAATCTATCTTAACCGATGATTTGAAGTTGTCATAGGCAAAGTCAGAAAGGCTTGGAGCCTAGTACGACATATGCAACTTTGGAATGTCTTGGCAAGCACGCTAGATATGGTCTACTTTCCAGCGGAACAAAATGTCTGTCTCCAAACGTGTTATCTTCTAAAGGAGATATTTCTTCCAAGAGAGATAGTGGAGTAAATGAGATCTCAAAGGAGTTTGAGGACCACAAGGAAAGATTCAACCATAGGAATGTGAGCAGACGCCACATAGTAATGAGGGGTAGAACACTGCTCAGTGCACACAAAAGTTCTGTAAGTCTATGGATAACCTCAAGCCTGAAAAGGCTGCTGGTATGTTCATCTTGAAGAATGAATATCTCACGACTTATGAAGGAATGTTTGAAAGGCAATTGTGAGATATGGCCAGGAGCCACAATATCTGAATTAGATTCCATCAGTGACAACCAGGTTGTGAACCTAGTCTATCTTACCTAGAGGGAATGTCCCTGAAAGGCTGACATGGATAGTAATATGATTACCATAAGGCTATAGTGACGGCTGAAGGGTACGGGGTGTAAACCTTGTAATTATCTTTATTCTGCCAGCTGAGATAAGGTGAAGGATGATGCCATATGTTCATAGTCCATGAAGAGTCATGAGCAAGAATGAAAGTAAATCTGGTGAATGTCGAGAATATCCTTAAACAAGTTAAGGATGGTTTCATAGTTTACCGAAACTTGGAATTGGATAAATATAGATATACAGCCGTGTATCCCGAGTCTTATGAAGGCGAGTGGGAGTTACAGTCTGGGTTTGCAGTCACTTTGATTAAGTGATACAGTGAGCTAGAAATGTTCTTAGCAAGAGATCATTGTAAATTCTACAACTAAGCCAAAACACACTATTGCCTTGGAGGCATATCGAAAGCTGTACATGGATCTAGAAGGTTCATTCCTGAACCTGGTACGGTTTTTCCACATCTTCTATATAGCTGATATAGTAGTGGATTCATTGATTGAAGCAAGGACCAAGGTCTCATCAGAGATTCATGAGTGTTGAGGCAGTTCCTTTTGACTTGGTCATTTGGAGCATGATATGAAGATAGTCTGAGTCCCCATGGAAAGTGATCCATTCACGGCTAGGGCTGGTTGCGAGTATTACATGAGATTCTTGTGTTTCAACTTGGTATTGTGTGTACGAGTGATTGGTTTTAGGCCAAGTGAGAGATTGTTGAAATAGTGTCCTAAACCCAAACGGGTTAGACCGGAACCGATCGGGTCAGATCATTTCTACTATTTCTTTAAGATTATACATATATGTAATAAATGGCTTTTCTGTTGTCATATATTTGTTCTTTTAAAGAACCAATTATGAATTGTTATATGATAACGTCCTTAGTATTAAACCGTGAAAGAGAAACCATGATAGGCGATTATGGTTGATGAGATCTCTAATCACTTTAATAATTTTGATACTTAAATGTCTAGATGATGTACTATTAAACAGGGCATTGATAGTACGAACATAGTAGCACGTATTAGATGTCTTTTATCTTTAAGGGCAGGGATAGATCTTGTCTATCGAAGTGTGGAGACACTTGGACTGTACGTGGACGTGTATTAGAGAATGCATACGTTAGACTGACCCACTTACACTGTTAAGTGTCACACTATGTGACGGTTGTGTAATTATCCTTAGGACCGGAGTCTACATGGCATCACGGTGTGGATTGTCATTCTTTGACACTATTGAGGTTTCCCTTAACCATGGGGCGATCATGTGGTAGTGATCGGGTGTGATACTGAAGCATACGGAGTATATATGTTAAGTCGTCTGGGAATCACGTACCCTATGAGTAGAGGTGAATATCCGAAAGGACCTTCTTATAAGGAATGTCTTACTCTCGTGAATCTTTGCAAAGTGGAAGTAAATGAGTTACTTCAAGAGAGCATGATATCCAGATTATAAGATACGGTAGTCAATGCTTGACACTCAACGTACGACCGTATGGATATTATTACAGCGATATGATTCTATTTACACGCTAACCGAGCACATGGAAGGTAGTAGTCATTGCGTATTGACTCTTCCGATGATTGGGGGTCATGGACGTGTTTCTAGACGCTATCCATGATTGTTAGAGGTGAAGGGCATTTCGTAATTACGCCTTATGTCTACGGCCAACATATTTGGAAGCCTATCGGGTCACACACATATGAACATCAAGTCGGATTAAAATGCGGTTATAGTTGATAACCAAATAAGGAAAGAATTAGATATGTATTTCGAAATATGTATATATGATATACATGTATTTTGCAAATTAATTAATCATAGTATATTATTAATTAAAGAATATTCCGGAAGCCAATAAATTGGCAAAAGGGGCGCATGTTGTAAAGTGTATAGGCTACATTTGAATTGTGCAATTTAATTAATAAGATTACCATAATATTAATATTGGATATTATTTGTTTTTGGAAAATAGATTTATGGTAATAAGATAAAGATAGTCAATATTAGATATTGACAAATGTCTCGGATTTTATCTAAGCAAAACAAACAAGTAATAAAAATAATCCGGTTTACCCCAAGTGTAGGGAACGTAGCATAGCGATTAATACCGGAGTCGATCTCAGGGAATCGGGGTATCTAGTTCATTAATTTTCCTAAGATTGATACCATTATTATTAAACCTAATATAAAAGAACGAAAAGATAAACTGGATAGAGGATTGTCAGTCCAAAGCCAGGAAGACATCGTTGCGAACAACATAAATAAATAAAGCTACAACTAAGAAAAACGATAAAACTAACGAATCATGATAATGACTGAAGCAAATCAACATCGAACAAACCATGATCCACCATCCCGCAACCCTTATTCTCCTCTCTGGATTATCTCATGATGATCTAATTAAAGATGTGGTTCACCTCTCATAAGTATGAATTCCTACTCTCATAGATAATTCGCCTATCAATCTCTCATCTCTCGATCTATAAGATTGACGCTATCAAAACAAGGTGTAAGATCTCTCAATCTAGCAACCTAGAAATCTAACATATCAACTCTCATTATGTCAAGGTTAAAAACCCCATCTTTCCTATGGTGATCTAAGGTTTACACCGACTCTCGTCATACGGTAAACATCAATAACAACAATCTCTCGATATGCGTTGCATAACAAATAATCAAAGGAAAAAAACAAGCTTTAATTAAAACACTCACAAAATCATCCAAAGAAAGAATAAAAACGCTGTGGAAAATCTCCCCCATGGCTGCTCCAAGTTCACGACTTGAGACGAGCACCATGGAGTCGAACAAGAATGCGAAAACGAAAACAAAAACCTAACTAATCCGCAACCCCAGCCTCCCCAAAGGGGCTGGGGCCGCCTAGGGTTTTTCTCTAATGATTTTGTATCAATAGGTCTCGATAATATATGTTTAGGGTTGAAATCCACGCTGCTATTTATAGATGTTTAAGTCGGCTGTGCTGATGTCGGTTTAAGGACGCCCGTCCACTCCTCTGGACGCTCGTCCATTCTTCTGGACGGAGGTGAACGCTCGTCTAATAAAAATCTGCACATCCCGTATCGAACAGCTTCTCTTGGACGCCCGTCCAGTATTTCAGACGTCCGTCCACCCAAACTTCATGTTGAACGCTGCGTTCAAGTCCTTGGGCGTTAAATCCACCATCTTCACTTCAACTTCAAACTTGAGCTCCAATCTTCTTCCTTCTTCTTCTACTTGCATTTAGATCTTCAAATGAACACCATTCAAGCTCGTTCCACCTCATGAAAGCGTACCTACATCACGATAAAAACATGCAAAATGTAACATCTTACATCTAAAGATATTTATCCAATAAAATCACATAGTTAGCTCGATTTTGCACTTTAATACTTCTAAAACTCATTTGCTCAATATTTCAATATAAAGCTCGATTTCTATGAAAAACATCCAGATATGGGGGAAATTGACATAAAATATATCCTTATAAAACGTATAAAATCACCCTTAACAACTCCCCCACACTTAAACCTTGCTCGTCCCGAGCAAGACAAAACAAAAACTAGGCGTAGGATAACAAAATTCCAAACAAAAATACATATAGTCATTTTCAACAAATACAAAGCATATGTAATAAATCAGACGTTCACCCCGGTGTGTGTGCATAGCCATATTAAACTTCCGCTAAGTCCACACTTGAATTTTTCTCAAGCAACTAGCAAATACCCATCTAAACCAGCAATAACCGACACTTATAACACGCACCCTACAAAACATAACATGTCCCGAAAAGGATAATAAAATGCGTTTAGGATCTTTCCGACATACTCAGAGGATAATCCCTACAACATGCCTTTCAGTTTATACTGGGGATAAAGTAGACGATAACTAAGTCATTCTTTTCACTACCTTATGTAAGTTGATTTAATTAAAATTTTAAATTTAGACACAAATCAGAATAAGCTTTTGCCCTCATAGTAGAATAGGATATTCGAGATATACCCTACCTTACTCAAATCATAAGGCGACTTTTACATCGATCGTGAGCTTTTGGTCATCATAGTGGTATAGGACATTTCAAGATAATGCCCTACCGCACTCAAATCATAAACCAGCTTCCGACATACTCAATCTTGTTATTAAACAACTTTCCAGCACACCTAATAGTTATATCTTGCTTATCACATTCAAACCTAAGACATTCACAGTATATCATACTCCGACTCTAACCACAAACTATTATAATTCTCCGAACATGCATATTAGCACTAAGTACAAAATTATAAGATAATCGAAAATTACTAATCCAAACGGATACAGCTTTATATTTTAGCTCATCATTTAATATGGCTCGTGAAAAATAATATCGGGTAAAACATCCAACCTACTAAACATACAAAGATACAAAGATCAATGACTATATATATCGTAGTTGAAAATCAAAAACTAGTAAGCCAAGCAAAAAGGAATGTACTCGCCGAGACAAAACAAAATTCATTAAAATTTTAAGATTCAAAGACTTTGTATGCATGGTATAAAAATTAAGTTCTCAAAGATGGTAATCATAATTAAATTGGGCAAATATCATGTAGGTACTAACTAACCAACCAAACCTTCCCCCACACTTAAACCACAACATGTCCTCATGTTGTGCAGAATTAAAGAAAAGATAAAAGAACTTAGCTGATTTGGTAATGATCCGAAGATTGGCCGAAGATGACAACAATGGTGATGTCATATGGAGTCCTTCCCAGCTTCAAATCCAAAATTAACTTGACAAAACAACGATAAATGTACCTGCGTCACTTGAAAAACATGGCAGTATCTCGGGGAACATAGGGGGGGTATAACATGGCAAAAATAATCATAGACAAGATAGAAGCACGGGATATAATTGCTCAGATAGAACAATCACCACACTGGGAAAACACAGGACACCTAAGCGTCAAACATAAAGCCACAGAAGCTTTACAATACAAATAAGCCCAACATGTGCATACAGAAATGAGGATAGAGGACACTACAAAGTAGCAGGGCTAGGTGCACTAAAAAGATAAATAAAAATAAAAGAAAAAAACAGAATAAAATACAATGCAACTAAATGATATGCAACTATACTAAAAAGGCAAAACGAAAATAAAGAAAATAAACTAGCCCAACTAATTCCATAGATGTCGCCCTAATCTAAGCGAGGTCAAATATATAAACATCTACTCAATAAAACCACAGAAGCGCAACAAAGTTCGATTATGCAAAGCCACAGAAGCTTGCCATGCGAAGTGTAGACGTGCCTTTAACAACCCTAACACCCTAGATAGACGACAAAAGGAACAACATAAGTCAAATTTGGAATCACGTCTAGCTAGGTGAATTACTCAACATGGATTGCAATAGACGGAAAGAAAACCATAACGGTGAAAGAACATGACATCTACGCATATATACAACGGCCACAGAGGCTCACAATAAAGCATCCATGTCAATTAATGAAGCATGTATATAAAAATTAATCAATTATTTAACATGGATTAGTAGATGGAAAGATATAAACATGCAAGTTCAGAACATCTACGCATATATAAAGAGGCCACAGAGGCTCACATAGGAACAACCATGTCAAATAATAGACGTATGTTATCAAGATAAAATCTATTCACAAAAAAAAGACAGATCGGGTCATGTTCACCAAGACAGACGGACGTTTAAAGCATATTCAGGGCGGACGGACGTTCAGGCATGCAGACGCCCGTCCAGAACCACATAGAGCAGACGGGCGTTCGGGGAAAAAGGCAAACGCTCGTCTGACTCTCTAAAAACATAACAGCGTTGATGCGTTTTAGGACGGACGGGCGTTCACTTATTATGGACGCCCGTCTGACTCAGCAGAAAAACACAGCAGACTCGACCTATATCAGAAGACAGCAGCAACCCCAGAAAAAAAACTAATATCATATCATTAAAACAGAGACCCTAGTATTTATTAAAAACGAAAACAAAACTATGAAACCTAAAAACGACAATAGACAACCAATGAAACCTATCAAACCTAAAAAAAAAGTTCGTGACAAAAATAGAAAAATTAATGAAAACTAGACAACCGTACCGATTCCCCGGCAACGGCGCCAAAAACTTGTCTCGGATTTTATCTAAGCAAAACAAACAAGTAATAAAAATAATCCGGTTTACCCAAAGTGTAGGGATCGTAGCATAGCGATTAATACCGGAGTCGATCTCAGGGAATCGGGGTATCTAGTTCATTAATTTTCCTAAGATTGATACCATTATTATTAAACCTAATATAATAGAACGAAAAGATAAACTGGACAGAGGATTGTCAGTCCAAAGCCAGGAAGACATCGTTGCGAACAACATAAATAAATAAAGCTACAACTAAGAAAAACGATAAAACTAACGAATCATGATAATGACTGAAGCAAATCAACATCGAACAAACCATGATCCACTATTCCGCAACCCTTATTCTCCTCTCTGGATTATCTCATGATGATCTAATTAAAGATGTGGTTCACCTCTCATAAGTATGAATTCCTACTCTCGTAGATAATTCGCCTATCAATCTCTCATCTCTCGATCTATAAGATTGACGCTATCAAAACAAGGTGTAAGATCTCTCAATCTAGCAACCTAGAAATCTAACCTATCAACTCTCGTTATGTCAAGGTTAAAAACCCCATCTTTCCTATGGTGACCTAAGGATTACACCGACTCTCGTCATACGGTAAACATCAATAACAACAATCTCTCGATATGCGTTGCATAACAAATAATCAAAGGAAAGAAACAAGCTTTAATTAAAACACTCACAAAATCATCCAAAGAAAGAATAAAAACGCTGCTGGAAAATCTCCCATGGCTGCTCCAAGTTCACAGCTTCAGGACAGCACCATGGAGTCGAACAAGAACAGAAAACGAAAACAAAAACCTAACTAATCCGCAACCCCAGCCTCCCCAAAGGGACTGGGGCCGCCTAGGGTTTTTCTCTAATGATTTTGTATCAATAGACCTCGATAAAATATGTTTAGGGTTGAAATCCGCGCTGCTATTTATAGATGTTTAAGTCGGCTGTGCTGATGTCGGTTTAAGGACGCCCGTCCACTCCTCTGGACGCTCGTCCATTCTTCTGGACGGAGGTGAATGCTCGTCTAATAAAAATCTGCACATCCTGTATCGAACGACTTCTCTTGGGCGCCCGTCCAAAGATTTCCCCACGTCCGTCCACCCAAACTTCATGTTGAACACTGCGTTCAAGTCCTTGGACGTTAAATCCCACCATCTTCACTTCAACTTCAAACTTGAGCTCCAATCTTCTTCCTTCTTCTTCTACTTGCATTTAGATCTTCAAATGAACACCATTCAAGCTCGTTCCACCTCATGCAAGCGTACCTACATCACGATAAAAACATGCAAAATGTAACATCTTACATCTAAAGATATTTATCCAATAAAATCACATAGTTAGCTCGATTTTGCACTTTAATACTTCTAAAACTCATTTGCTCAATATTTCAATATAAAGCTCGATTTCTATGAAAACCATCCAGATATGGGGGAAATTGACATAAAATATATCCTTATAAAACGTATAAAATCACCCTTAACAACAAATATCTTGGAAATATTTAATATAAGATTTTAAATTAAATGAGATAAATCAATATAAGGGATTTTCCTTATTTTATTAGAAAAAGGTTTTATCTCTCATCAATCTAATAGAAGCTAATCCCTATCAGTTTGGGACACGTATTGGAGTGCCACTTCTCTTATATAAATGAGGGGTTGGCTAGCACTTTTGTACACCATAATTCCAAGAGCTAATTGTTCTTGTGAAAAATAAGAGACCTTCTTAGAGAGAGATTATAGAGAGAGAAAAGGTCGACCTAGAAATTGAGTTTTTCTAGTAGCAATCCTTGGCGGGATTCCGGTGAGGTGCTCGTGTGGATTACTAGTAGAGGCCGGACACGTGGACGGCTCACCACATCTACTCCTACCGGACGGTCAAATCATCGATATTTTAGATCAACCAAGGTTGTACCGTCCCCTCTCTTATATGTTTATTGTTTAACGAATTCGATCCTGGATTGGGAAATCAATTTTTTAAATTCCGCTGTGCTACTCGATTGATTTCCTAACACCTAGCTTGCTGGCCAGTCGGAGCCGGTGATCAGAGCCTCATATTCAGCTTCATTATTAGTGGCCTTGAACTGGAAATGCAAGGCATAAGGAAATTATTCTCCTTTCGGGCATATCAGCAGGAGGCCTGCCCCTGCCCCTTCTTTCCCTGCTGCCCCATCCATGTACAGGGTCCATAACTCAATTTACCTGGTCGGTTGATCTTTCTCGATGTCCACTATGATTCTTTCAGCAAAAAAGTCTGCTAAAGCATGAGCTTTTACAGCAGTTCTTGGTTGGAAGTCCAGGTCGTACTCTACAAGCTCTATAACCCACTTTGCTAATCGTCCGGATGTGTTTGGTTGAGCTAGTATCTGTCGTAAAGGTTGATCTGTCACCACAGCTACCGGGTGCGCTTGAAAATACGGCCTCAACCTTCTTGAAGCATGCACCAAAGCCAAAGTGAGCTTATCGGCATTAGTATACCTGACTTCTGGTCCATGTAGATCCCTGCTCACATAGAAATTGGTCTCTGTATGTTTCCCTCATCTCTGATTAGGACTGCACTAATTGCTTCTTCAACAACTGCCAGGTATATTAGCAAAGTTTCTCCATCCTGATGAGAGGTCAAGATTGGCAGCTCGGCCAAGTAAGCCTTGAGGTCTTCGAATGATTTCTGGTTGTCCTCATTCCACTGGAAGGGACTTGTCTTCCTAAAGATCTTAAAAAATGGTAAGGCACGCCTGTCTACACGACAGGAATCTGTTTAGGACAGCCATATGCCTTGTCAACCTTTGTACATCTTTGATGCTCCTCGGGGGTGGCATTAATCTTAATGCCTCGATCTTGTATGGATTTGCTTTGATAACTTCTTTGGAGATCATGTACCCCAGGAATTTTCCTGTCCTGACCCCAAACATACACTTTTTGGGGTTGAGCTTCAACTGAGTCTGTCTGAGCACACTGAAAACTTCTCTGACATCTAGCATGTACTGGTCAAGAGACCTGCTCTTGATCAGGAGATCATGTACGTAAAGCTCCATACATCTTCCGATTTGTTTATCAATTTTTTTTTATTTACCGAGATCAATGTACACCATATTAAAAGAATAGATTCCATCAATTGTAAAAATTCTTAGACTTACCCAAGGTCATCACAGACTTCCCTAGCTGTAAGTCTGTCCATTGGTCTTCACTTCACTGAGCTGGTTCCTTGGCTGTCTTCACTGAGCTGCTCCAAAGTTTTTCCTGAGCCATCCTACCAAACTATTATAGTGCTTGTCTGACTGAACTTATACAATATGTCAGACTTCTAAGTAAAGCCTATACAAGCATTACTGTTCTTTTAGAGTTATTTGTGGCTTGCTATAACAGCTAGTATGAACATCATCAAAACAATAAAATGTTCCTAACAATTTCCCTCTTTTTGATGATGTCAAAACCCTCATAAGCCTGAATATTAAGTCAACCACTTATGTAAAAAAAATAGAATAAAACTCAACATTTTTATTCATCCATAAAGGGCATAAAAGGTTGTTCAAAAAACCAAAATAGGGTAAAGCATTATAGTCTACTTGTTCCCTAAAATCCTGATGTTTCTCCTTGTGCTATCAGTGCCCTTACTTTTGGAGCTTCCAGGCTTATCACTACCTTCCCCTTTTGTGGTAGGATCATGTATCTCTTCCAAAATCTTGTTTGTGGCCTCAGACACTGTTATAATTGTGTCAAGCTACTGGATGGCATTATCCAGACTGCTGTCAATAGCCTGAATCTGTTGAGAGTGAGTTTCAGAGTGTCAATCACAGGGTTAAGATGAACACAAGTTCGGGCCCTGATGTCAAACTTATGCTTATCTCTTGTTAAAGTTGCTGCAAACGCCAAACAACCTATGACCCTTAAGTGTTTCAGGTCTGGTGATTGATTATAAAGTATTTGGTGAGGTGATGAATCACTTAATACAGGTGTGGGGTTGATGCGGATAAGTCTAACTGCATGCTGAACACAATGCCCCCAGTATAGGATTGGTAAATTGGCTTGAAACAGCAGTCCCTGAGCCACATTAAGGATATGCTGATGTTTCCTCTCCACTACCCGATTTTGTTGTGGAGTGGAAACACAGATTTCCTGATGAATTATCTCTTTTTTCAGTGTAAAATTCTTCCCACCTAAACTCTGCCCTATTATCCGTTCTCAAAACTTTTATCTTCTTGTTAAATTGTGTTAACACATAGGCATAGAAGCTTTGTATCAAGGAACTTACCTCAGACTTTGATGCAAGTAAGTAAACCCAAGTATGACAACTATAATCATCAATTACTGTCAAGAAATACTAGTGGCCATACACTGTTGGGTGTCTATATGGGCCCCACAAGTCCATATGCACCAAATCAAAACAGGACTCTACAGCACTAACACTTAGGGGAAAGGGCAAACGCTTCATTCTAGCATGGGGGCATGCAAAACAAACACTTTCACTATGAGGCAGAACAACTTCCTCATGGAGCTGCTTTAAAACACTCATCCTCTTGTAGGACATGTGCCCTAACCTCAAGTGCCAAAGCAAGTCTTTATTGGGAGCCACCTTTAACACTGTCCTAGCATTATTTCAAAGCTTGCTACATATGTTGTCCTTGACTATACTGCAATCCTCAACCTCTAGCATATAAAGCCCAGCCTTTTTCTTAACTGTACCAATCATCCTCCCAGTGCTCCGGTCCTGCACAGAGCACAATCCATCCACAAACACAACAGACAAATCTGTATCAGCAGTTAGCTTCCTCAAAGAAATTAGATTGCACTGGAACATGGGAACACATAGGACTTTATTCAGTCTCAAACCATTAGTTACCCTAACAGTGCCTATATGTGATACTCCAACAGTTTCACCATTTGGTAAACTCACTGTTAGTCCATATACCTGATTAGCTTGCTCAAATAAATCAATGGAACAAGCCACATGATATGTGGTTCCCGAATCAATGATCCAGGAAGTGATATTTTTACCTTGCTTCTCCTTGTCGTTCCACTTGAAGTTTTCTGTCATGGTACTAGCTTGATTGACTAGATGATCTTTCTCTGATTTTTCTTCAAATCTCATCTGATCCAGGAATTTAGTCAACTTTTGAGGCTGATAGGCAGTAAAACGGAGACATGTTTCATGAGGTTTATTATTCTCATACACTTGGCCTTCCTCTGCTCCTCTCACGCTATCATCTCTTTCTGTAAAATTCACCATTCTCTAAGGTTTCCAATCCGGTGGGTAACCATTCTTCTTATAGCCGGTTTCAATAGTGTGCCCATTGAAACAACAATAAGAGCACTGCACTTTCTTATAAGTGCCTCCCCTTTGATTTCGTTCCCATGTCCCCTGTCACTTCCAGCATCAGCATAGGACTTGCTTGCAAAAATTGCTGGTTGTGAACTTTGTGGGTGGTTAACTGTTACGTATAGTGCCCGAAAGACAATGTATGTAATTGTTTTATTTAATAAATGATAGATTTTATTTCATCTTATTATTTGCTATGTGCTTATATTTAATACACTGCTGAAAGCCCCAAGTAGTATCATATGTAGCCGTATAACTTAGTGAGTGTCACACATGAGGATTAAGTTTATAGTGATACACTTGAAATTTTTAGTCCGTGGTGAACTTAATCAAAGTATGGGGTCTATTGATTAAACCACCATTAATGCGCCCAGAACACTTTATGGTGTGACCGTCTTATCCGGACCGTCGACATTGGTTGTCTAAGTAGGGCATTTATATATGATGAGAGTCATATAGGACTGAACCGATTTAATCGGCATTTCTCATATAATTCCGTGATTGAGAAATCTCATTAAATCACAAGATGATCATATATGGATTAACCTTAATCCTGAAGTGATTGCATAGTCCTACTGGTTTCAGGATAGGGCTTGATGTGTTCGTTAAGGATCGCTAAGAGGCGCGGTCCGAATCACTTTCATGTTGGCACTGTTCTGGAATGAGTGAGAAGTGTGTGTCTCACAGATATGAAATCCATTCCTTCTTGCGGGAAGTAGAAAGACAATCCTCTTATTTGTTAATCCTATAAGCTGATCAATCCGCAGAGTTCGTATTGGTTATGAACTAATTGATCACTAGTGGGTTAATGGTAAATAATGATAAGATGTATTGAAGAAGGTTTACGGAAATAATCCCGCTTCATTACGGATAGTCTATGGAGGGTTAGTTTATATGTAATGATTATATCAATGGACACTTATCGACTCGACTCGACGTTTTGAGAATAAGTTATATCTATAATCGATAGTACAGTTTCGGATTTATGGTGGCGTAATTCTGAAATTAATAAGTTGAGTAGGAATATTCTGTATGATGAATATTTTATTCAAATTATTGTAGCTACTGGTTATAGGTCAATGGTCCCCGGGTTGGCTTCTAACACGCGAGTGTTTTCTCATTTTATGGAACCTCGAGAATAAATTAAATAGTTGGTCTATTTAATGAATATGCAATATTATTTATTTGGTAAATAATATGTAAAATAGAAAAGACATTTTGTATTAAAATTAATGACATAAGTGGCGCTCCAAATGTGGATAAGTTGGGAAAAGAAATTTTCCTACATTATGTCACATGTGCAATTAATTAATTATCAATTTGTTGGATAATTAATGGAATAATAAGAGATTGTTTTTTTGGGAATTATCTCTTATATTTTGGCAAATATCTTTTCCTTGTGGGAATATGTAATTGTGGTGTGAAAAGGATAACTCTCTTGGCTAGTTATTTTTCTATATAAATCGAGTTCCTCCCAACACAATACGACACACAAATTTCGCCACTTACAATTAAAAAGAAGA
Organism: Gentiana macrophylla; assembly: GCA_026214975.1. Classification (NCBI taxonomy): domain Eukaryota; kingdom Viridiplantae; phylum Streptophyta; class Magnoliopsida; order Gentianales; family Gentianaceae; genus Gentiana; species Gentiana macrophylla. Next base: position 78,038,296 of record CM047816.1, read on the forward strand.
GAAAATTAGTTTCTTGTTCGAGTCATTAAGAGAAGAAAAACCTAGGTACATATTCGAGGAGGTTCTGCGGTGAGGATCGACGTCCACCAGTCGTCGCTAGGAGATCCAATCCAGAAGACTGTGGCTTCTCCATCTGTCGATTTACTATTCCTCATAAATAAGGTAAATTTTCAATCTTCTCATAGTTGTATTAATTATTTATGTGGATCATATCGTAGTAAAATCGCATGCGAATTTATTCGTAGCTTCAGCTGTGCATGATCGAGCGTCTCGATCGGTGCTATGAATCAGATCTGACGATCCAATTATGGATCGGATCCGGATTTGGGTTTCTGTATATTCAGCATGTGGTATCAGAGCCAGGTTAAAGCGATTCTGAGATCTTGATTGTATAATTAGTTAATAAGCAGTGAAATTGAATAAAATTGCATCTTTTAATTTATTTATGCGATTGGATGTTTTGGTTGAGGAGATGGATTGGGATTGGTACTTGTTTACCATTAGATCTATTGTAAACCCGTTTTTCCGGGTATAGGATGTCATGTAATTTATTTTTGCAATTTTAATTTTCTGCATTATTTTAAATTTCGACCGCACCACTATTTGGAAAATTCAGATGAAGATTGTAAAGAAGAAAAGCAGTGGCACAGTGGTCAAGACACGTTCGAATCCCCTTGGCCGGATTAGTTCTGAATTTTTTTTGTTTTGTTTTATTTCGGTTCAAAAATAAAAAACGAAGATGAAAAATTAAAAATATATACGAAAACAAAAAAAGGAGGGGGCGGATGCTGCTGTAAGGATTCGAACTCAAGTGGTGATGAAAGAAGAATGAGACTCTCACCAACTCGACTGGAGCAATTTTTGATAAAGGAATAGGAGCAGAAAAATAAATACCTGCTGCGGCTGAAGAAAATAGTAGATTAATAATTTTCTGAAAAAAATTATGAAAAAGGACAAAAAAAACATTATGAAATTATCAAAAAGGACAGGAACATTTGCATTTTATCAAAAAATACATTTATCAATGTGTATGGACAAAAATACCATTTTTTTAATTTTCCCCATGTTTTTGTAACCATGTTGCATTATTAAAAAGAAAGAAAAAAAAAACAAACACAAAAAAAACTGCCCCACTTCTTTTTTTTGGAGGTTGACCCACGTTTTCTTAAACAAAAAAAAAAAAACATCTTTCAATACTAGTGTCGAATAGTAGTGTCACATAATATCACAATATTAAATAGAAGTGTCAAATAGTAGTGTCGCATATTATAACAATGTCAAATGATAGTATCAAATAGTATCACAATGTCAAATAGTAGTGTTACATAGTACAATGTCAAATAGTAGTGTCGAATATGATAACAATGACAAATGGTAGTGTCAAATAGTATTACGATGTTAAATAGTAGTGTCAAATAGTAGTATTACATAGTACAATGTCAGATGGTGGATATATATATATATATATATATATATATATATATATATATATTGCATCTGTAGTGGAGGTGTGAAGGAACGTGGGAGGAATATTTATTTTTCTTCCATCTCGATCAACTGAACGTGGGTGTAGTTGTCTCTAATTTAAGGGCTCCTTTATTGTCCTTTTTTGATAATTTCAGAAATGTTTTTGTCATTTTCAATAATTCTCCCTAATTTTTTTTATGCTTAGGGTTTATTTAATTTACAGATTAGATACGGGGTACCAACGGTCCATCTCAGTGGTTTATTATTCGCATTTATTTTCTTGTATAATTATTTATGTGATATAACCATGTCATGCATCATATTCATGAATTCAACTCATAGCATAAGCATACATGTAGAAAATTAATATTGTCAATAATTAGGCATGTATGAACACAATAATTAATTTAGATTAAAAACAAATTAAATTAATTAAAGGAAACGGAATTTTATCGGGATATAAAATTCATATGATAAACTTAATTTGGAATCATTAATCCTTTGGGGTTTTAAATCCAAGTGCAAACCTTTGCCGTGGCTTAGTGTCTGCTTTTAGTCACGGCCTTTGCTTGCTTCTTGTCATTTCTTACATGGTTTTTTTTTTCCTTTCTCTTTCCAAGAGGAGATACTTGATGAGAATGACGAGTACATAAACATTCACAACAAGTAAGTGTTTGCGTTCTTGTTTCTCTGATTGCTCTTTTCGCACTTGCTTAGGCATCTGCTTTTCCTCGGACAAATTTTTGGTGTTTGTCAAAGCTTTATAAAAAATGTTCAAAGCATGCAACCCTTACACCAATGGGTAAGTACATATCAGTTCGAAAATGCATGTATCTGAAAATCCAAAAATGCATATCCCTTCATGAACTGATGCATGCATTGGTATAGGTTTCGGTGGTGTTGCCCACGCCCCTCTCGACCCCTCGAAGGTCTGTACGCCTCGACCCACCGTGACCTGACCGGCCAGGTCGAACCCCGTTTCGTTGCGATAACATTAATTCGTACGGCAACTCGTATGCAAACGATAATCAAAATATTTATTTATGAAAAAATATCTAACAGTAAGTATGTTTTTAAAATAAAATAAAAAAAACAACTTCAACTAATAGGCCAATTCGGGGACTTGCCCTTAAGCCCAACAAATGCCAGGGCCGGCCCTGACAAGGACATATGAAACTCCTAAAATTATATATATACATGCATGATTGACTGTTTCAAGTATGGACAAAACTAAGATATGTGTTGTAAAACAAGTTTGGATAAAATAAGTAACCTGTCAAAACAGTCAAAGTATGGACAAAGCATGTCACAATTAATGTTGATATTATTCCCAATAATGCAAATTAAGCCCCATGTTCATTATATAGTTTTAATATGTTTGATTGATAAAAAAACGATATTCATTGATTAGTATTATTATCAATACTTCATAAACATGTAATGAATACCTGCAAAAAATAATAAATGGACAAATATATACACATGACAGTTAAGGGTAAAAAGCAAGCATGCATATCATTTGAAATTATTGAAACACAAACACAATTGCATCAAGTGAAACTATAATAAAAATAATATTAAAAAAAACCATCTTGGTTTTACAACATTAAAAAAAGAAAATTAAATGTATAATTATGTAATGTACCAATAGAGATCTCACTAGGACAACTAGTAAATATTGTTATACTTAATTATTAATAATTATGATATAATTGAGGAGCACCATTCCATTCACTCAAACAATCCAACAATGGATCAATCAACTTCCCTTCATTTATTGCATTAAACACTTTATCAAATTCTTCCCCAGGTGAAAGTACCTTCTCACCAGTCAAGAAACCAGTCTTCAAATCCTCCCTTATGAACTTGTACAATGGGTATGATCTACAACCCTTGATACTATTCAGGATCAACGGTTTTCCATCCTCCATGTTACGCCTTGCGCTTTCGACTTCTTTAGGCAAAAGGGATTTCAGTTCTTCCTCAAATTTGTTGATCTTTTGGAAGATTGAAGTGTTTGCATTCTTTCCTTTTCACTGTTTGCCAATGCATGATCAACTAGAACTTGCCTAAAGAACTTGCCAATGCATGATCAACTAGAACTTGCCAATGCATTCATTTCCTTTTCACTGTTTGCCAATATATTTCCTTCCATTTGTAGATCCCTTCCTTTAAGAATACTCATCCAAATGAAAATGAAGGAGAGACCTGAATATAACTTGGCAATAAGAAAATTCGATGAATAAAAGTACTTTGCATTCAAAATTTGTGAAGAAACGGTCCTGGGCTCTTTGATTATTTCCAAGCTTTGCTTTGATAAAATGGAAATGTTAAAACTTTCTAAATCTCAAAAACCTATGCCTTCTTCGGATATGGGTTTACAATACTCCGTACCTTTCACCCTCGTGTTGACAATTCACATAGCAAATCACCCGGTGTTTAATGAAAGAACTAAACACATTAAGATTGAATGCCATGTCGTAAGAGAAAAAGTAAGGAGCTAGTGAGTTTCTAAAACAAATGTATGTTCAAGTGTTTGTTGAAATTTCCCTCCAAGTCATTCAACAACAATGGACATGAGAAGGAAGTAGGTAGTGAGCCTACATATGAATCACACCTCTTGAGCTCATATGTTCTTGTCAATCTTGGTGCTTGTAGAAGTTTAGAAGGTGAAGACCCTCTATCAACTTATGCGTTCTTGAAGGAATTCGAGCATGATGAGGCAACCTCCGAACAACGATCACAACCACCGCACCGGAACAAGTGTCTCACTCCGAACCTTTCATTCCAAAGGTGGATTTTCATACATGTTTGACCCTGACCCTGGAGGCAATCGTCAAAGCAACTTGCATAGGTCCTGGAGGTTTACTTATCTAATGAACTTTCAGTGCTTGAACAAGAGCAAGAATTATGCTGAGAAATATCCAATAACTTGGATCAGTTCTTGGGTTGGATATGATCAATTCCATTCGTGGACCATTCGTGGATCAGTACCATTCGTGGACCATGCCGTGTTTACTAGCCTTCTCTAATGACTATTTATCTATATTGGATTCTGAGGCAATGGAGCCAAATTTTGTTATTCCAAGGAACTTCATCAGCTCATCTGGTGATATGAAACTAGAATGGAATGACATCCACTTCAAAGAAAATAATCCACATGATGCTTGCTGCTGTTCTTTATCATACATTAATGGAGTCAAATTTAAGTCATGATTTGAGCAGGTTAGGGAATCTAAAGCCACTCTTAAAATTCCATAATTTTCACACATGATGGTTCGTTTTACTTCAGTTACACAATTCAGGACGGAATTATTGGTTATCGTCATGATTTTGTACCTTGGCTTCGATCTAGCTCGTGGACGAGCTATTCCTTGACACGGTTGGAATGATGAGAACTACCCCATTACAAAAGAGATGGTCACATGGCTAAATTAAATGTTGTTACAATCTCTTCATGTTTGATCATATTCTATGAAAATCGAGAATTTAAAAATATTTTGAAATTGTTTCACAAGATAATGAATGGACTAGATCCGCCATTGGAGTTGAGCTTGGGAGGTCTCAATGTGGATTCCTATGAGTTCGCTCTCGTGGACGACCTTTCCGAGTAGGGGGATGGAGATGATGTAGCACATCCAAGCTAGTTAATAGTATTTTATTATGTTTTAATTAGTTAATAGCCATATGGGATTTTGTGTTAACCTAAATGGACTTTGTAGCCTATAAATAATCTAAGCTCTTTAAAGTTGAGGGGATGTTATGTAATCTTGATATTGAATCATATTCTCTTTTAGAATGCTAATTTCTTTGAGTTTGGATTAACTCGTCATTTACCCCTTTATTGCAGATCTTCTACAACAATATATATTATATATAGCTCTATAAACACTTCAATTATGTTAGGAAAACCGTAAACAGTTTCTCATTTTTCTAATGAGAATTCATCTTGTTCAATTGAAGAAGTTCTTCAATTCGTTTTTCTCCTTTATCCGAATATGTTGATCACAGTTCTTGAATTTTTGTAAACTTCTACATATTTCACACCAACTACATATATACACTATACAATCAGATCATTTTAGTTACAAATTTCGACTCGGTAGACATTTATAGAAGCCTAATTACGCTTAGTTTTCTATAACTTTAAACTCTTAATTCATTTTGGCTCCCATTCTTTATTTGGGTTGTAATATAAAATTACAAGGACCAAGGCCGGCCCTACAGTGAGGCCAAGGAGACCGCTGTCTTAAGCCCAACAGTGCCGGGAGGGCCCAACGGTATATGTTTCACTAAAAGAAAAAAAAAAATCGTTTAGATTCAATTCGATACAACCTAATGTAATATGTTAATATGTTAATATGTACAATCTGATTCACTGTTCACCGGATGAAAGCATGCAACCCTTACACGAAAGGGTATGTATATATCAGTTCGAAAATGCATGTATCTAAAAATCCGAAAATGCATATCCCTTCAGGTCGAACTCCGTTTCGTTGCGATAACATTAATTCGTACGGCAACTCGTATGCAAACGATAATCAAAATATTTATTTATGAAAATATATCTAACAGTAAGTATGTTTTTTAAATAAAAAAAAACAACTTCAACTAATAGACTCAATTCGAGGACTTGCTCTTAAGCCCAACAAATGCCAGGGCCGTCCCTGACATGGACTTATGAAACTCCTAAAAGTATATATATATATATATATATATATATATATATATATATATATATATGCATGATTGACTGTTTCAAGTATGGACAAAACTAAGATATGTGTTGTAAAACAAGTTTGGACAAAATACGTAATCTTTTTTTTTTTAACGCAACTTTATTTTATTGAGAGACCAAATAAAGAGCTACAAAGTTCAGTGTCATTTCCCGTCCCGCCCCAAGTTTACGTGATATAGTGCATAGCATGGCCTCCTTAAACCCTATGTGTGGCAAACCCAGAGTAGGAAAATCCATCACATAGGGAAGAGTACTCGCACTATGCACTCCCAATAAAATTCCTGCCCCATAAATAATTACATCAGTGGAAAGCAAAGTGGTATAGATGCTGTAACTCTGTCTTCTGCCCTGTGTATACGATCTAGGGAAAGTAAGCCGAAGATCTCTTAGCACCCTCGTCAGAACTTGCGTGAGCAACATAGAATTATGGTCCTTCCTGATGAAATTTCGACATGTCCGGTCCGTAAAGTGATCAGCCACACTCATGTCAGAAGCTGTACCAATTATATAAAGGGGTGTATCAAATACTAAAAAAAGTATGAGCATATCGTTTGACACCAAAAGCAACAAAAACACCTGGATTGCACCCCTAGCATTGCGGTAGGGGTGCGTCCAAAGGTAGGCGCGATCCTGTAGGCCATGTCCGTGATGAAACGTCAGGCAGACTGCAAGGCTAAATTCTTTAGGGAGCTTCATCGATCTGCACAAAGTGTGATACGCAGTATGTGGATACGGCTTGGTAAAAACAAAAAAGTATGTGAAATGAACAATACAACCTGGTTTGCACCCTTCACAAGTGAAGAGTGCTTCCCGGATTATCAGTGATGTAACGGATATGAGCTGGGCCGTGTAAATCATCATGGAGTAGACTCAGGATGTGCGGTGGGAAATCCCTCTGGTGAGTGAAAATCTGTTCATCCCCTTCCAACGATGCAAGGGCATCAGCAACCCTGTTGCACTCCCTATAGACGTGAGAAATAGTATAGTGCAGCGTTCTCAGGATGGCACAAATCTGAGTGATGGAGAGACACAGGGGCCAACCCCCATCACTTGCTCCAGACACCATACGATACACATAAAGAGAGTCCGATTCGATATTCATAGCCTGTGCATAGGTGCGCATGCGAAGACAAAACAACAGAGCTTTAATCTCAGCATCCACCACCGTTCCCTGCCCAAAACATGAATGAAAAACCATAATAAACCCGCCATCAGAGTCTCTGAGGATGCCTCCACCATACGTAATTCCATTCCTGACACTCCCATCCACATTCAATTTAACATTGCTAGAGTGTGGCGGCACCCATCTCAGGTAAGCCACATTCTGCTTTGTGGTCGGTTTGATCTTGAAGGGCTGGAAGAAAGGAGTTCCTCTATCAGATCCCAAGAATTTGGCTTCCAGATCCTTCCGAAAAGCGAGTTGCCTAATAGCCCGCTCAATTTGAATGATGGTGCGCTGTATAGAAGGATGGACTTCGTCATGCCTGCATCTATTCCTTTCAACCCAGATGCCCCAACAAACAATGAATGGTACAATAAGACGAAGGTGGGAGATACTAGTAGTTGAATTCTTCCAGTAGTGTAGCAGAGGCACAATCCCTAAAGTAGGGGTAAACCGTAACCCGAAGTGATTCATAAAGTAATTCCAGACCGAACTGGCAAAGTGATAATCAATAAACGTATGATGCAGGTCCTCCCCGTGCTGACACGCAAAGCATTTAGACACCAAAGTTATACCCCGTTGCTGAATGTTCGGATCAGTGGGTAGAATGTTGTGAAGCAACCTCCAACAAAAGAATGAAATCTTGAGAGGAATGAGGCTGTTCCATATTATCTTAAATAAGGCGTTGGAGGGGTGAGCAGTGCGAACCATGTTCCACGTGGACCGAGTGGTATACCTCCCATCAGGGCTAAGGGTCCAAATAAGTTCATCTTCCTTATCACGTGTGAAAGAAATAAGGGTGATCTCATCCACGATGTGACTGGGTAAATAAGAATGCAGAAGCTGGGTATTCCACTGATCATGCTCCCAAAAATCCTTAACTTTCCAAGACAGGCCGTCCGGAGAATCTCCAAGATGTGCCTCCGTCCATTTGTCTCTCCAAAAGTCAACATTTCCCGCATTTACCCTCCAAGATATAAATTGTTCATCTTTGTCTCTCATTTTCCACACTCTACGTAACATCGGCGTAGTGACCTTGGGCTCAGGGACATCCAGCGGAGACTTATCAACTATGTAGGTGCTGGAGATGGCCTTAGCCCATATACCTTGTTTCTGCCGTAAACAAACCCACATCTTGATCGCAAACGTGTCAGTAACATCGAAGAGATTACGAACACCCAACCCACCTTCCTCAGTCGGTGTACACAATTTATCCCACGATCTCCAGTGAATGTGATTCCCATCCGGCCCACTATCCCACAGGAATTTATTAAAAATACGATGGAGACGATGAATAACTTCTTTAGGGGGAACCAGCACTTGAAGGATATAAATCAGAATGGACGTTAAGACATGTCTGAGAAGGATGAGTTTCCCACCAAAAGAAAGAAGCATGTTTCCCCAGTGGTGAAGCTTCCGTTGAACCTTGTCGATAATGTCCCGGTAGTAAAGGATGCGATTCCGCCCCCGAAAGAGGGGAGCTCCCAAGTAACGAAAAGGCATGTTCTCCCTCAAAAGCCCAAAATAGTACTCACCCAGCCAGACTTAGTAGATGGAAAATTATGCCCAATGAACGTACTTTTAGTGGAGTTAATACGTTGCCCAGAAACTAATTCATAATGGTGGAATAGCTCTTTGAGGGCCCGCAACCCCTTCTTATTACAACGGGTAAATAAGATCGTGTCATCCGCAAAGGCAAGGTAATTGATGTCCTTTACTTTCAACTGAAACTGCATGCCAGGATTCTGAGACATAAAATCATTAATCAGCCTTCCGAAATACTCAGCTGCTAAAATAAAGAGAGCAGGAGAAAGAGGGTCTCCTTGCTTAACTCCGCGAGTCGCGTGAAAGGGTGTAGAAGGCACGCCATTGAGCAGGACACAAAACCAGTTGTCAGCAAGAGTTCTGAAGATAATATCAACGAAAGGCTCTGGAAAACCATTCCCAAAAATATTCGTCATGATCAAGATGGGAAGACCACCCGATTAGTATTATCAAAAATATTCAAAAATATGGGGGGTTTTAGGGAATATTAGCGGTTATTCCCAAACACCACCCGATTCCAAAAATATTATCAAAAACCACCTGGCTCATATTCCCAGGGAATAACTGCAGAGAATATTTTTGAAAAACCACCTGCAGGGAATATTTTTGACTATGGGGGCATATTTTTGAAGAGAGGGCATATTTTTGAAGAGAGGGCATATTTTGAAGAGAGGGCATATTTTTGAAAAACCACCTGCAGGGAATATTTTTGATAATATTTTTGATGGGAAGACCACCCGATTAATAAACCACCTGCAGTTATTTTTGATAATATTTTCTCATTAACCACCATTCTCATTAGTATTATCAAAAATATTCCCAAACACCACCCGATTCCAAGCAGTTAGTTTATGAGCCAGCTTCTTGAGCTTCCCAGCCAGAAGCCGCATACCCTGGCCTTCTTCAGGTTCCTCCCAAACCGACTTCACAAGGTCAATGAACGTAGCATCTTCAGTCCAGACATTAACGAAGCGAAAAGAGGACTTACCCGGACTCTTCGAACCACACATAGTCTAGAGAGGGCAATGATTTGAATGGACAGTGGGCAGATGAGAAACCTTCTTGACATCAAATTGATCCAGCCACCTATCATTAAAGAAAACCCTATCCAGTCACTGCCATATCTTGCGATTGTACCATGTAAATTTAGATCCCTCAAAGGATGCCTCAGTGAGACTAGACCTCTGAATACAGTCATTGAAGTCTTGCATGTCGTTGACCCTAGGAGGGCCGCCCCCTTTCCTCTCTTCAGCCTAACGGATAATGTTGAAATCACCCCCCAATATCCAAGGACTATTGTTATGTTGGGCCCGATTCTGTATCGCGTGCCATAGCGACTCTCTAGAAAGTCTACTGTGTTTAGCATATATCCCCAAAACCTAGAAAGTATCTTCATTCTGGTCCGTAATGTCAGCCGTGCACATCTGATCACAATCCATAGCCAGAGAACAATCGACCCCCGACCATAAGAACCAAATTTTCCCTCGCAAAAGACAGATTGACAGTAATCAAACCCCAGTTTAAGACGGATACTATGAGTGAACTTTGCAGAACATAAAGGTTCAATAAGAACAAGTATTTTAACATTATTTTGTGTACAAATATTCTTAATGCAAGTTTGAGTATTAACATTTCCAACACCACGCACATTCCAAAACAAAATATTTATCGGGCTAAACATCGGAAGAGCGTAAGTGATAAGTTTGAGAAGGTGCCGTATCCTGTGTTACGAGCGTGAGCATTCCTTTTTTCCTCCCTTTTTTCTGTGTAGCGTAATTGGAAGTGCCCGGGGGATTGGATGATCCATCTGCCTTGTCGCTGGTCTCTTCCTGGGCCATGAAAGAATTCAAAGTCGAGTTTTCCTGGCCAGTGGGCCCCTCAGCCAAAACGTGAGCATGCTTCAACATAGGGTCATCGGCTACCAAGTCGCTTTCCTCAGCGAGCGTGTCTTTTCCTTTGTCACCTTTGTCAACCAGAAGATCATGTTCATGTGGTTCCTCTACCATACCTTCATGCTGATCACTGCTAGGATGTATAGGCACCATGTCGGTAGTATGAGCGTTGACCAAGCCGAGATCATCAGGTATAGCAGGGATCTGAGGATGAATTCCCAGCCTTTGCGTGTTACTATTGTGCGAGGGATTGTCATCCGCTCTATCCAAGTCCATAACAATACCAGAATTAAGTAATCGTTAGTCTAGGGAGGTATGAAAATCCATCAAATCTGGCAGCGTGACAGGACGCTCGGTATCATAACCAGCTAATCTCGGCCTATTTTCCACCTGCCTGATTCTGTCTTCTTTCAAAAGCGAATGATGTGCAGTCTCAAAAATATCATCATCGTTAAGCGCCTGTAGATCATGGAAAGAGTTATGATTATCTATGGTTGTTGTGGGTCTAGGGCTCGAAGCCTGAGTTGGAGTAGTATGAGTTGCAGTATTGACAGTAGTATTTTTCAAATCCCTCCCAGTATTCATAGTTGGCCCAGTAACGTGTAAAGTACTACTATGCTTAACCTGATAAACTTGTTGGGGCTGCCTGTGAGTGGGGACACTGCCCCCTTTCCTATTGGAAGTCGACGCTCCACCACTCGGGTTGGGTTTCTTGCGAGTATTTTCTGGTGGTGGGTTCTTACGTAAACATTTTTCCTCTGAGTGACCAATCCTATGACAGAAGGTGCAATATCCAGGCCAGTACTCAGCATGGACTTCTTGCCAATGTCCCTTATGAACATCTTCACCAAGCCAGATTCTAGTACAACGGGGCTTTTGAATATCGACTTCAACAAGTGCCCTAGCAACAGACGGTCGTCTCATATCGAAAGTAGTTGCATCCGTCTATAATGGTCTTCCAATAAGACCCCCAATTTTAGTCACATACTTAGGGTTAAAATAAGGTAATGGCAGTCCAGGGAATTCAAACCAAATAGGAACCATAGAACAGTCAGCATTACAATGAAAATCTACCGTCCACTTGGAGAAGACAAATCTATTAGGGCCCATTTTCCACTCTCGTCTCGTAAAGAGACGATTATAGTCCTCTTGACAACCAGGGTGAACAAGAACATGTTTCGCATCAAGTAAACCAATTTTACAAGTAGATTTTAAGTCAAGCCGAACGAAAAATTTACGGATGTCATCAATTCTCGGCCGATAATCGGGAAATCTAGCAACCAAAGCATTTTCGAAAGGCCGGGCAAGGATTTCAAGTTCAGCTCTCGAAACGAAAAAGGCTGGTTCTCCCTTACAAGTACCATAAACACCAAAGTCAGGAATGTCTACCTTATTGCCGCCAGTAACAGCTGCGTACGTTTTAGGGGGCTGCAAGGTAGTGTCATGCTGAGGGTCGGTCACTGGGAGGACCTCCGGTGGGTCCGCCATGCTTGGAAAAAATTGTGTGCGTCAACTTGAGGAACACGAAAGGCGAGGAGCAGCCAATCGGTGAAGACGTTGAGCAGGACGCAGTTGGAGAAACAGAAGCAGTCTGAGAATGCTGATTAAACCCCAAGGCTGAAACCGCAAACCCTAACGCGCAGAAATCTATCACGACCTAGTACTCCAAGACGCCAGCCCAGAACTTTCAGGATCGCTGGAAGGAGCCTGAAAACAGCCGGGCAGAAGGAGCAGAAATAAGGCCGAAGTCCAACCTAATGCCGCCGATCAAGCCACCGCCGCCGATCAAGCTATTCTCCGCCCCTCGGATCAAGCTATTTTCCGCCACTGTAGCTTTTCCTTTATGCAAATCGAGCTGGGGAGATCCTGAATTACAGAAGCATCGGCGTAGCTACTTTCATATGAGACAAATTATTTTAATACCCTGCAAGGATTCGAACTCTTGACCCCTTGGTTAGTACTTAGACACCATACCAATTAATCTGTCAAAATAGTCAAAGTATGGACAAAGCACGTCACAATTAATGTTGATATTATTCCCAATAATGCAAATTAAACCCCATGTTCATTATATAGTTTTAATATGTTTGATTGATAAAAAACGATATTCATTGATCAGTATTATTATCAATACTTCATAAACATGTAATGAATACCTGCAAAAAATAATAAATGAACAAATATATACACATGACAGTTAAAGGTAAAAAGCAAGCATGCATATCATTTGAAATTATTGAAACACGAATACAATTGCATCAAGTGAAACTAAAAATTTAAATTAAAAAAAAAACATCTTGGTTTTACAACATTTGAAAATGAAAATTAAACGTAGATAATTATGTAATGTACCAATAGTGTTCTCACTAGGACAACTAGTAAATATTGTTGTACTTAATTATTAATAATTATGATATAGGTAGAGGAGCACCATTCCATTCACTCAAACAATCCATGGATCAATCAACTTCCCTTCATTTATTGCATTAAACACTTTATCAAATTCTTCCCCAACTGAAAGTACCTTCTCACCAGTCAAGAAACCAGTCTTCAAATCCTCCCATATGAACTTGTACAATGGGTATGATCTAGAACCCTTGATACGATTCGGGATCAACGGTTTTCCATCCTCCACGTCACGCCTTGCGCTTTCGACTTCTTTGGGCAAAATGGTTTTCAATTCTTCCTCAAATTTGTTGATCTTTTGGAAGATTGAAGTGTTTGCATTCATTTCCTTTTCACTGTTTGCCAATGCATGATCAACTAGAACTTGCCTAAAGAACTTGTCATTGCATGATCAACTAGAACTTGCCAATGCATTCATTTCCTTTTCATTGTTTGCCAATAGATTTCCTTCCATTTGTAGATCCCTTCCTTTAAGAATACCCATCCAAATGAAAATGAGGGAGAGACCTGAAGATAACTTGGCAATAAGAAAATTCGATGAATAAAAGTACTTTGCATTCAAAATTTGTGAAGAAACGGTCCTGGGCTCTTTGATTATTTCCAAGCTTTGCTTTGATAAAATGGAAATGTTAAAACTTTCTAAATCTCAAAAACCCATGCCTTCTTCGGATATGGGTTTACAATACTCCATACCTTTCACCCCCATGTTGACAATACTAGTGCAATTCACATAGCAAATCACCCGGTGTTTAATGAAAGAACTAAGCACATTAAGATTGAATGCCATGTCGTAAGAGAAAAAGTAAGGAGTGGGTTGCTAAAACTAATGTCTGTTCAAGTGTTTGTTGAAATTTCCCTTCAAGTCATTCAACAACCATGGACATGAGAAGGAAGTGGGTAGTGAGCCTACTTATGAATCACACCTCTTGAGTTCATATGTTCTTGTCAATCTTGGTGCTTGTAGAAGTTCAGAAGGTGAAGACCCTCTATCAACTTATGCGTTCTTGAAGGAATTTGAGCATGATAAGGCAACCTCCGAACAACGATCACAACCACCACACTGGAACAAGTGTCTCACTCCGAACCTTTCATTCCAGCGGTGGATTTTCATACATGTTTGACCCTGACCCTGGAGGCAATCGTCAAAGCAACTTGCATAGGTCCAGGAGGTTTACTTATCTGTTGAACTTTCAGTGCTTGAACAAGAGCAAGAATTATGCTGAGAAATATCAAATAACTTGGATCAGTTCTTGGGTTTGATATGATCAGTTCCATTCATGGACCATTCGTGGATCAGTACCATTCGTGGACCATGCCGTGTTTACTAGCCTTCTCTAATGACTATTTATCTATATTGGATTCTGAGGCAATGGAGCCAAATTTTGTTATTCCAAGGAACTTCATCACTATCCGGTGATATGAAACTAGAATGGAATGACATCCACTTCAAAGAAAATAATCCACATGATGCTTGCTGCTGTTCTTTATCATACATTAATGGAGTCAAATTTAAGTCATGATTTGAGCAAGTTAGGGAATCTAAAGCCACTCTTAAAATTTCAGAATTTTCACACATGATGGTTCGTTTTGCTTCAGTTACACATTTCAGGCCGGAATTATTGGTTATCGTCATGATTTTGCACCTCGGCTTCGATCTAGCTCGTGGACGAGCTATTCCTTGACACGGTTGGAATGATAAGAACTACCCCATTACAAAAGAGATGGTCATCATGGCTAAATTAAATGTTGTTACAATCTCTTCATGTTTGATCGTATTCTACGAAAATCGAGAATTTAAAAAGATTTTGAAGTTGTTTCACAAGATAATGAATGGACTAGATCCGCCAATGGAGTTGAGCTTGAGAGGTCTCAATGTGGATTCCTATGAGTTCGCTCTCGTGGACGAGCTTTCCGAGTAGGGGGATGGAGATGATGTAGCACATCCAAGCTAGTTAATAGTATTTTATTATGTTTTAATTAGTTAATAGCCATATGGGATTTTGTGTTAACCTAAATGGGCTTTGTAGCCTATAAATAATCTAAGCTCTCTAAAGTTGAGGGGATGTTATTTAATCTTGATATTGAATCATATTCTCTTTGAGAATGCTAATTTTTTTGAGTTTGGATTAACTCGTCATTTACCCATTTATTGTAGATCTTCTACATCACTATATATTATATATAGCTCTATAAACACTTCAATTTTGTTAAGAAAACAGTAAACAGTTTCTCATTTTTCTAATGAGAATTCATCTTGTTCAATTGAAGAAGTTCTTCCATTCATTTTTCTCCTTTCTCCGAATATATTGATCACAGTTCTTGAATTTTTGTAAACTTCTACATATTTCACACCAACTACATATATACACTATACAATCAGATCATTTTAGTTACAAATTTCGACTCGGTAGACATTTATAGAAGCCTAATTACGCTTAATTTTCTATAACTTTAAACTCTTAATTTATTTTGGCTCCCATTCTTTATTTGGGTTGTAATATAAAATTACAAGGACCAAGGCCGGCCCTACAGTGAGGCCAAGGAGGCCGCCGTCTTAAGCCCAACGGTGCCGGGAGGGCCCAACGGTACATGTTTCACTAAAAGAAAAAAAAGCCGTTTAGATTCAATTCGATACAACCTAATGTAATATGTTAATATGTTAATATGTACAATCTGATTCACTATTCACCGGATGAAAGCATGCAACCCTTACACGAAAGGGTATGTATATATCAGTTCGAAAATGCATGTATCTAAAAATCCGAAAATGCATATCCCTTCAGGTCGAACCCCGTTTCGTTGCGATAACATTAATTCGTACGGCAACTCGTATGCAAACGATAATCAAAATATTTATTTATGAAAAAATATCTAACAACAAGTATGTTTTTTAAATAAAAAAAATAACTTCAAATAATAGACCCAATTCGGCGACTTCGCTTCTTGCTTCAATAAAATGCCAAGTACTACTACTTCATGACATATATGAAACTCCTAAAAGTATATATATATATATATATATATATATATATATATATATATATATATATATATATATATATATATATATATATATCATGATTGACTGTTTCAAGTATGGACAAAACTAAGATATGTGTTGTAAAACAAGTTTGGACAATATACGTAATCTGTCAAAACAGTCAAAGTATGGACAAAGCACGTCACAATTAATGTTGATATTATTCCCAATAATGCAAATTAAATCCCATGTTCATTATATAGTTTTAATATGTTTGATTGATAAAAAACGATATTCATTGATTAGTATTATTATCAATACTTCATAAACATGTAATGAATACCTGCAAAAAATAATAAATGAACAAATATATACACATGACAGTTAAAGGTAAAAAGCAAGCATGCATATCATTTGAAATTATTGAAACACAAATACAATTGCATCAAGTGAAACTAAAAAATTTATAAAAAAAACATCTTGGTTTTACAACATTTGAAAATGAAAATTAAACGTAGATAATTATGTAATGTACCAATAGAGATCTCACTAGGACAACTAGTAAATATTGTTGTACTTAATTATTAATAATTATGATATAGGTAGAGGAGCACCATTCCATTCACTCAAACAATCCAACAATGGATCAATCAACTTCCCTTCATTTATTGCATTAAACACTTTATCAAATTCTTCCCCAAGTGAAAGTACCTGCTCACCAGTCAAGAAACCAGTCTTCAAATCCCCCCTTATGAACTTGTACAATGGGTATGATCTACAACCCTTGATACGATTCGGGGTCAACGGTTTTCCATCCTCCACGTCACGCCTTGCGCTTTCGACTTCTTTAGGCAAAAGGGTTTTCAATTCTTCCTCAAATTTGTTGATCTTTTGGAAGATTGAAGTGTTTGCATTCATTTACTTTTCACTGTTTGCCAATGCATGATCAACTAGAACTTGCCTAAAGAACTTGTCAATGCATGATCAACTAGAACTTGCCAATGCATTCATTTCCTTTTCAATGTTTGCCAATAGATTTCCTTCCATTTGTAGATCCCTTCCTTTAAGAATACTCATCCAAATGAAAATGAAGGAGAGACCTGAAGATAACTTGGCAATAAGAAAATTCGATGAATAAAAGTACTTTGCATTCAAAATTTGTGAAGAAACGGTCCTGGGCTCTTTGATTATTTCCAAGCTTTGCTTTGATAAAATGGAAATGTTAAAACTTTCTAAATCTCGAAAACCCATGCCTTCTTCGGATATGGGTTTACAATACTCCGTACCTTTCACCCTCATGTTGACAATACTAGTGCAATTCACATAGCAAATCACCCGGTGTTTAATGAAAGAACTAAGCACATTAAGATTGAATGCCATTTCGTAAGAGAAAAAGTAAGGAGTGGGTTGCTAAAACTAATGTCTGTTCAAGTGTTTGTTGAAATTTCCCTTCAAGTCATTCAACAACAATGGACATGAGAAGGAAGTGGGTAGTGAGCCTACTTATGAACCACACCTCTTGAGTTCATATGTTCTTGTCAATCTTGGTGCTTGTAGAAGTTCAGAAGGTGAAGACCCTCTATCAACTTATGCGTTCTTGAAGGAATTCGAGCATGATGAGGCAAACTCCGAACAACGATCACAACCACCGCACCGGAACAAGTGTCTCACTCCGAACCTTTCATTCCAGCGGTGGATTTTCATGCATGTTTGACCCTGACCCTGGAGGCAATCTTCAAAGCAACTTGCATAGGTCCTAGAGGTTTACTTATCGGTTGAACTTTCAGTGCTTGAACAAGAGCAAGAATTATGCTGAGAAATATCTAATAACTTGGATCAGTTCTTGGGTTGGATATGATCAGTTCCATTCATGGACCATTCGTGGATCAGTACCATTCGTGGACCATGCCGTGTTTACTAGCCTTCTCTAATGACTATTTATCTATATTGGATTTGAAGGATGCAGGTTCTTAGATCTAAACGAGTTAGATCTATGCGCAGCGGATGGATCACGATTTATATGACACAATTCATAATTAAAGGACTTAAGTACTACAAGGGGGGTTTAAGATTATGTTACCAATAACGGGAAGAGTCGCCTTGATCTTCCGATGTGTTCTCCAAACGGTGGTTGGTGGACACCGATCCTTGGATTTGAAACCTCCTTGATATGCTTTTAAGAAAAACTCTAAGTTTTTCTTCAACCAAAAACCCAAGACAAGAAACAAATTTTTCTCTCTTTATTCTAGTGTGGGCGAAATTTTGCAATCGTCTTTTTGTCTTGGAAGAACTCTCTTTATATAGAGAGTAAATCCTTGGCCTCCAAGTTTCTAATTAATTAAATAAATAATTAAAAAGAAATCACAATAAAGGATAATTTCATTTATAAAAGATTGTGATTAATCAATCAATCAATTACAAATCAATTATCTTTTATTAATTAATTATTTAACAAGTAAATAATTAATCACACAAGAAAATCAATTCTTGCCCTTTTAATAGCTAGGAGGCGCCACACACTAGGTTTAGCCCACGTAAAATGTCTTTTTCATGTATTATATTATTCAAATTTCAACTAAATAATATTTTGCATATCAATTAATTAGCCCAACCAATTAATTATCAATGAGGCCCAAAACAGGAAAAACATCCGAATTACAGAGCCACATCGGGGACCATGGACTATATAACCGTGAGCTCCAATAATTAATTATTCATCGAATAGAATAAGTACATTAATTATTAATTCCGGGATTACGCCACCATAAACCCGAAACTGAACTCTACCGATTATAGATGTATACTTATACTCAACCCATAGAGTGAATAAGCGTCCATTGATATAATCACTACATACGGATTAACCCTCCATAGACTGTCCATTCTGAGTGGGAAGTCTCCGTGAACCCGACTCAGAATATCTTATCCTTATTTACCATTAACCCCCTGATGATCAATTAGCACACATATCTGACTAGTAGCTAATTAGTCAAATGTGAACTCCCGGGATCGATCACTTTCTTAGGGCTAACAAACAAGGGGACTGTCTCTCTACTTCCCGCAGGAAGGAATGGATTCCATGTCTGTGAAAAACAGAACTACTCACTCATCTGGAGATAGTGCCAATGAGAAGTGGCTTGGAACACATATTAAAGTGAACCGTGTATTCAACACATCAAACACTACCCCAGGACAAGCGGCACTCGTGATCACCTCAGATTAAGGTTGATCCATATATGATCATCTAATGATTTAATAAGATTCCTCGATTACGGAATTATACCGAGAAATTCAGATTAAATCGGTCCAAATCTATATGAATGCCATCATATATAAATGCCCCACGTAGGTACCCTCTGCCGACAAACCGGATAAGACTATCACACCCTAAGGTGTTAGGCGCATTATTGGTGTTTTAATCAAGAGACCCTAAACTCGATTAAGTTCACCACGGACTAACGCTTTAAGTATATCACCACTAACTCAATCCTCACGTGCATGCCATACACCGAGTTAAGCGGTTACATCTTGATATACTTAGGGTTTGCAAGCAGTGGTATTATTTACAAGCACAAAGCAAGTAATAAGGTGAGATAAAATCATCATCCATTACTAAAAACAATTACACAAATTGTCTTTCGGCACTACACCTAACAATCTCCCACTTGCACGAAATGACAAGTAATGATTGTTTTTAGAGCACACCCTTTCTCATCTTATTCACAACACTCTCCCACTTGCTCTAAAAGCGGATGAGATATATTCCTCAATGCCGTACCCTCCAAGCACTAGACTTGGTACACTCGATCGCTTTGGTTGTCGGCCCGAGACGATCTTTAGGATCAAACGTTGCCGGTCCATCTAATCAGCGGTACTCTCTCTCAATATGCTTTTGACCTCTAAAGGATCGAGAAAATCCTTCTAAGCTATCTCTTCACTGTTTTCACAATGAAGTGATATCGGCTTATCAGACCTGGAATTACTCCCAGACCAAAAAGGAAATTCTAAGCACTATGAGTAAACACTGAGCCCGAGATCAACGTAATGATCATCCTTAATCTGACTACAAGTCGAATCGATGTAGAAGTCAACCATATTCAAGTTTGCACCTGAATATACAAGCATATGTTTCCTCGTTCTCTAACGATACTTGAGGACGTACTAAACCGCTATTTTATGCTCGAATCCGAGATTCGACTACTATTGACTTGTGACAACCTGACTTGCCGTTATCCAAGAGAGACTCTATCCCATTTTCTTTATCCGAAGATTTGTAGAATCATTCCCGAGAGGTAGGGTAGGACAACTCTAAATGAATCTTTGCAACCATATATGCATAATCATCTTATTCAATAAGATCAGTGGGATAGCCAATGACTCATTCTCGTGAATTTGACCGAATCAGATTCTTAGAACATAGTCCAATTCTCTCATCCAGAGAATCTTGGCGTGTCAGTTTCCGACTTCAGATAGCACACCCATGTTGTTTCCAACCGTTTTAGTGTTATCATTTATGAACACTAATGCTACTACTTTACCAATATTGATATCCAGTCTACGAAAAAACTTATCAATATTTTGGTCTAGTCCACATATTTTAAAACATGTGACTTTTAAATGACCGAGAGGTTCTCTTAAATCCACAAAGGATGTAAGCCATGGAAGGCTTCCTACCAATGGTTCTTTTTGAATAAATTAAGATATCGTTAGTCTCGCAAAAAAGGTATTAGGGAATCACCCCTATCTTCTGCTTTGTAACGAATCTGTTATTCATTCTCAGCTAAAACCCTTCTGTTCTGAATGAATTCAGATTCCGTTGTTCGGCAAGAAAGTCTCGGGGAATCACCCCTATTTTCTGCTTTCTAACGAAATCTAGCAAGATTGAGTGGTGAGAGAGTTCAAGGTCTGGTTAACTCTCTACTTGTCAGGGAATCACCCCTATACCACTCAACTTTGCGCTGAAAGTTTAAACTTTCCTATTCATTCGACTCTTTTCTATGTAGATCCAATTGCTCCCACTGGGCCTGATACACTCAGGTGGTTCTACAAGAGGCTGAACAGAACTGGAGTACCAAAACTCCATTCACAGGGTTAAGGTTTTCAAACCAACCTCTATAATCAGAATCCTATATAGCCCACCAAGAGCCATAGGTTATCAATCACCCCAGCAGACCGTAAAGTCCACAAAACCACAATGGGTCAATGGTTAAACCATACTCCCACTGCGTGGTGGTGGATTGACATCCCGATCTAGTAGTATTTATCGAGTGTAATCACCAACAACCGATGTTGGGCGTGGTCCGATTAAATCGATAGTAACTACCTTTGGGTAACCGTACTCCAAGGTTTAAGGTTGTTACTTATAGATTCTATCGGAAAAATTGTGACAAATCCAACCGTCACTTTCGATCTCAAGAATCTTACAACCAACCTTCACTCTGCCTCATTAAGGCATTTCACGAACAGTCAAAATCGAACGTATGCAAAAATCTCCATCCTACCTTCAAGCATTAAATGCTAAATGCCTACATTTACGGAAGTGGTGTGAACCGAATTCACTCCTTATCCATAAATTCACTAGCATCTTCTAGGTAGACTTCTCGGTTTACATAATAATGTTAACCGTTATTTTGCAACCAATTATCTTAATCGAGTTTAGCGAAGGTATTGTAGTACATCAATAACTATATAGGGCAAGTCTATGGTTTCTTTTTCAAAGAGAAACATTCCACTAGGAAGGCGGTGAGCATCGGTCCCAAGACTATGCTATAGCCTATTTATGAGCATGGAATACTCTATTCTCTCGCTAAAATCGAGACTCCTCCTCGTATTCTTTTGATAAACTAAATCGCGCTTTGAGTAGTTATCGACAAAATGTCACCACTCAAAAACTCCCACTAGCTTGTGTCTCTCACTAGACCACTCGAAGGTCATGATGAACAAGCTATGTTACCCTTCAAATCTATTACCCTCTCCCGATTGAAAGGAAACTTAGTCATTGTTCCTTTGAGATAGTGTTCTAGGCTATCGAGATAGGAATCACCCTTAGCCGTCGTCGGTCTTATCTCTAGGATTTATGCACTAATTAATAGATATTGAAGGGTCGTTTATCTTAATACGGAAACCTTTTACCTTTAATAGTTTTAGACGTGTTACACATACCTATTCAAACTTTTCTTAGTGGTTCTGTTTTATCAAACAAAAGTCCGAGTCACAGATTCGTACTACAAATGTCATCTTCACTTTGTTTAAGGCAACTGTAGTATCGAGATGAAAGTGAATCCATTTGTTTCAACGAATCTGTAAACAGAAAAATAAATTTTTCTGTGATATTCAAGGATAGAATCCGAAATTCATTTCCTTATATCACTCCCACTATTATAGCTGAAATTACTGCCCGTTGTTACTCTATTAATCGTTAATGCACAAATTTCCTTGTTCTCCCAACGAACTAAGCTACCGAGTCAAGTTGCTCGGTTAAGAAAGTCGCTAAGGATTCATTGGTTAGTGATCCGAAATCACTTTCCTTATCCTATACTTTCTTTAATGTTTCGGTTTAGCCTCAAAACTTTAGTTAAGATGATTAACACTTATAGAAATTCTTTCCCATTCTCAACTTTCCTTAAAAGGAAATAGTCTTGAACTCGCAGTTCAATTGAGTAGACACTACTCGTGAACTGTGGGATGTCTAATAAAAGCGTTACCCAGTGGGACTAATTTTCTAATAAATTAGAAAAACATAAGATAAAAGCTCCCACTAGTTTATCGGTTCCAAATACCGTCTAACTAGCGACACTTAAATTTATGATTCTCCAATTTTTCTATTAGAAAATTTCTCGTGTAGACACTACACAATTAAAATTCACTAGAAGAATTTTGTTGTCCCAATCATCTTTCAAACTAACTACGGTTGTCTCTCGCTTACAAGACGAGTGACAAAGCGATGACATGCCTATTTACGCCACTTAAGTTTTGAAGGCTTCAAGAGAAATATCTCTTCCGAAAAATTAATCGCATGTGAGATTAATAAATACAACGTTCTAGTTACTTACCACTTTTAAACGAAGTCATTACTAGTCAATTTTACACTAGCGATCTAGCACCTTAGAGATATATATAACACAGCTTGTAAATAAAATTGACAAAAAAATAAATCCAAATCATACACTACTAAAATTTTAGGAACATAAACTAAGTACTTATAGTCTATCCTACTGCCGTTCAAGGATTTAATCTAATGCCTCGGTGCGCCTTAGGGTAGGTCAAAGAGGTTTCGATTAATATTGAAGATCGATTGAGAATCGAACATCTCATTTGTGATCGTCAATCACCTTTCCTTTTTCAGCCAAGGTACTACCAAAAGTACCTTTATGAGTGTGACCTCATGCTCTCGCATTTTTAGGTAGACCCCGAGTGTGCGCCTTAGGGTCGGTCGGTGACCCGACGAGTACCCAAAATCCTATCCTTTCGGAGACCAAGCCTTGAATTTTGATAGCGGTGAAGGCCTTCTTGGGGAGGCCGGTCCCAGCCGGCACGAGGCGTCACCATTCTCTCACGTTGCTTGTGTCAACAAGAGGCCGTGGGGTCGGCCGTCGCCTCCCCCGCTCACTCAATATTTTGAAAAAGTGGTGGGTTTATCGATCACGCTTTTGGACTTGACGTTACATTAAGGAACAATAAATCACAGGCCCGAATGTTGTCGGTTATGTGGGCTAACCCACCCGACCTATTCGTTAGAACATATGTGGCCGTCGGACGGGTCAAGGCTAGAGAGCGCCGTTGAGCCGTAGTGGATCTTCGGTGCTCGATTGCTGCACTTCGTGCAAACGCCACACTTGAGGGGTGAAGTCGATTGAGCCGTAGCTACCGTTGACCACCCAACCGTGGTTAAACCACTTTCAACCTGTTTGCCCGTGATTATCCAATCCTTAAACATCAAACTTTCACGTGAGACACTACGGAATAAAAACGTAATCTCGTCTTAGGTAAGGTGGAATTCACCGAGAATCCAACACCTTAACCACGAGGTTTCGGGATTTTACTCCTTATGCTTTCGCAGAGTGGGATTCACCGAGAATCCATCACCCAACCTCGACGATTGAAAAACCCGTGTTCCTCGGTTTTTTACCTAATTAGTTTCTAATTAATATCAAACAATTAATTAAAACTAATTGTGTGTTTTATACATGCCTAACTAATTCCTCGAATTAATTTCTACATGTATGCATATGGAGTGGAATTCATGATATGATGCATGTCATGACAATTTTCCGGTTCAACTCATACAATCTACACATGTATACTAGTGCGGAAAATAAACACCGAGATGGACCGTTGGCACCCCCGTAACTAATCTACTCGAAAATAAATTAAAACCCTAATCTGCAGCTGTTAAGAATCTTTGATGATCGGAATATCAAACGAACTCGGATCGGGACGAAACTTTCCAGATCTGATCTTCATTCTTCGGACTTGAAGATGGACGGTCGGATTGGAGCTTTGACTTGTCAATATTCCTCAGTGAGCCGTCCAACTTGCTGCTGAAACAGACTCTCACAGCAGCGCATCATATACTTCCCGAGATCGATCGGGGATGAAGATGAATCCCGATCGTCCTGAAAATTTTATCTCACGTCCAAATCTCCATGATTATCGATCTGACCGGTCGGATTTTAATTTGAACGGTCCAATTGTTCCCATAAAATCGAAGAAGTCACAGTTAGGGTTTCTGTGAATCCTGCGTTTTTCTGTTACAGCAGCCACTTCGCAGCAACGAACGGAAACCCAAACGGACTCTGATCGACACCAAAATTTGTGGGATTGTTCATCAACTTCCAATATTGATTCTGACCGGAGGGATCTTCGTTTTAACGGCTCAAACAACGGAAAAAACGAAAAGACTAAAAAGCTAATGTACAGATCTATTTTCTGGAAATTAAAATTGCAATAACAATAAATTACATAATTTCCTATACTCATATGAACGAATTTTCATCGTTTATATGAGTTTACAATAGATCTAACGGGTAAACAGTGCCAACCCCCAATCCATCTCTTCAACCATAGCAAGTAATCATTATCAATGCATAAAACAATAAATAAAATTTACCTACATGCAATTCCACTCCTTTAAATCGTTTAATTATGATTATGACTATATAAATCGTGGAACCTTGCTCCGATACCACATGAAGGATGCAGGTTCTTAGATCTAAATGAGTTAGATCTATGCGCAGCGGATGGATCACGATTTATATGACACAATTCATAATTAAAGGACTTAAGTACTACAAGGGGGGTTTAAGATTATGTTACCAATAACGGGAAGAGTCGCCTTGATCTTCCGATATGTTCTCCAAACGGTGGTTGGTGGACACCGATCCTTGGATTTGAAACCTCCTTGATATGCTTTTAAGAAAAACTCTAAGTTTTTCTTAAACCAAAAAACCCAAGACAAGAAACAAATTTTTCTCTCTTTATTCTAGTGTGGGGCGAAATTTTGCACTCGTCTTTTGTCTTGGAAGAAACTCTCTTTATATAGGAGAAGAAATCCTTGGCCTCCAAGTTTCTAATTAATTAAATAAATAATTAAAAGAAATCACAATAAAGGATAATTTCATTTATAAAAGATTGTGATTAATCAATCAATCAATTACAAATCAATTATCTTTTATTAATTAATTATTTAACAAGTAAATAATTAATCACACAAGAAAATCAATTCTTGCCCTTTTAATAGCTAGGAGGCGCCACACACTAGGTTTTTAGGCCCACGTAAAATGTCTTTTCACATGTATTATATTATTCAAATTCAACTAAATAATATTTTGCATATCAATTAATTAATTTTACCCAATTAATTATCATGAGGCCCAAAACAGAAAAACATCCGAATTACAGAGCCACATCGGGGACCATGGACCTATAACCAAGTAGCTCCAATAATTAATTATTCATCGAACGAATAAGTACATTAATTATTAATTCCGGGATTACGCCACCATAAACCCGAATCGAACTCTACCGATTATAGATGTATACTTATACTCAACCCATGTAGTGAATAAGCGTCCATTGATATAATCACTACATACGGATTAACCCTCCATAGATCGTCCATTCTCGAGTGGGAAGTCTCCGTGAACCCGACTCGAGAATATCTTATCCTTATTTACCATTAACCCCTCGATGATCAATTAGCACACATATCTCGACTAGTAGCTAATTAGTCAAATGTGAACTCCCGGATCGATCACTTTCTTAGGGCTAACAAACAAGGGGATCGCCTCTCTACTTCCCGCAGGAAGGAATGGATTCCATGTCTCAGTGAAAAGCAGAACTACTCACTCATCCTGAGATAGTGCCAATGAGAAGTGGCTTGGAACACATATTAAAGTGAACCGTAACTAACACATCAAACACTACCCCGGGACAAGCAAAGACTCGTGATCACCTCAGGATTAAGGTTGATCCATATATGATCATCTAATGATTTAATAAGATTCCTCGATTACGGAATTATACCGAGAAATTCAGATTAAATCGGTCCAGTCCTATATGAATGCCATCATATATAAATGCCCCACGTAGGTACCATCTACCGACAGTCCGGATAAGACTATCACACCCTAAGGTGTTCTGGGCGCATTATTGGTGTTTTAATCAAGAGACCCTAAACTCTGATTAAGTTCACCACGGACTAACAGTTTAAGTATATCACCACTAACTCAATCCTCACGTGCATGCCATACACTGAGTTAAGCGGTTACATACTGATATACTTAGGGTTTGCAGCAGTGTATTATTTACAAGCACAAAGCAAGTAATAAGGTGAGATAAAATCTGTCATCCATTACTAAAAACAATTACACAAATTGTCTTTCGGGCACTACACCTAACAGGATTCTGAGGCAATGGAGCCAGATTTTGTTATTTCAAGGAACTTCATCAGCTCATCTGGTAATATGAAACTAGAATGGAATGACATCCACTTCAAAGAAAATAATCCACATGATGCTTGCTGATGTTCTTTATCATACATTAATGGAGTCATATTTAAGTCATGATTTGAGCAGGTTAGGGAATCTAAAACCACTCTTAAAATTCCAGAATTTTCACACATGATGGTTCTTTTTGCCTCTGTTACACATTTCAGGCCGGAATTATTGGTTATCGTCATGATTTTGCACCTCGGCTTCGATCTAGCTCGTGGACGAGCTATTCCTTGACACGGTTGGAATGATGAGAACTACCCCATTACAAAAGAGATGGTCATCATGGCTAAATTAAAAGTTGTTACAATCTCTTCATGTTTGATAGTATTCTATGAAAATCGAGAATTTAAAAAGATTTTGAAATTGTTTCACAAGATAATGAATGGACTAGATCCGCCAATGGATTTGAGCTTGGGAGGTCTCAATGTGGATTCCTATGAGTTCGCTCTCGTGGAAGAGCTTTCCGAGTAGGGGGATGGAGATGATGTAGCAAATCCAAGATAGTTAATAGTATTTTATTATGTTTTAATTAGTTAATAGCCATATGGGCTTTTGTGTTAACCTAAATGGGCTTTGTAGCCTATAAATAAGCTAAGCTCTCTAAAGTTGAGGGGATGTTATGTAATCTTGATATTGAATCATATTCTCTTTGAGAATGCTAATTTCTTTGAGTTTGGATTAACTCGTCATTTACCCCTTTATTGTAGATCTTCTACATCAATATATATTATATATAGCTCTATAAACACTTCAATTATGTTAAGAAAACAGTCTCATTTTTCTAATGAGAATTCATCTTGTTCGATTGAAGAAGTTCTTCCATTCGTTTTTCTCCTTTCTCCGAATATGTTGATCAGAGTTCTTGAATTTTTGTAAACTTCTACATATTTCACACCAACTACATATGTACACTATACAATCAGATCATTTTAGTTACAAATTTCGACTCGGTAGACATTTATAGAAGCCAAATTACGCATAGTTTTCTATAACTTTAAACTCTTAATTCATTTTGGCTCCCATTCTTTATTTGGGTTGTAAAATAAAATTACAAGGACCAAGGCCGGCCCTACAGTGAGGCCAAGGAGCCCTCCGTCTTAAGCCCAACGGTGCCGGGAAGGCCCAACGGTACATGTTTCAGCATAAAAGAAAAAATTAATTGTAGATTCAATAAAAGAAAAAATGCCTAAATTGAACTAGTTCAGCATTCAATCCAACCTAATGTAATATGTTAATATAAACAAATAACGTAATCAATCGCCCAATTATAACCGTGATCCTCTCGGATCTAGACAATTTATATAACGTAGCAAGACTTATCAACTATAAATCCGTCCATATTCATTTATAGTAGCTACGGAGTCATCCTCTTTTATGACTTGACTTAGCACGGTTAGGTCACTAGTTACCGAATTATAGTCTCATGCGAGTTTACGATCTACGATATAAGAAGGTGCGCGCAATTCCTAATATAACCCTACCTAGATAACTGAAAGTCCAAGATCAATTCATGAGCCTACCTAAGAGTTTTATACGGTATTTCCTTTTACACGCTTTAATTAAATCAAGTGAGTGACGTAGCCATAGCCATACCTACTGAGATAAATGATTCAATTAAGCTAACCTAATCATAAAGACGTGATCGATTAACGGATGAAAACAGGCTTGACAAACTCTCGGTCGACCGAATAGGTGCTCTCGGTCGATCGAGTGACACCTCTCGGTCACCCGAGAGTCC
The DNA here is from genome assembly GCA_026214975.1 of Gentiana macrophylla. Taxonomy (NCBI): domain Eukaryota; kingdom Viridiplantae; phylum Streptophyta; class Magnoliopsida; order Gentianales; family Gentianaceae; genus Gentiana; species Gentiana macrophylla. The sequence goes on from CM047816.1 coordinate 78,067,218, forward strand.
GACTCCCGCATTTACATCCCGAACATATTTCTCGGCGTTTTCATATACTGAATCGGATTATATAGCGAATCATCGTGACATCATATAGACTAATCTAAATACACGTAAATTAAACACACAGATTCATCCGTAGATGTTAGGTAGAGGGCGTAGGGTTTGGGATCCTTATAGACAAGGTATCACCATTGCCTAACGTCATATCCTAGATCTACATCATCTAGATATGAATACCTACTCAAACAATCAAAGCATAATTGGGAAATTGATTACTTAAAAGAAAACAAGAAGATAAACTAGGGCTTACATGTTTGCAAACTCCTAGCCGCAAGCCTAAAGAATCCTTATTAGCTTATTTGTAAATATGAAATAGTATTGGTGAATGCCTCCTAAAAATACAAAAGACTTGTGTTTATATAGAGCCTCGGCCGTCATAGAAAACCGACTTAAAATACCGACACTCAACCCTAGCCGACTCAAATAATGTGCCGAACTTCTTCTGGATCAGAGGCCCACTCGGTCGACCGAATGCACAGGCTCGGCCGACCGAGCCTTACATGCTCTGGGCTCTTTCCTCTTTTCTCTGCTTGGGCCTCTGAACTTGTCTCGTGATCCATCAAAGCTTTTCCGAAGTCCATCCTTGTGCTCCCAAATGAGTTACTACAAATATCACATGAAATACAAATCAGTAATATCAAATAATATAATAAAACATCATAATACATAATAATGAATCGTAACTCTCGGCATATGCAAATTAGGACGTTTACTTATTATTACTCTATTATAGCTCCTTTAAACTAGAATCGGGATAAGGTCATAGAATAACGGGCACAAAATGACCGTTATCAACTACCCCCACTTAGCTAAAAGAAAAAAAAATATGGTTTACTTCTTATTAGATGTGATTAGTGAACAGATTCAATACGATCCAACCTAATGTAATATGTTAATATGTTAATATAGAACAATATGTACAACTAACTCGATGCCTAAATAACCACTAGCAAGTGAACTAGGTTCAATCGCGGATAGCTAGATAGAGTCGATTCAACTCGCCTAATTATGCTCACCGGATGAAAACGGATGAAAACATGCAACTTACTTACGGCAATTCTCCGAAGATCAATTCATGAAAGGTAAGTATATATCGATTCGAAAATGCATGCATGTATCTAAAAATCCGAAATGCATATCCTTCGTTGATTACTTAAAAGTCGAACCCCATTTATCGTTGCGATAACATTAATTAAATGCGGAAACTGAGTTACTACAAATATCACATGAAATACAATCTGTAATATCAAATAATATAATAAAACATCATAATACATAATAATGAATCGTAACTCTCGCATATGCAAATTAGGCGTATTACGATGCAAACGATAATCAAAATATTTATTTATGAAAAAATATCTTACAGTAAGTATGTTTTTTAAATAAAAAAATAACTTCAACTAATAGACCCAATTTCGAAGACTTGCTCTTAAACCCAACAAATGCCTTGTCCGTTTTTAAATAAAAATAACCCTCGACAAGGACATATGAAACTCTAAAAAGTATATATATATATATATATATATATATATATATATATATATATATATTATATATATATCATGATTTGCTTCAAGCATGCGGACAAAACTAAGATATGTGTTGTAAAACAAGTTTGGACAAAATACGTAATCTGTCAAAACAGTCAAAGTATGGACAAAGCACGTCACAATTAATGTTGATATTATTCCCAATAATGCAAATTAAGCCCTATGTTCATTATATAGTTTTAATATATTTGATTGATAAAAAAACGATATTCATTGATTAGTATTATTATCAATACTTCATGTTAGAAGATAAGAACTGAAAGGGTATTATAGTCATTACTAGAAAGTTTGTTATGGTGTGTACTAGAAGATCTAGTACTAGATTCTATCTAGATATTATTCCCTCCTAGTATTTTCCTATTTATGTAACCAAGACCTTAAATGCAATAATAATATAATCTTCTCTGAAATTTAAGTTGGTATCGGAGCCACTGTTGGCTATGGCCAATACCGGCGAGGCAACCACCACCGGAGCAACAGCTCCACCAACAACACCACCACCAGCTTCTACAACACCACCAGTTTCCACACTACCACCAGCTTCCACACCTCAGCAAAGGTCTGAAGCTGGACACATCCCTCAAGCCACAATCGGATTTCAATCCCAGTTTTCTACTATTCCTTTCACAGCTGGACCGTTCCCTGCTTTTGGCTCCACCTCGTACCTCCGGCCATCGATTCCGAATTTCTCCAGCTTCATGCAACAAAATCCTGTTGTTACCTCAGTCATGCAACCATTATCAACCCAGATTACACCTACCTCTTCAATGAGCTCCTTAGCTCCTTTTAATAACAATCTGAATCAAGCCTGCACTATCAAACTTGATAGATCTAATTATCTGTTGTGGAAATCCACCATTTTACCCATTTTCCGTGGCCACAAGTTAGATGGTCGTCTCCTAGGTACAAAACCAAAACCACCAGAATTTATATCCACCTATAATCCAGCAAATATGTCCGCCACCACTATTTCCAATCCAGCATATGAAGAATGGTACACCAAGGATCAACTTTTAGTTGGGTGGTTGATGAGTTCCATGAAAGAGGAAGCTTTGCTGGAAGTTGTTGGATCTGAGATTGCTCATGAAATATGGACCAACCTGGAAATCCTTTACAACAATTGATCTGAAGCAAGAATGCTCGAGTACAAGACAGCTTTAACTCGTAGTGATAAAGGGTCTATGTCTATGATGGATTATCTTGCTCAAATGAAATCCTACTCAGATGGTTTGGCTGCTGCTGGTTACCCCATTACAAAAGGTGAATTAATTCTTGCTACCCTTGGAGGTCTGAGTAAGGAGTATGAGTCTGTCATAGTGAATCTAACCTCAAGAATTGGTTCTTTGTCATGGCAAGAAGTTCAGTCACAACTGGTGACTCATGAACGTTTGATTGCTCATTTTAATCCCTCTACAAATATGGATTTGGGTCTACCATCTGCCAATGTTGTATCAAGATCTGGGGGAAATAGATCATCAGGAAATCGATCTGGATATCAAAGTGGAAATCAAGACCATAGGCCTGGAAGAGGAAGAGGAAATAGATGAGGTAGGAGCTCCAGGGGACGAGGAGGAAGAGGTCCTACAACTGGGAACACTTCAGGAAACAGCAGGCCAATATGTCAAGTGTGCAATAAGACTGGACACATCTGTGGATTGTTGGCACAGATTTGATTCGAATGTAAGTGCTCCAACTCAGTCTGGAAATTCTCAAAGGAACAATAATGCTTATCTTGCTTCATCACACACAGTGAGTGACTCAAATTGGTATATGGACAGTGGTGCTTCCAGTCATGTCACAGCAGACCTCAACAATCTCCACATCAATTATGGCTATGAAGGCTCAGATAATCTAACAGTTGGAAATGGTGAGCAACTTTATATTGTTCATATTGGTCAGTCCAAAATTTGTGGTCCTAATAGTGTCATTAAACTTAAAAATATTCTTCATGTACCTGAAATTACTAAAAACCTTCTTAGTGTATCCAGATTAACCACTGACAATCCTGTTGTTGTTGAATTTTATGCTTCTGGTTGTTGTGTAAAGGACAAGGTCTCAGGGATGGTGCTGCTGGAAGGTGAAGTTAAGGATGGTCTGTATCAACTCCAAACTCCTAGTCTGAGCTCTCTTCAATCCAAGAATAAGAATCATGTTGCATGTTATGTTCAGTCTGTCAAAGGTCCTAATGAGTTTGTTCAAGATGGACCTCTAGAGTCTCTAGTTTGTTATGTTAATTCTCAAGAAAAAGCCACATTGTGGCATAGAAGATTAGGGCATGCTTCTGTCAAGGTAATTGACCTAGTGTCTAAGCAATGTAATCTTCCAATCAATAAAATGTCTGTGTTTTGTGAAGCCTGTCAATTTGGAAAGCATCATAACTTGCCTTATTCTCGGTCTGATACTAAAACCACACAACCCCTGGAACTTATTCATTCTGACCTATGGGGACCCTCACCAATCAAATCCTCAAATGGATACATTCATTATATACACTTTGTGGATGATCATACCAGGTTCACCTGGATATATCCTCTCAAACTAAAATCTGAAGCTCTTAATGCCTTTCTGGAATTTAAAGCTATGGCAGAAAATCAATTTGGCAAGAAAATCAAAACCCTGCAGTCTGATTGGGGAGGGGAATAAAGAAGCTTTGAACCTATCCTTAAACAAACTGGAATCAATTTCAGACATCCATGCCCCTATGCACATGCTCAAAATGGCAAGGCTGAAAGAAAACACAGACATATAGTGGAAATGGGACTTACATTGTTAGCTCAAGCCTCCCTACCACTTAAGTTTTGGTGGGAAGGCTTTAGGTATGCTGTGGCCAATATAAATTCTCTTCCAACTCCAGTCCTTCTTGACAAGTCACCCTATGAAGCCTTATTTGGCAAGAAACCTAGATATGATCAGTTTAAAGTGTTTGGATCTGCCTGTTACCCCTATCTCAGGCCATACCAGAACCATAAGTTCCAATTCCATACAAAACAGTGTGTCTATCTAGGACCAAGCCCTAATCATAAAGGTCATCTGTGTCTAGAATCATCATGAAGGATATACACCTCTAGAGATGTCATTTTCAATGAAAGTCACTTTTCTTATAAGACAGGTTTTCCAGGTACTGTGTCCACTCCTTTAGTTGTCTCTGGTGAAGATCAAACCAGTAATCCTATCCTTTATCTTCCTGATGGTCATACTCACAGTCCTGGTTTTACTGATGGTCCTACTTTTCCCTCACATGATACAGAACATCCTTCAGAGAACACACCAACTGGCAGCTCATCCTCACCTGGCCAAGACTCACCTGGAGCAGGATCTGCAGCACCAACAGGTTGTTCCACACACTCATATTCTCTGTCACCACAAGAACATTCCCCACAAGCACAGTCACCATCACCTGCACCCCAAAACACACATTCACCATCACCTTCACCATCACATGTCCCTCAACCTGCACCAGTCCATCAAATGCAAACTAGGTCAAAACATGGGATCTTCAAACCCAAGACCTTTTCTTACTTAGCCACTCATCCTGCTCACTCATATCCAATTGAACCAACAAGAGTATCTGATGCCCTAAAGCAGAATGAGTGGAAGATAGCTATGCAAGAAGAATATAAGGCCTTGATGCTAAATAAGACATGGGAACTGGTGCCTCCAAATCCTAATCTTAAACTGGTAGGGAACAAATGGATATTCAAGTTGAAACTGAATGCTGATGGGACTATCCAGAAACACAAGGCTAGACTGGTTGCTAAAGGATTCCTACAAACTCCAGGACTGGATTACACTGAAACTTTCAGCCCTGTGGCAAAAGCCTCAACCATCAGGGTGATACTTGCCTTAGCTGTTGCATGCCAATGGAAAATCAACCAAATTGACATCAACAATGCTTTCCTAAATGGAAATCTCAAAAAAGCAGTCTACATGCCACAACCGGAAGGATTTGTTGATCCTGCAAAACCTCATCACATATGCTGTTTAAAAAAGGCCCTATATGGCCTCAAACAGGCCCCAGGGGCTGGTTTTCGAGAATTGAGACAAAGAACTCATTAGTGGGTTTGAGACAATCTAAAGCAGATGTGTCTCTATTTATATTCAAGCAAGGAACCACTCTCCTATATGTACTCATTTATGTTGATGACATATTAGTCACTGGCAACAGGTTCCCTCTGATACAGAAGTTTATCAAGATGCTAAATCAGAAATTTGCTTTGAATGATCTTGGAAGCCTGAGCCATTTTCTGGGAATGCAGGTTCATAGAGAAGATACAGGTTTGTACTTAAGTCAAAACCTTTATGCTACTCAACTCTTACAGAAACTTGACTTCACTCACCTCAAACCTTGCCCTACCCCAGTGGCTCTTGGAGTTGATCTCACTAGTACAGATCAGCCCTCTAATGGATAATCCTACTTTATATAGAAGTATCGTTGGTGCTCTTCAATATATGACTTTTACCAGGCCAGATATTTCATATGCTGTCAATACTCTGAGCCAGCATGTGCAGCATCCTAGAGTGGTGCATTGGCAATCTCTCAAAAGGCTTCTCAGATATGTCCAGGGAACTATTGACTATGGACTACATTTCCTCCCTGATCAAGGTTTCACTCTCATTGGTTTTTCAGATGCAGATTGGGCCTGTGATTTGACTAACAGAAAATCTATTGCTGGATACTGTGTTTACATCTGTGGATCCTTAGTCTCATGGAGCTCCAAGAAACAAGGAGTTGTGTCTAGATCAAGCACATAATCTGAATACAGGGCCCTAGCAAACACAGCAGCATAAATTCAGTGGCTAAGGTCCCTTATTGGAGAACTATGCATACCTCTACCCAAAACTTCTGTGATTTGGTGTGATAATCTGAGTGCACAAGCACTGGCATACAATCCTGTTTTTCATAACAGAACCAAGCATGTTGAGTTAGATGTGCATTTTATTCGAGACAAGATTGTAAAAGGCTCTATTTCAGTCAAGTATATTCCATCTTCAGAGCAGATAGCAGACTGCCTTACAAAACCACTGTCCACTACAAAATTTACTCAATTTCGAGACAAACTTCAAGTGGTCAAGACCCCTTCTCGTTTGAGGGGGGATGTTAGAAGATAAGAACTGAAAGGGTATTATGGTCATTGCTAGAAAGTTTGTTATGGTGTGTACTAGAAGATCTAGTACTAGATTCTATCTAGATATTATTCCCTCCAAGTATTTTCCTATTTATCTAACCAAGACCTTAAATGCAATAATAATATAATCTTCTCTGAAATTTAAGTATAAACATATAATGAATACCTGCAAAAAAATAATAAATGAACAAATATATACACATGACAGTTAAAGGTAAAAAAGCAAGCATGCATATCATTTGAAATTATTGAAACACAAATACAATTGCATCAAGTGAAACTAAAAATTTAAATAAAAAACATCTTGGTTTTACAACATTTGAAAATGAAAATTAAACGTAGATAATTATGTAATGTACCAATAGAGATCTCACTAGGACAACTAGTAAATATTGTTGTACTTAATTATTAATAATTATGATATAGGTAGAGGAGCACCATTCCATTCACTCAAACAATCCAACAATGGATCAATCAACTTCCCTTCATTTATTGCATTAAACACTTTATCAAATTCTTCCCCAGGTGAAAGTACCTTCTCACCAGTCAAGAAACCAGTCTTCAGATCCTCCCTTATGAACTTGTACAATGGGTATGATCTACAACCCTTGATACGATTCGGGATCAACGGTTTTCCATCCTCCACGTCACATCTTGCGCTTTCGACTTCTTTAGACAAAAGGGTTTTCAATTCTTCCTCAAATTTGTTGATCTTTTGGAAGATTGAAGTGTTTGCATTCATTTCCTTTTCACTGTTTGCCAATGCATGATCAACAAGCACTTGCCTTAGTTTTTGCATCAAAGGGTAAGTTCCACTGCATGGATCATCAATGTAGGCAAAGACATGTTCTCTGTCCACAACTTTGAGCAAGTCTTTCTCTGAGAATCTTGATGGATGCAACTCACCATTGTGTCCCATGATCAAGACTTTCTTGGCGATCGCACCGACCGCGTTTTTAACGGTGGCCTTTAGATTCTCCTCTATGTGCCTTAGATCAATGGCTTGGCACAATGCAACCAAGTAAGTTGAACTCATGAGCTTAAGTATTTCCACGGATTCCGCGGTTTTACGAGCTGAGATCAAACCTAATGAGTTCACATCTTGGTTGTGTTGCTCTGCACTTTGGACATGGTTGGTTACTGGATTGGATAAGAATTGTAGCTCTGAGCAATAGGCTGCCATCGCGATTTCCGCGCCTTTAAACCCGTAGTCCAAACTCGGGTTTCGGCCTCCTGATAGGTTTGAAGGCAATCCATTGTTGTAGAAATCATTCACAAGCTCAGAAAACTGTGCAAACATGAGTTTCCCAATCGAACCGATCGCTAAACGAGTGTTATCCATAGATACACCGATCGGTGTGCCTTGGAAATTCCCTCCATGTAAAGCCTTGTTTCTTGAAACATCAATCAATGGATTATCATTAACAGAGTTAATCTCTCTTTCAATTGTCTTTGTTGATGCTCTAATCACTTCAATTAGAGGACCTAACCATTGTGGAGATGTTCGAAGCGCGTAACGATCTTGTTTAGGCTTTTGCAATGGATCCATTTCATGTATCTTTTGAGCTTCTTTAATTATAGAACTTCCATCAAGAATGTGTTCCATAATAGCAGCAGCTTCAATCTGTCCAGGATGATGCTTTAACTTATGCGTCAAATGATCCGTAAACTCGGGTTTTCCGATCATAACTTCAGCAAACAATGCAGACAACACTTCAGCAAGAACAGCTAAAACATTAGTCTCAAACAGAACAATGGCAGCTAAACCAGAGCCAACAGCAGTTCCATTCACAAGTGCAAGTCCTTCTTTAGGCTGCAACTCGAAAAAACCGGTATCGATTCCAGCCAAACGAAAGGCTTCAGATGCATTCATGGCTTTTCCGTCGGGTCCAATCGCCTTGGAGTTAGGCCGTCCGGTGAGTAATCCGGCAATGTAAGACAACGGGACTAAGTCGCCAGAGGACGTGATCGTGCCACGGAGCGGTAAACACGGGGTGATGTCGTGATCAAGAAACTTGGCTATGGTTTCAAGAATCTCAAATCTGATGCCTGAATATCCTTGAAGAAGTGTGTTGATTCTCACTAACATTGAAGCCCTTGTCACTGATTTAGGCAATGTGTGTGTTGATTCTGCCCCATTGCCAAATATTCCAGCATTCAAGAATCTGTATACAATCAACACTAACAATTATTAATTAATGCTTTACAAGATACATAAATTTGTCTTACATATTTGAATAGTAGAATCTTGTTTTATTTTTATTCGGCAGAACATTAATTTGTAAATTGCATGCCGGCTTCTTAATCCAAACATATCAGTAAAAAAATAATAAAGAAAATATCTCAGTTTGAATTTTTCAACATGTTTTTTTTAAAATTTAAAAAAAAAAAAAGAATTTTTCAACATGCAGATGCACACCATTGATTGTGAAAATGCATCAGTTGAACTGTAAATTGCTGTTTAACAAGGTATGAAGTTTTTATATTTCAATCCTTTTCCTTTTTCCAACTTTGTGTAAACTATTTACTCCCTAACTAGTTTTTTGTACATTCGACAATGTTTATTATTTTTTATTTCCACTTTTACACCTATTTTTAATTAAGTAAAACACAATTTCCTCGATGGTGGAAAAGTAACGCAGGTACAGAGAGAAACACAATTTCCTGCTCAATTTTTAAACTTAGGTACAACTCCTTAGAACACAAAAATAGTTAGTCCTAAGAAAAGGCTAATTTTGTCATTTTGACGAATAATTTCAAACAAATTAATCACATTCCTAGTTAATCTGTGTGAATATATTTTAAAAGAGAAAAAATAAAAATAAATTAATTCACTCAGATTCATTGGTCGACCTTTAAATTCATGGACTAATCACCACATTCATGTATACAATTCTTGCTAGATTATCATCGGTAATTATAAACAGGCAAACATTACCATTATAACCTTTTCTTTATTTATTTATTATAACTTTCTTTTTTTTGTTGATAAATATTTATTATAGCCTACTACCTCCGTTCCAAAATATAATTCATCATCTACGTTTTTTTTATTTGTGTCATAATATAAGTTATTCTACCTCGCCAATGCAACATTTATTACCATTTTCTCTATCTTACCCCTAATTTATTATCAATCCAACAAATTTTCATTACTAAACAACTATTGCATTAATAATAGTCAATTGACAATTTAAAATTTATTTATGACATTCAACTATTTTCTTAATCTGTGTGAACTTGTATGTTGACTTATATTTTGGGAGTACTAATTTACTACTCCCTCCGTTCCAAAATATTTGAGGCAGTTGTCAAAAACACGCTTATTAAGAAAGTGATTTAATGCTATGACCTTTTCAGATGCAATGACTAAAAAGTCCTTATAATACAATTAATGCAGTCCTCTTTTTAATTTCTACTCTAGTATTAAATAAGGGTAAAATAGGAAAATTAACAATAAATGTTGCTTTGGAAAATGTTTTGCCTCAGTTATTATGAAACAAATTTTTTTAACAACTGCCTCAATTATTATGGAACGGACGAGTAATTTTCTTTCCCTTTTTTGATAGCAAAATCTGATATTCTCTTTTCTTATTCATACCATCTTTATGACTCCACCTAACTACTATACCGTACAAATTCTTTTAAAGATTCACCAACCTTTTTTCAGCAATAACCATTTTTAAGGGAATTTGCCAGTCATTCTCTTCCAAATATACATGTAATCATTCATGAATCTCTGATTCTATTTTTTTCATAATAAAGATGTGGAATATATTATTAAAAATAAATTAACTAATTAAAAACCAACGATTATTGAAATAGATTTTTTATGCAATCTCGGATTCATTGAGATTTTCTCATGGACCAACTTCTCCCTGAAAATAAGCAATCGAATTTACGTGATCATACCTAGCTAACACGTAAGTTTTCTAAAAATCTAAAAATGATTTGAGTAATGAATAATAATAATAATAATAATAATATTTTTTTGACGGGTAATAATAATAATATTAATTGATAACTGACCTTATGAGCTCCGTTTGTAGAGCGCCGCCCTGTTTGGTTCTCCGATGAGACGTCGCGCCGAAACCGGTGGTGACACCATAGCTATCTGTCCCTTTATTCATGCTCTCAATCACCCAATCGCTGCTGGCCTTAACGCCGGCCCTTGCCTCCTCCGCCAACTCCACCTTCACAACCTGAACCGTGTCATCCCCACCACCCCGGCCGCCGGCAGCGGCGGCTACAGCAGCCACTTGAGCAATAGTCAGTGTCTCACCACCTAGCTGGACCACCGGATTCCGGTATATCTGTATCATACTCTTGACTTCATCAAGATGGCTTCCTTTCAGAGAATCAGCAGCCATTTTCCAATTTAATGGATCATGGGTATTGATCTTCATCTTGTTGCTTTTTGTAGTACAATAATCTTCTTCCTCATGATGATATCCATTGCAATTTCCATTACCAACAACTTCCATGATAAATTAATAAAGAAAAAAAAAAATGGGCACGAAAAAGATTGTGCAACTAATGTAATAAAGAAGTGATATATAGGAAATTGCAGAAAGCTTTAGCTTTTTGTCTGAATTTCCTGAGTTTAGAATTGGACGTATGGGTAGTTTAAATAGAGGGACATTTTCATACAGAGTTGGGTGGGTTGGCCGATGTGTTAGTTGGGATGTTAAGATGACCGTTGGATGGGAATTGGGAATGAATGGTTGAGATGAAGGACACGTGTAGTAAAAACAGACTTATGTGCATGGTTAGGGGGTCTCCAATACATGGTCGTCAAAAAAGAGGAATAATAAATCTTTTGAAGTATTGGTGTGGTTGGTGAGACTAAGGGAGTAGGAAGCACTAAAAGGACTGCACCAAAGGCAAAACAGCTAATGTCATCTCCCATTTCAACTTTGATGACTTCCCCACTTTCTCTTACCTACCTAACAATGCTCTTAAGTATAAATATAGGATAATGATTTATCATTTTAAATGGGTTTATTTGAGGTGGTATAATCCGACCTTATTTACGTCGCATTCAAAGACTCAATCTGAATCTTTTAAGTAAAGAAAATGTGAAAGCCTGACCTCTTAGTAGGGTACTTTCGTATTTTTGAAATTAGTTTTTTTTCTCCCTATTAACTTAACGATTAATTAAGTTTTTCCCCCTCCAAGATAGCCTCATAAACACCTATTAATGTCAAAGTATGAGGACTACTTTGTAGTTTTGCAATAGTTTGAGGTGTGTGTTGCAATTATCTAGTCTATTAGATTTTGTCAGTTAGCCTTTATATTATGCTGATATATCCATTGTACAAACATGATCCAGAAATATATTCTCTGTTGTTACTCCAACGGCTATGGCCTCATTATCTCTCCTCTAACTTTCACTTGGTATCGGAGCAAGTGAAAGTTAGAGGAGAGATAATGAGGCCATAGCCGTTGGAGTAACAACAGAGAATATATTTCTGGATCATGTTTGTACAATGGATATATCAGCTACCACCGTCTTCTACACCAGTTGGGAGTCTGAGATCCTCACCTCCGTTCAACATGCAGTTTACTGGACTTGATTCTTCTTACCCACGTACCAGTTTGCCACCATTTCCAAATTTTATGTCGAATCCTTCTGGTGTTTCCAGATCTGCTCCTGCAACTCCGTTTGGAGCTAATTTATCTCAGACTTGCACTATCAAGCTTAACAGGGACAATTATCTGCTATGGAAATCAACCATTCTCCCCATTGTTCGTGGACATCATCTTGAGAGTCATCTTCTTCAGGCTGATGCATGTCCATCTCAGTTTCTGGTAAGCCCTGTTCATGGATCTATTTTGAATCCAGCTTTTGATGAATGGGTGACTATGGATAACTTACTAGTCGGTTGGTTAATGGCCTCAATGACTGAACAAGCACTGGTTGAATTGATTGGGTGTAACACCGCTTTTGAAGTCTGGAATAGGCTAGAAACCTTGTTTAATAATCGATCTGAGGCTAGGATTCTTGAGTATAAAGGAGCCTTGACAAGAACAGATAAAGGAACTAGGTCCATGGTTGATTATCTTGCCCTGATGAAGACCTATTCTGATGGCTTGGCTGCTGCTGGTTGTCCCATCTCCAATTCTGAGTTGATATTGTCTGTTCTTGGTGGTCTTGGTAAAGACTATGAATCGGTCATAGTCAACATTACCTCTAGGATTGGTTCTCTCACTTGGCCTGAAGTTCAGTCACAGCTAGTCACTCATGAACGACTGCTAGCTAGATTCAATCCTACTACTACTTTGGATGTTCCATCACCTGCTGCTAACTATGCTGCTCAAAAGAATGGGGGACCTAGATCTAGTTCTAGGCAAAACTCCAACTATGGTAATCAAGATGCTGGTAGAGGAAGAGGCTCTAGAGTCAATCGAGGTGGCAGAGGTAGAGGTAATGGAAGAGGTGGTCAGAACCAAGGAGGTCCTAGGCCAGTGTGTCAAGTCTATGGAAGAACTGGCCATACAACTGCTATATGCTATTATAGGTATAACTCTGCTTATACTGGTCCTCCTGTGAATAACAACAATGGGAATCAAGGTTTTTCAGGTTCAAATCCAAGACCAAATGCTGCTTATGTTGCCTCTGCTGATAACTTTGTGGATCCAAGTTGGTATGCTGACAGTGGTGCCACTTCTCACATTGCTTCTGATCTCAACAGTCTCCATCTGAATGCTGGTTATGAAGGATCTGACACCCTTCAAGTTGGTAATGGTGAGTCTCTAAAAATTTCTCATATAGGCCAATCTGTTCTTCCAGCCAAATTTAACTCTAATCTTTCTATAAAACAAATTCTTCATGTTCCTTCCATCACTAAGAATCTTATTAGTGTGTCCAAATTAACTGCTGATAACCCTGTGTATCTTGAGTTTCATTCTAACTCCTGTTTTGTTAAGGATCCGCTACCAGAGAGTTCTAGTGGAAGGAACACTTAGCAATGGCTTGTACCAGCTTCACATCCCTTCAAATTTGAGATCCCTTCACTCCAAAGTTCCAAGTGCTCAGCTCAGTCTCAGTCCTCTTTCCACTCATCTGTCTGAAGTCATCTCCAGCAGCTCTTCCAATAAAATAGTTAATCGCCTTTTGTTGCTTCGCTTTCCAGCTTGTAATTCGCCAATGTTTGGCATAGAAGGCTAGGCATCCTCTCGAGAGGTTCTCATCAGTTTTAAAGCTATGTAATGTGACCTTAAAAACTAATGATAATGTATCCTTTTGTGAAGCTTGTTGTTTAGAAAGCAACATGCTCTTCCTTATCCTAATTACATTTACTTCGCTTCTCGCTTTGCCTTTTGATTTGGTGCATTCTGATCTTTGGGGTCCAGCCCCTGTTCAGTCCTCCTCTGGTTTCACTTATTATATTCATTTTGTTGATGATTTAACAAGATATACCTGGATTTTTCCTCTAAAAAGAAAATCTGATGCATTGTCTGCCTTTTTACAGTTTCATACTTTTGTTCAAACTCAGTTTCATACTACCATTAAGTGCCTACAAACCGATTGGGGGGGAGAATTTAGGTCTTTTGAACAACATCTCAAAGAGTCTGGCACATCCTTTAGGCACCCCTGTCCCCATGCTCATGCTCAAAATAGGATAGTAGAGAGAAAACATAGATCCATAGCTGAAATGGGATTGTCTCTTTTAGCTCAAGCCTCAATGCCTCTTAAATTCTGGTGGCAGAGCTTTCAACATTCTGTCAGACTTATCAATTATCTTCCTACACCTATCCTTGGCCATAAGTCTCCCTATCAATGTCTTTTCAGCAAACTTCCTAACTATTCTCTTCTTAGCGTTTTTGGATGTGCCTGTTATCCAAACCTTAGGCCTTATAAATCCGTAAAGTTTCAATTCCACTCTCTCAAATGTGTTCACCTGGTCTCTCACCATCTCACAAGGGTTTTCTTTGTCTTGATCCTAATGGTAGACTATATATATCTAGAGATGTTACTTTTGATGAATACTCCTTCCCTTACAAAAAGGATTCCACTTCTACCACTGAAAATCTCCAATCTGCTAAGTCTGGTCCTTCTCTGGATCCTTTACTTGTTTTACCTACACCAATCCAGGTTTCTGCTAATCCTGATGTTCCACCATCTTTATCTTCTAATGCTAATCCTTCAAGTCCTGGAACCCCTGGTCCAGCCTCTCATCACACATCTCCTACACCATATCAGCAGTCTACACCCCCTATTTCTCATCAAAATTCCCCTGTCAACTTACCCCTTACACAATCTTCTTTTTCTCCTTCTGTGTCTCCTATTGGCACCTCTGTTTCTCACACTACCATTCCTGAAGTTGATCCTTTACAGTCCCTATGTCCTAGTCCTAGTCCTAGTCCTAGTCCTAGTCCTGTCCCTCAACCACCTAATTCTAACAAGCACTCTATGCAAACAAGGGCCAAGAGTGGCATCTTTAAACCTAAAACTTACTCCTTTCTTGCCACTTCCTCTTGTTCTGTGCCTGAACTAGAACCAACAAGGGTGTCAGATGCTTTGCAATCTTCAGTTTGGAAAGAGGCTATGGAGTCAGAATATAATGCTTTGATTAAAAACCACACATGGGACTTAGTTCCTAGATCACAAGCTCATAACCTAATTGATAATAGATGGGTATTTAAACTGAAATTGAATCCAGATGGGACTGTGAACAAGCATAAGGCCAGACTTGTAGCCAAAGGGTTCAATCAAACACCAGGAATTGATTATTCTGACACTTTCAGTCCAGTGGCTAGGGCTTCTACAATCGAAATCGCCCCTAGCACTTGTCAAGCTTTCTCTTGATCGCCCTTAAGACAGGTAGACATCAATAATGCCTTTCTCAATGGTACTTTATATGAATCTGTTTTTATGAAACAACCTGAAGGCTTTGTGGATAAGACCAAGCCAACACATGTCTGTCATCTAAAAAAGGCAATTTATGGCTTAAAACAGGCTCCTAGAGCCTGGTTTGATGAGTTGAGGAAACAGATGCTTCTATGGAACTTTGTTCAGTCTAGAGCTGATCCTTCCCTCTTTATTTTTCAATCTGGACAACATTTGGTTTATGTGTTGGTATATGTGGATGACATCCTTATTACAGGAAATGACTCACACAGAATACAGCAATTCATCACCTCCCTGCACAACAGATTTGCTTTAAAGGACCTGGGAAATCTTCACCACTTTCTTGGAATTCAAGTGAGGAGGGATCACACTGGTCTATATTTATCTCAGCATGTGTATGCTCAGCAGCTTCTTGTCAGATTAGGGCTGGAAAATCTGAAACCATGCCCTACACCTATGGTTCTCTCACCTATCAAGACCACTCATTCTGGCACTCCCATGGCTAATCCAACCATTTATAGGAGCACCTTGGGAGCCTTACAATACTTAACTTTTTCCAGACCAGATATCACCTATGCTGTTAATACCTTGAGCCAACATATGCAGTCACCAACTCTTGGACACTGGCAGCAAGTGAAGCATTTGTTGAGGTATGTTAAAGGGACTTTATTTTTTTGGCCTGCATTTCAAACCAGGACAGCCTCTTGCGATACATACTTTTAGTGATGCTGACTGGGGGGTTGATAAAATTGATAGAAAATTAGTTGCTGCTTATTGTGTTTACCTAGCTGGTTCACTTGTGTCCTGGTCATCCAAGAAACAGCAGGTTGTGTCTAGATCTAGCACTGAATCTGAGTATAGGGCTCTAGCTAATGCTGCTGCTGAAACACAATGGCTGTTGAATCTTCTGTCAGAGTTAAAAGTGCAGCTGGTTGGCAAACCTGTTCTGTGGTGTGATAATCTTGGAGCTGGTTATTTGGCACATAATCCAGTGATACACAGCAGGATAAAACATGTGGAATTAGATGTGCATTTTGTTAGAGACAAGGTGGTGCAAGGGGTCCTTGATGTCAAACATGTGCCTACCTATGATCAAGTGGCTGATCTTATGACTAAACCTCTTTCTGCAACAATGTTCCAACTGTATCGAACCAAACTGAATGTAATCGCTACACCCTTCAGTTTGAGGGGTGATGTCAAAGTATGAGGACTACTTTGTAGTTTTGCAATAGTTTGAGGTGTGTGTTGCAATTATCTAGTCTATTAGATTTTGTCAGTTAGCCTTTATATTATGCTGATATATCCATTGTACAAACATGATCCAGAAATATATTCTCTGTTGTTACTCCAACGGCTATGGCCTCATTATCTCTCCTCTAACTTTCACTATTAAAAGTCTTCAGACTGCCCTAGACTTTATATATTTCGCGTTTTCGGAGTGTTTTGCTAAAGATTGGGCCGCTGCCCTCAGCCACCATCCGGGAAGGCGCACGGGGAGACTTCCAGGCTTAGTTTCTAGAGCATTTTGCTTGATTTCTGTTGGAGAAGAAACTCATTTGATGGGTTGAACACTAAACTTTAGCGCTGATTCCGGATAGACTCCGATGTATATCATCGAGAGTTAATGTTGTAATTAAATACTCCTTACGGTGTAGTTGATGATGTGATTTTGAATTACTCGATTCCGATTTCGGGTTAATAGGAAATTAATGGCTAAAGTTGGTGAAATATGTGTGTCGGAGAGGAGTTGAAGGATGTATCAACTCTAGTCTACTCTCCTACATTGGAGAGATCAGAGCCTTTGGCTCTATACTTAAGACCTATGTGTGCTCTATTAAAAGGTGCCCCAAGGGGCAAGTGCTGTTTTGTGCAGGAGGAATGACCTAGATGAATCTTGGTTACTACACACGCGCGCGCCGCTGCCTCCGTCCGGCTGGCTCGAGCTCGGCTCGGTTGTTAAGTACTATTAAATTATCGGACATAATTTCTGTAAGAAATTAATCCAAAACTAACTATAATTAACATTTATTAAAGCGGTTCTGGAATATCTAGTGATTTTGTGTGAACGGAGAGTGATTAGATTAAGACCTAATTAGGACGGCCAAGCGCTAATCACACGGCTATTGAATTTTCCTGAAGGAAAAGTCGGCCGACTTATGTCATCCGTACAATGATAATTGAGTATTGACATCTCATCTCCACTATATAAAGAATACATATGAATGAGAATCTGACTTCGAATTTACTCTTGTATTATCCACTACAAAGAGTCTCATGTAAGTCATAGTTCTTGAGTCGTGTCGAATAGGAGCCGGAGCACTCAATAAGGTTCGCTGGAGCTCGGTTTTGAAGTGCCTCTAAATCTGAGACGTGAAACCATTGTATCTTGGGAGACAAATGCTACAACCGTTGGCAGGAGACCTGGGCAATTTGTCTTAAGAAAAAGAGTGTATATACTCAACTCGTTTAATTTATGTCCGGTAATTACATGATTCTTTCGTGAATCACTCCACACACAATATATTTTCCCAACAATTTCTGGGTTCGTTCAGCAGCAATTTCGATTACCAACAACAGTTTTAGGCTTTGAATCTCTTATTGAAGGTAAGATCTAATCTTTTCGTAGTTGTTCTTGGCTTTGATCATTGTAAGTTTAGATTATTGTAAGATTTATTTTAGATTCGTCGTCGGTTTGTTGATTTGCGTAAGATGTGGCAGTTATTTGTTGTTCGGTTCGTAGTTCGACCCATCATTAAGGTAATGCGTTCTTCGTATAAAAAAGTTCCGTTTTTAGCTTAAAAATTATGTTTTTAAGTTGTTTTGACTACTGTTTTATGTAAATTGCACGAAACTAGACATAATTATGTATTTTCGGGTTTCGGCCGAACTGTGTTTTTGAAACGTTGTTATGTTTTCTAGTTGCATTTCATTAAGTTGTTTTATATGTTCTAGTTACGCGTAATAGAGATAGGATGAGAGTTCGGTGTTGTTATGACTTTTGGATGCTCTTGCATGTTAGTATGGAATTTACACGAAGTCTATTACCTTTATGTGCTTCTATGTGTTTATAGTTATTTACCTTGCGATGTACTGAGCGGACGGTGTGATTCCCATTGAAGAATATTAAATTAAGTTTATTATTTGTGTTATTTGGCTTGTGATGAATATTTTTGAGTCTTTTATTTATTTTTAGTTGTAATTTTGAGTTTAAGTCTTTATTTCAACCAATAAAAGCCCATATTGGGCCTATTAGAGTCGAGTAAGCCTAATAAGTGGCGCCTAAGTCAGGTTATTATTTCCACATTGCTTAGTTGTTTATTTACTTGGAGTTTGTAGCACATTTATAGGTATTTGGAGTCATTGTTATGAACACAATACAATACAATAATTATTGAGTGAATTTATATAAAGTTTTCAAGCTTTTCGTGAGTATTCTTTCATAGAGTATTCGAATTTGAACTTATCAACGGTCTGAGCATACCGTGTGGCGTTTATATACCAAGGTTCTTAGGTACGGGTTATCTAAGGGTCAAGGTTATACCAAGGTTTTTCGTTATGGGTTAGCTAAGGGTCGTCGGGGTGCTCGTTGTTTATTGATACTTTTAATCGGTCCTTGGAAAAATTTGGATATGGTTCGTTTACGGACCAAATCAATTGGTATCAGAGCCAGGTTACTGAAGGTATCAAATATCCCTTGTTTTTCCTTTTCATTTTCTTTCCTTAATTATGGCATTTTTTTTCCCTATCATTATCACAACAACAAAAAAAAAAAAAAAAAAAAAAAAAAAAAAAAAAAAAAAAAAAACATGTATGAACAAAAACCGCAAAACTAAGTGTTTGGTAACCTCATTCAACACTTATTCTTAATGAATTAAGTGGTAGTTATATTTAGAGTATTTGATAACATTTTAACACATCACTTATTACATTAAGATGCACTGAATTTTAATACAAAATTTTCAGACTTTGGTCAACTACTTAGGGCAGCTGCAATAACCTATTTGAAAAAAAAAAGCATCTAAACATAAATAGCCCACACATTAAAAAGTTAAATTGCAAGTTGATTGTTGTTGGTTTTGACCCTTCAAAATTACACGTACGTAGTGGCTCTTCAATAGTGCAGAGATTGAAAAGCCAACCTTAGGCTTCCATAAATGGAAGAGTATGCTGATTATGTACTAATTTTTTCCTTACCCATCTACTTTTTGGATTGTGTAAGAAAAAAGTATAGAAAAAGAGGCCACTACTATCATCCTTAACGCTGAAAAGTTGGCATGCTTCGAAACGGGCTTAAAAACAAGATTCTACTAAGTTGGGCACTTTGGCGCGCGTTGACAGGTCTTAGCGCAAGCTAAAGGCCTTGAAAACTTTGGTGCGCGCTGACAAGCTTTGGCGCACGCTAAGAGCCTCAGGATGCATCATGTCCGTTTCTGTTCGTCTCTGATGCGCGCCAAAAAGCACCGACGCGTGCTAAAACCAATAGAAACATCCTGAATCTCGCTGCTTCACTTCAACATGCGCTAGAGGGGAACTGGCGCGTGCTAAAACTAACAGAAACATCTTGAACCTCATTGCTTCACTTCAACGTGCACTAAAGAGGCACCGGCGCGTGCTAAAGATCTCAAACACAAATCAGCAAGTCACTGATGTGGTTTGGCGCGCGCTAAAACACCCAGAAATGTGGATTTAGTGTTCTAACAACTACAAAACGAACCCATTTCGATTCTAACACTGAAAACAACAATACCTAACATTTCAACAAATCTGGGCAAGATTAAAAAGCTACTAACAACTAAAGATTCAGTTGAACACCCTTTTACCTCAAATCTTTTGAACAAAAGATGCATTCAAGCTTGAATCTTCAAGAGACACCAAGAACACTTCAAGAACACCACTTGCAACTTCAAGAACACTTTTAGATCCACAATCAACCCACTTCGAAACTATCACCAAAGACGGAAACTCTCTTAACCTCGTCTTTTTTCTCTCTTTCTTTTCTTTTCTTTCTCCCTCATTTTCTCTCATTCTCAGCCGCACCTTTCTCTTGGAAGGGAAATGAATAAGGTTTTGGGTGAATGGGGGTTTATAAAGGGCGGTACAATTCACATTTTGCCCTTACAATGTAACACAATACCCTTTAACAATTAAAACATGTTCCCATTAAAAAAATTCGAGACACAAAAAAGTGTAAAAAGACTTTTATACCCTTTTATAAAGATATGAGCCGAGTATCACAATTCCAAACGGACATGCTTGTAAAAAATTCTAATGAATTAATTTCAACTGCGAAAATTAAAAAGGATACGTTTTGAGTAATAAAAGATACATATATATAATAATAATTATATATGTATTCATGTTATCCATACAACTATAGTTTGTGAACATGATTTAAAATTCGAATCGAAGAATCGAATAATCGAAAGAGATCAACATAAAATAAGTGACCTTACAAAAAAAGAGTTTATCAAGAATTCAAATACATAAACACAACCACCGAAAAAATTAGGTTGTGCACGAAAATAGTCCTAGCATAGAGTATCATCTTCTTCAGAACCTATATCTACAAGGCTGTGCACGGAAATAGTCTTGGGTAGAGCACTATCTTCTTCATAACCTGTCTCTACAAGGTTGTGCATGAAAATAGCCCTAGGGTAATGCACCTATCTTTTTCATATTTGTGCGTGGAAAAAAAAATACTACTCCCTCCGTTCCGAAATAACTGAGGCAATTGCCAAATGCATACAAATTAAGGAAGTAATTTATTACATTGACTTTGATATGATATAGACTAAAATACCCTTAACAAACCTTTGGAATTTGTTGTTTTACTCTTTCAAAAAAACCTTTGGAATCCCTTAGTAAATAGGAAGTGTGTTAATAATGTGTATTTAATGCAGTGGAAGAAAAAATTTATAAAAAAAGGGTAAAGTGAGAATAATATATTAAATATTCCATTGAAATATGTACTGCCTCAGTTATTTTGGAACAAATCTTTTTGGCAACTGCCTCAGTTATTTCGGAACGGAGGGAGTAGGGCAGAACACCATCTTCTTCAGAATCTGTATCTACAAATTTCTTCCCAAACCGATGTTCTCCCCAAATTTGGTCCATCCTCTCAATGGGTACATTCTTAGTCTCATGCAGGCATTAACAAGTAAACAAACAAAGTCATGAACAAAACCCAAAACGCGAAAAAGAAGAAGCTCCCACCTTTAAAGAAGCAAAGCATTGGCAAGAAAATGTGAGCCACAACAACAGTGAACAAGAATTGTAATGCTATATTGATTGCTTGTGCAGCAGGCCTTATATCCAATGGAAATATTTTACTTGTAATTATATTTAGTGCAGGACACCAAGATACTCCAAATGAAGCAACATATATAGAAATGAATAGCAAAACTATATAGTTGTATGATTTACTCATTTGTCCTTGATCTCCTAGTTTAGCTATCATTACTCCTCCAACAATTACCAATGATAAAAACATCAGAATACCCCCAGTGCTTAGCAAAATTCGTCGTCCGAGCCGATCGATTATCAAGAGTGACAGAAACATTGAACATGCTCCTATTACACCAGTAATCACTAGGGATAGTAAGAGTGATTCGCTTTCACTCATGCCGAGAGTTCGGAAAAGTATAGGGGCAAAGAAGGCAATGACATTGATTCCTGTTAGTTGGTTAAAGAAAGGAAGGACCATGGACATAAGGAATTGTGGCCTGTATTTTCTTTTTAGCAAGTTCTTGAATGGATTTTTGACACTTCTTGAGATTTCACTTACTTTTAAAAGATCATTGAATTCTTGATCCAAATCCTGGGTACCTCTGATCTTGAAAAGCAATCGTCTCGCCTTAATTTGCACAAGCAGCATCATGATCATCACCAGCATTTTCAAGGATATTTATTGGGGTTTCATGTAGAAAAATGGATCCAATCATAAGAATTGGGAAGAACTTCTTCAAAAATGATTCCATTGATCACTACAAGAAAAAAACTGGTCTAAAGGGACGACAAAGTCGTTTTTGTCGTCCCTTTAAATATCTTTATTGGGACGACATTGTCGTCCCTTGAAACAAATTCAAACATAGTCAAAGTTTTGGCAGGATTTTTCGGAGGGAAACTTTAAAGGGACGACAATGTCGTCCCAACAAATAAAATATTAACCCCACCGTGTCAGCTAGGATTTCCACGTGGACGGGAATATTTAAAGGGACGACAATGGCGTCCCATTAAACATTTTTTCAGAAAATAATATGTTATGTACAAGAAATTATTAAATTTGGGTTTGTAGAGACGACCATTGTCGTCCCTTTAAAGACAATTAATTTTTCCTAATATAAAACGTTGAGTTAATAAATAAGATTCAGTTTATTATAAAATTCAATTCTAAATGGACGACATTGTCGTCCCATTAAACATTTTTAAGAAAATAATATGTTATGTACAAGAAATTATAAAATTTAGGTTTGTAGAGACGACAATTGTCGTCCCTTTAAAGTAAATCAAATTTTTTATTAATATAAAACGTTGTGTTAATAAATAATATTCAATATTTAATAAAATTCTAATATACATATTCTAATAAACATTGCGTTAAATTATAAAATTCATTATTTTTTTATAAAAATTCCTTTATCGAACGATAATACAGGTGATTCTGATAATACTCTCTACTATAGATTGTCAGTTCGTTATCGAGGGATTGATTTGAATCTCGGGGTTCGTTAACAAGCGATTGATCTCAATCCTGAGATCCGACATCGATTAAGCGATTTCAAGCTGATATCTTTCTTTGTAAATCAATGTGATAGTACTCTCTAGTATAGATCGTCAGTTCGTTAGCGAGTGATTGACTTGAATCTCGGGGTTTGTCACCGAGCGATTGATCTCAATCCCGAGATCCGTTATCGATTAAGAGATCGATTTGAATCTCGGGGTTCATTATAGAGCGAATGAGTTAGATCGTTATCGATCATTGTGATAGTATTACCTACTATGGCTCGATGCATCGTTATCGAGCGAATGAGTTAAGAATCGGGGATCGTTATTAAGAGATTGATTTGAATCTCAGGGTTCGTTATCGAGTGAATGAGTTAGATCGTTATCGATCATTGTGATAGTTCTATCTACTATGGCTCGATCGATCGTTATCGAGCGAAGGAGTTAAGAGTCGGGGATCGTTATTAAGAGATCGATTTGAATCTCGGGGTTCGTTATCGAGCGAATGAGATCGTTATCGTTCATTGTGATAGTACTATCTACTATGTCTCGAAGGATCGTTATCGAGCGAAGGAGTTAAGAGTCGGGGATCGTTATTAAAAGATCGATTTGAATCTCAGGGTTCGTATCGATCATTGTGATAGTACTATCTACTATGACTCAATCGAGCGAATGAGTTAACAGTTGTGGTTCGTTATCGAGCGATCAATTTGAATCTCGGGGTTCGTTATCGAGCAATCGATTTGAATGTAAGGCTTCGTTATCGAGCGAATGAGTTAGATCATTATCGTTATCGATCATTGTGATAGTAGTATCTACTATGGCTCGATCGATCGTTATAGAGCGAATGAGTTAAGAGTCGGGGTTCGTTATTGAACGTTCGATTTGAATTTTGGGGTTCGTTATCGAGCGATCGATTTGAATATAATATTAAGGTTTTTAATCGAAAACATGTAATATTATAGTTCATAAAATATTTTTTTTATTAAAGTTTCTTTAAAGAGACGACATTGTCGGCCCTTTAAACAAAAAATCAATTTTTTAATGAAATTTTGGGGGGAAAATTTGGCCGCCAAAACTTTTTTTGGTTTTAATGGGACGACATGTCTGTTAGATGTAATATCGCCGGACGGATCTAGATCCGCCCGATTACGCAGCGGAATAACAAGGATCACGATCAATATGAATTAAAGCATATAAAATAAATAGATTTAAACTACAGGAAGGTTAGAATTACTTACCAATCAAAAGATTAGATCCGAAGATTGAGAAGCCGAGATCCAAAAAGTTGAGATGCCACAGTCTTCCGATGTGTATCTCCAAGCAACAACCGGTGGATGTTGATCCTTGATGCTTGACCTCCTTGATATGCTACCCGGAAGATCCCAAAGATTTTCCCAACTCTAAACCCTAAGCTTGGCCGAAAATTCCAAGCTTATTTTGTGTGTATGTATGCGTGTATAAGGATATGTCAAAAGGCTTAGGAGAACTCTCTTTATATAGGAGAGAAATCCTTGTCCTCCAAGGATTTAATAATTAATACAAAAGCAATTATAATAATCCTTTTCCATAAAAGATACACCTACAATAATCTAGAATATATCTAGAATATTTAAGGATCAATCTAATATATTTTCCTTAATTAATTATTTAACAAATAAACAATTAATCACATGTCTTATAATTATCAAGAAAATTAATTCCTTAATAATTATAAGACACAACACGCCAACCCTAGTCAAATAAGGCTAGCACACGAATTCCACACTATTGGGCCGAGTTTACGAAAAATGTCTTTTCCATGTATTTTATTATTTAGTCCAATAAATAATAAATCGCACATCAATTAAATAGTCCAACTACTTAATTATTATTTGAGGCCCAACGTCAAGAAACATATTCATGTTAGGAGCCACATTGGGGACCATGGACCTATAACCAGTAGCCACAATAAATTAAATAAAATTATTCATCGAACAGAACAATTCTTATTCAATCTATTAATTCCGGGATTACGCCACCATAAACCCGAAACTGAACTCTATCGATTATAGATATATACTTACACTCTAATCATTGAGTAAAAGCGTCAATTGAGATAATCATTACATACGGATAAATCCTCCATAGACTGTTCGTTTTGATTCGGGATATTTCCGTAAACCCTTCTCAAAACATCTTATCATTATTTACCATTAACCCCCTAGTGATCAATTAGTTCATAACTAATATAATATGAACTGGGCCCATCGACCAGTTTCTAGGATTAACAAAGAAGGGAACTGTCTGTCTACTTCCCACAGGAAGGAATGGATTCCATATTTGTGAAGTCACAGACTACTCACTCATTCCAGAATAGAGTCAATGAGAAGTCTTCAGATCACATGTATCCAAGTGATCCTTAACTAACACATCAAACCCTACTTTGAACCAAGCAGTAGACTGTGATCACATCAGGATTGAGATTAATCCATATATGATCATCTTATGATTCGATAAGATTTCTCGATCATGGAATTATATCGAGAATTCAAATCAAATCGGTCCAGTCCTATATGATAGACATCATATATAAATGTCCCACTAGGTACCCTATACCGACGGTCCGGATAAGACGGTCACACCGTTAAATGTTCTGGGCGCATTATTGGTATATTAATCATGAAACCCATATTCTGATTAAATTCACCACGGACTAAATAGTTTTAAGCATATCATCACTAACTCAATCCTCGTGTTATGTGATTACATATCGATATACTTAGGGTTTTCAGCAGTGTATTAATATAAGCATAAATGCAAATATTAAGATGAATTATAAATCCTGTCAAAAACAATTACAGAAATTGTGTTTCGGGCACTACACCTAACAATCTCCCACTTGCACGATAGGCAAGTGATTAATTGTTTAGAGCATACCCCTTATACACAACATTCTCCCACTTGCTCTAAAAGCAAATGAGATATATCCCTCAATTTTGTACCCGCCAAGTGCATCAAACCATTTAGATGTCAAAATACACTCCGAGTGTGCCGCCGCAGGGTCAGTCAGTGACTCGGTGAGCATGCAACATCTAAATGCCATGCGACTTAGTATACTGATCCGTCAGGTTGTCAGCTTAAGACGATTTTTAGGATATAAACGTTTCCGGTCCATCCAATCAGGTGGTACTCTCCCAATATGCTTTTTTTTACCTCTAGTGACTGCGAAGATCCTTATCAGCTACCTCTCCACTGTTTCACAATGAAGTGGTATCGGCTTACCAGATCTGGAATTATTCCCAGATATAGAAGGAAATCCTTAATCTGACTTACAGTCAGAATCACACGAGTAAACACTGAGCCCGAGATCGACTTAACGATCATCCTTAATCTGACTTAAAGTCAGAATCAGTGTAATCAATTATATCCAAGTTCGCACCCGAATATACTAGCATATTATTCCTCATTCTCCAAAGATACTTGAGGACGTACTAAACTTGCTATTTAATGCTTGAATCCAAGATTCGATTACCATTAACTTGTGATAACTGACTTTCTCTTATCAAAAAGAGAGTCTATCCCATTTTCTATACATCTGAAGGTTTAGAGAAGCATTCCATGAGAGGTACGGTAGGACTACTTCGTTGAATATTGCATACAAATATGCAAAATCATCTTAACCAATAGGACAGATAGGATTGCCAATGACTTATTCTTGAGAATTTGAGCTAATCAAATCCTTTAGAATGTAGTCTGATTCCCTTTATAGAGAACCTTGGCGTGTCAGTTTCCGACTTCAGATAAAACACCCATGTTGTTTCCAAATGTTTCAGTGTTACCATTCATGAACACTCATGTATATACTACTTTACCATTATTGACATCCAGTCTAAGAAAGACTTATCAATATCCTGGTCAAGTCCACATACTTGAAATACGTGACTTTTAAATGACCTAGAGGTTTGCTTTAATCCACAAAGGATATAAGCCTTGGTTACGAATAAATTCAGACCGATTGTTCAGCAAAAAATTCCCTAAGAATCACCCCAATTTTCTGCTTTCTAATGAATCTGCCATTTGTTCTTAGCTAAAACCCTTATGTTCCGAATGAATTCAGATTCCGTTTGTTCGGCAAGAAAGTCCCAGTGAATCACCCCTATTTTCTGCTTTCTAACGAAATCAAACAAGACCAAGTGGTGAGAGAGTTCACGGTCTGGTTAACTCTCTACTTGTTAGGGAATCACCCCTAGACCACTCAGCTTTGTACCGAAAGTTAAACTTTCTATTCATTCGACTCTTATCATGTAGATCCAATTACTCCCACTGGGTCTGAGACACTCAGGTGGTTCTACTAGAGTGTGAACAGAACTGGAGTATCAAAACTCCATTCACAGGGTTATGTCTTTTAAACCAACCTCTATTGATCAGAATCCTATACGGCCCGCAATGAACCATAGGTTATCAATCACCTCTGTAAACTGCAAAGTCTTCAGAAAACCACAATAGGTAATGGTTAAACCATAATCCCATTGCATTCTTGGTGGATCGATATTCTGATCTAGTATTAATTATCAGTGTTATCACCAACAACCAATGTTGGACGTGGTCTGATCTAATCAGTTAGTAACTACCTTGAGTAACCATACTCCAAAGTCCAAGGTTGTTATTCATAGACCCTTTCAGAAGGGGTTTTGACAGTATAACCGTCACTTTCTGATCTTAAGAATCTTATAACCAACCTTTACTCACCGTATAAGATATTGCACGAACAGTCATCATCTGAACGTGTACACAAAATTTCCAGTCCTACCTTCAAGCACAAAGTGCTAAATGCCTATATTGACGGAAGTGGGGTGAACCGAATTCACTTCTTATCCACAAATTTGTAAGCATCTTCTAGGTAGACTTCTCGGTTTTACATGATAGTGTAAACCGTTATTTCACAACCAATATCTTAAATGAGTTAAGCAGTGTGTTGTAGCACATTAACAACTATATGAGGCAAATTCATGGTGTTATCCCTCAGTGGATAAATTCCACTGGGAGGCAGGCCGATCATCAGTCCCAAGACTATGCTATGGCCTATTACTGAGCATAGAATACTCTATCTCTGGTGAAATCAGAGATACCTCCAAATATTTTAGATAATCTTCAAGGCGTTTGAGTAGTTGTCTCGACGAGATGTCACTACTCGAAGCTCCTTCTAACTTGTATCTTTCACAAGACCCCGAAGGTCATTATGAACAAGCTATGTTACTTCTTTAAATCTATTACCCTTTCCCGATTGAAAGGAAGCTTAGTCATTGTTCCTTTTGAGACAGTGTTCCTTGACTGGGAGATAGGAATCACCCTAAGCCAGTCTTCAAATCTTGTCTTTAGGAAATATGCACTATTTAATAGAGTATGAAGAAGTGTTTATCTAAATACGGAAACCTTTTGCCTTTAATAGTTTAAGATGTGTTACATATACCTTTTCAGCATTTCTTAGTGGTTCTGACTTTATCAAACAAAAGTCCGAGTCTTGGATTCGTGCTACAAATGTCATATTCACTTTCTATAAGAAAAACAAATTATCGAATTGAAAGTGAATCCATTCGTTCCAACGAATCTGAAAACAGAAAATAAATTTTCTGTGATATTCAAGGATTGAATCCGAAATTCATTTCCTTATATCACTCCCACTATTTTAGCTGAAATAACTGCCCGTTGTCTACTCTAATTATCGTTTAATGCATAGCTACCTTGTTCTTCCAAAGAACTTAGCTTTCGAGGAAATCGTTAAGGATGCATTGGTCAGTGATCCGAAATCACTTTCCTTATCCTCTGATTTTCTATTTATTAATATTCCGTTTTAGCCTTAAAACTACTTAATTTAGATGACTATCACATATAGACATTCTTTCCCATTCTTGACTTTCCTTATTTGGAAACAGTCTCGAACTAGCAGTTCATATGAGTAGACACTACTCGTGAACTATGGGATGTCTACTGATAGTGTTACTCGTTTGGACTATTTGATTTTTCTAATAAATCAACAAATCATAAGGTTAAAGCTTCCACTAGTTTATCGGTTCCAAATACCGTCTAACTAGCAATACTTTATTTATGATTTTTCAGAGATTAGAAAATCACCAGAACTAAGCTCCCACTAGTTTATCGGTTCCAAATACCGTCTAACTAGTAATGCTTTGTTCATGTTTTTCCAGGAATGGAAAAAACTCTTGTGCAGTCTCTTACACATTTCTAATGATTCAGAAAACAACAAATCATAAGAATAAAGCTCCACTAGTTTATCGGTTCCAAATAACGTCTAACTAGCAACAATTTATTTATGATTTTCCAATTTTTCAATTAGAAATTTCTTGTTTGATTACTCACACAATTAAAATTCACTAATAGAATTTTATATAGTCCTACATCATCTTTGAACTAAGTGCGTCTCTCGTTCAACACGAGTGACAGCAGTGACATACCTATACTATGTCACTTAAGATTTAAAGGCTCAAGAGGAATATCTCTTCCGAAATTAATTGCATTCTTCGATGAGTTCAACGTTCTTGTTACTTTCCACTTTTAACGAAGTCATTACACTAGCAGTTTAGTAGCCTAGAGATGATAGTTGTAAATAAAATTGACAGAAAAGATTCATACATACACGACTAGATAAATTTTAGAAATTATAAACTGTAAAAGTCTATCCTACCATTCCATAGATTTAACGTCGCATCGTACCGCCGCCTAGGGGGTCGGTATCAGCACGATGACGGTTAAACTGAGACAATCACTCTCGATGATTAAACTTTGAGAATCAATAATCTCTTGGGAATCGTACATCCCATACTTTAATTGTCAATTACCTTCCTTTTTCAGCCAAGATATTTCCTAAAATATCCTGATGGGTGTGACCTACTATATCAGACCTTTAAGTACGCCCTGAGTCCTCAAGATCCTATCCTTTCGGAGACCAAGCCTTGAATTTTGATAGCGGTGAACACCATCCGAAGGGGGCCGAAATCAAAGCGGCACGAGGCGTCACCATTCTCTCACTTGCTTGCATCTATAGTAGAGGCCGTGGGGTCGCTGTCGCCTTCCCCGCTCCCACTCAATATTTTGAAAAAGTGGTGGGTTTACTGATCGCGGTTTTGGACTTGACAATATTTTAAGAAACAACAAATCATGTACCCGAATGGTGTCGGTAATGTAGGCAAGCCTATCCGTCTTATTCGTTGGAACGTATGTGACTGTCGGTCGGATCCGGCTAAGAGAAGCCTCGTTTAGCCGTAAAGGCTTGTCGGATAAGCTAAGTCTTGCCGAACGCCCGTGCAAACGTCACACGTGGAGGGTGAGTCGATCGAGCCGTAGCTCAGTTGAACTTACCCAAACATGGTTAGACCATTTCCGAACCCATGTATCATGATTTTCCGATTTCTTAAATCGTCAAACTTTCCCGTAGACACTACGGAACAAACCCGCAATCTCGTTCCGATTTAAGGTGGGATTCACCGAGAATCCATCACCGAAAACTTAACGATTGACAAAACCCGGTTCCTCGGTTCTATAATTAGTTTCTAATAATTAATTTCCACAACAATTAATTAAAACTTAAACTAATTAATCGAGTTGAATACATGCCTAATTAATTATCTAGAATTAAATAGTTACATGTATGCATATGGAGTGGAATTCATGATATGATGCATGTCATGGCAATTTTCCGGTTCTACGCATACATCCTAAGCATACATACTGGTGCGGAAAATAAACATCAAAATGGATCGTTGGTACCCCCGTATCTAACCTATTAAAAAAAATAAACAAACCCTAACTAGGGTTTACTATTTTCTAATCTGCTGCTGCATTTTATCGATGATCGGACATCCAAACGAACTTTGATCGTCATGAAATTTTATACACCTGTTCTTCGCTCCTCCTAATTAAATCTGAACGGTTGGATCTTCGTTTCAATGGTCCAATCTCTTCCAGAAATTCGACGAACTGACAGCTGGGGCTGCAGTGCTTTTACAACACAGCAGCAAGTTTATTGCAACGATTGGACATTGAGAATTACTCCGATCGACACAAAATTTTGAGGGCCTGTTCTTCAACTTATATTCTTCATCCTGACCGGAGAGATTGTCGTTTCAATGGCTCAATCTCCGGGAATAAATAAAAACCGAACAACAACAAAACAGATCTACTTCTAGGAAACTAAAATTACAAAATTTCCTATACTCATATAACCGAATTTATATGAGTTTACAATAGATCTAACGAGTAAACAATACCAACCCCAATCCATCTCTTCAATCACAACATATCAAATCATTCATCATCATGATTTTCGAATTTTTTAAAAAACGAAAAAAAAAACCAATGCAATCTAAACATGCTATTTCCACTCCTAGATCTATCAATTATATACTTTAATTTATAGATCGGAGTCTCTGCTACCACTTGTTAGATGTAATATCGCCGGACGGATCTAGATCCGCCCGATTACGCAGCGGAATAACAAGGATCGCGATCAATATGAATGAAAGCATAAAAAAAATAGATCTAAACTACAAGAAGGTTAGATCTACTTACCAATCAAAAGATTAGATCCGAAGATTGAGAAGCCGAGATCCAAATAGTTGAGATGCCGCAGTCTTCCGATGTGTATCTCCAAGCAACAACCGGTGGATGTTGATCCTTGATGCTTGACCTCTTTGATATGCTACCCGAAAAATCCCGAAGATTTTCCCAACTCTAAACCCTAAGCTTGGCCGAAAATTCCAAGCTTATTTTGTGTGTATGTATGCGTGTATAAGGATATGTCAAAAGGCTTAGGAGAACTCTCTTTATATAGGAGAGAAATCATTGTCCTCCAAGGATTTAATAATTAATACAAAATCAATTATAATAATTTTTCCATAAAAGATACTTCTAGAACAATCTAGAATAAATATCGAATATTTAAGGATCAATCTAATATATTTTCCTTAATTAATTATTTAACAAATAAATAATTAATCACATGTCTTATAATTATCAAGAAAACTAATTCCTTAATAATTATAAGACACAACACGCCAACCCTAGTCAAATAAGGCTAGCACACGACTTCCACACTATTGGGCCGAGTCCACGAAAAATTTCTTTTCCATGTATTTTAGTATTTAGTCCAATAAATAATAAATCGCACATCAATTAAATAGTCCAGCTACTTAATTATTATTTGAGGCCCAACGTCAAGAAACATATGCATGTTAGGAGCCACATCGGGGACCATGGACCTATAACCAGTAGCTACAATAAATTAAATAAAATTATTCATCGAACAGAACAATTCTTATTCAATCTATTAATTCCGGGATTACGCCACCATAAACCCGAAACTGAACTCTATCGATTATAGATATATACTTACACTCTAATCATTGAGTAAAAGCGTCAATTGATATAATCATTACATACGGATAAATCCTCCCTAGACTGTTCGTTTTGATTCGGGATATTTCCGTAAACCCTTCTCAAAAAATCTTATCCTTATTTACCATTAACCCTCTAGTGATCAATTAGTTCATAACTAATATTATATGAACTGGGCCCATCGATCAGTTTCTAGGATTAACAAATAAGGGAACTGTATGTCTGCTTCCCGCAGGAAAGAATGGATTCAATATCTGTGAAGTCACAGACTACTCACTCATTCCAGAATAGAGCCAATGAGAAGTGTTCAGATCACATGTATCCAAGTGATCCTTAACTAACACATCAAACCCTACTGTGAACCAAGCAGTAGACTGTGATCACATCAGGATTGAGATTAATCCATATATGATCATCTTGTGATTCGATAAGATTTCTCGATCACGGAATTATATCGAGATTTCAAATCAAATCGATCTAGTCCTATATGATAGACATCATATATAAATGCCCCACTGGGTACCCTATACCGACGGTCCGGATAAGACGGTCACTCCGTTAAGTGTTCTGGGCGCATTATTGGTATATTAATCATGAGACCCATACTCTGATCAAATTCACCACGGACTAAATAGTTTTAAGCATATCATCACTAACTAAATCCTCATGTGTATTCCATACACTGAGTTATGTGATTACATACCGATATACTTAGGGTTTTCAGCAGTGTATTAATATAAGCATAAATGCAAATATTAAGATGAATTATAAATCCTGTCAAAAACAATTACAGAAATTGTTTTTCGGGCCCTACACCTAACAATGTCGTCCCACAAAAGCATGTGTCCTCCCATTAAATGTCCCATATAATTTAAGAATTTTATATGATTTTTAATTATTTTGTATAATTTTAATACTTTAATGGGACGATAATGTTGTCCCAAAAAAGCCCTGTCGTCCCATTATACTTTCAACCTAAACTAAATCGAGCAGCCTCTTCTCCTTCTTCATTTCTATTCTGTGAGCAGCCTCCCTTTCTCAAAAAAGAAAAAGCTGCGATTATTCCTCCGGCAGCCGCCCCCTCCTTCAACCACCCGCCCCTCCCATCCTTTTGTCACCACCCCAACCCGATTGAAACATGCCCCCTCTGTTCCGATTGAAACATGCCCCCTCCTCTTTGCGCCTCCTCATCCGGCAACCACAATCTTCTCTGGCGAACTTCGGCTGTCACCTCCGGCCAGCAGCAGCACCTCAGCAACACAACAACAGGTATGTCCATCCATTTCTTTCTTTTACAATTTTTTTTTTGTTAAGTTTTGATTCTGGCACTCTCTTAGAGCCTTTATTTTTATTCTTTCTTTTGATTGAACATCATGAACCATGTTTCCAAAATGTGTATTTTTTGATGAAAGTTGAAAGTTGAAATTGATTGGAGCAAGGTTATGTCGTGAGTTGTTTGGTGTTGTTTGGTTTTGGGCTTGGTAAGTTTACATTGGGACATGGAAGTTGATAGTGTATGAGTATGGTGTAGGTAAGCATTTTTTCATGTATATGTTCATGTTGAGATTGATTGAGGCTTGATGGTGAGATTGATGCTTATGGTGAGATTTGTTGGTGTAGAAGGAGTTGGTTATAAATTTGGTATTGTTCGATTGTAGTAAACTTTGGTATTGTTGATTTGGTATTGTAGTTTTGAGAAGTTGGGAAATTTGTTATTGGTAGTAATGAAATTGTCCATATTGATGGTTTGATCATGCATAAGGGTGCTGTTCCTACCCAAAATGGTACTGAAAATGGCTCTGTTTCAGAGACCATTGTTATTGGAAATATTGATCACACTTACACTTAGAGTGAATGTGTTTTAAGTTTTAAGTGTTTTAAGGAGATTCGATGATGATTTTTCACAAGCTCTCTTCCAATGCCATAGGTTTTGTTAGGATTGGGTAGTGTTATTGATGATTGTAGAAGCCTTATTTCATGTTATACTAACTTAAGTGAGATACTAACTTAAGTTATTGTGGTATGTCAAGTTATTGTGTATCAGTGATTTCAAATGGAACAAGACAAGTCATGGTTGTATATTGACAGAATGAAACTTGAGTTTGATAAAGGGTTGAGAGAATTCATTAAATACGCACGGCAATTTCTTAACGATGAAGGTACGACGGAAGATTAGTCTAGTTTAGCTATAAAACACAACAACAATAAATAAGGGCAAACAAATATCCGTGCCAAGAAGGTGTGACCACGTGGACACACATTAAATGTTTTTATTATTATGAACAACATAACTTCGGTGAAACCGACGGCCGTTTGCAGTACGAACGTCACTAAAATTGACGTTGGAATACCAAATCACATTTTATATCCTTCAGATCGTATAGAAAATGAGTGAAACACATTTTCAAGCATATTAATGATCTGGAAGCTAAGGTGTCCCGGGACATTTGACCGTGTAGTTATGGTCCGATTATTGTTTTTCTATAATGTTTCATTACGTAAAGTCGAAGCTAAAGGGATCGACTTTATGACATTGTTCTCCGATACATCGTATTGTGGTTTATTTTGTAGGTGGAAAGTCCTGATAGGACTGGAAGAGAAGTGATTCACAATCTTCACGTCCCTAAAAAAGAGCTACATCTTGCAGAGAATGTGATATGTTTTTGTTGCTCGCATTGTCTTTTGCCTTGGATTTGTTACGGTTTAAGCTTACGCGATTTATTTCACGTTGGAGATCTATTCTTTGGTATTATCGTTTGTAACGATTTATGTTGGGCCCGTCGTGCCTTGCACGGCTCAGATTCACTAGTATAGCAAATATAGGCTAATAAACTCAACAGACAAAACTAAGATATGTATTGTAAAACAATTTTGGACAAAATACGTAATCTGTCAAAACAGTCAAAGTATGGACAAAGCACGTCACAATTAATGTTGATATTATTCCCAATAATGCGAAGCCCCATTTCCATTATATAGTTGGGAAACTTGAAGAAATATGCCCGAAAAGAAAATGTTTGGAAAAATATGCCTGAAAAGTAAACATTTGGAAAATATGCCTGCTTCTGACGCACGAGGGCCGCACGCGCGCCGCATGAGGCACGCAGGAACAATTTGCGACGCATGCGTGACGCATGCGTCGAGGCATATTTAATTTATTCTAAACATTTACTTTTCAGGCATAGTTCTTCAAGTTTCCCATATAGTTTTAATATATTTGATTGATAATAAAATGATATTCATTGATTAGTATAATTCCGTTATATTATTATTAATACTTCATAAACATGCAATGAATACCTGTAAAAAAAATAATAAATGGACAAATATATAC
Organism: Gentiana macrophylla; assembly: GCA_026214975.1. Classification (NCBI taxonomy): domain Eukaryota; kingdom Viridiplantae; phylum Streptophyta; class Magnoliopsida; order Gentianales; family Gentianaceae; genus Gentiana; species Gentiana macrophylla. Next base: position 78,103,254 of record CM047816.1, read on the forward strand.
ACATGACAGTTAAAGGTAAAAAGCAAGCATGCATATCATTTGAAATTATTGAAACACAAATACAATTGCATCAAGTGAAACTAAAATAAAATAAAATAAATCTTGGTTTTACAACATTTGAAAATGAAAATTAAACATAGATAATTATGTAATGTACCAACAGATATCTCACTGGGACAACTAGTGAGATCCAAGTGCAACTTGCAAATCATAAGTTCCTTATAGGATTATAAATCCAAGTGCAAACATTTGCCGTGGCTTAGTGTCTGCTTTTAGTCATGGCCTTTGCTTGCTTCTTGTCATTTCTTACATGTTTTTTTTTTCTCTTTCCAGGAGGAGATACTTGATGAGACTGACGAGTACGTAAACATTCACAACAAGTAAGTGTCTCCGTTCTTGTTTCTCTGATTGCTCTTTTCGCACTTGCTTAGGCATCTGCTTTTCCTCGGACAATTTTTTGGTGTTTGTCAAAGCTTTATAAAAAAATTTCAAAGCATGCAACCCTTACACGAAAGGGTAAGTACATATCATTTCAAAAATACATGTATCTGAAAATCCGAAAATGCATATCCCTTCATGAACTGATGCATGCATTGGTATAGGTTTCGGGGGTGTTGCCCCCGAACCCCACGAGTTGACGCTGCCCCTCGACCCCTGCGAAGGGACGCTGCCCCCTCGACCCACATGACTGACCGGGCGGTGTCGAACCCCGCTTCGTTATGATAACATTAATTCGCACGGCAACTCAGTATGCAAACGATAATCAAAATATTTATTTATGAAAAATATCTAACAAGAAGTATGTTTTTAAAATAAATAAATATATATATATATATATATATATATATATATATATATATATATATATATATATATATATATAACCTTCAACTAATAGGCCAATTTGGGACTTCTTACCCTTGCTTCAACAAATGCCAGTGTACTACCCATGAGGACATATGAAACTCCTAAAAGTATATATATACATGCATGATTGACTGTTTCAAGTATGGACAAAACTAAATATGTGTTGTAAAACAAGTTTTGGCAAAATACGTAACCTGTCAAAACAATCAAAGTATGGACAAAGCACGTCACAATTAATGTTGATATTATTCCCACTAATGCAAATTAAGCCCCATGTTCATTATATAGTTTTAATATGTTTGATTGATAAAAAAAACGATATTCATTGATTAGTATTATTATCAATACTTCATAAACATGTAATGAATACCTGCAAAAAATAATAAATGGACAAATATATACACATGACAGTTAAAGGTAAAAAGCAAGCATGCATATCATTTGAAATTATTGAAACACAAATACAATTGCATCAAGTGAAACTATAAAAAATAAAAAAAAAAAAAAAAATAAAAACCCTCTTGGTTTTACAACATTTGAAAATGAAAATTAAACGTAGATAATTATGTAATGTACCAATAGAGATCTCACTAGGACAACTAGTAAATATTGTTATACTTAATTATTAATAATCATGATATAGGTAGAGGAGCACCATTCCATTCACTCAAACAATCCAACAATGGATCAATCAACTTCCCTTCATTTATTGCATTAAACACTTTATCAAATTCTTCCCCAAGTGAAAGTACCTTCTCACCAGTCAAGAAACCAGTCTTCAAATCCTCCCTTATGAACTTGTACAATGGGTATGATCTGCAACTGTTGGTCCCTTGAAAAGGCTAACACAAGTTTAGGGGGGGTGAATAAACTTGTCACAAAAAACTGAGTTTAAAACAAATTATAGTTTAGATAAAACTTGTGTGGAGTTGAGCTGACTAAGCTGAGATTAAATCAAACTGACTTAAGCTGAAACTGAGTCAACCGGCAGCGGATATAAATTTAGCCTTTAAAATGATCTTATTATTCTGTTATGAAAACTGAGTGTTGTCAATTCTGGTGAATGTCAGTTGTGACTGTGAGATGTATAACAATCAAATATCACAATGCTGTAAGTAAATGCTAAATAAAGTAAGTAAATGCGTAAAGTAAATGAGGCGGATGTTATAGAGGTTCCAGGTGGTGTAATCCTGTACGTCCTCTCTTCCCCTGTGGTGCGGAGGAAAATTCCACTAGAACTTCTTGAGGTGAATCACACAAAAAGTCCTAAACAATAGTCCTTGGCTAATCCTTAGCTTCACTATCTAAACAATTGTAGAACATGTAGAATTGCTCGCTTCTTCAAATGCTTGAACCACTCGGTCCTTAGAGGTAGGATTGCCTCTTCACCACTACCACCACAAACACAGTCTACCCGATCGCTGTCATTACAATCTGTCCTTGACAAAACCTTCCCGGTTTGCTTCACAGTCTAAACCTTTGAAATAGAATCAAAGTTGGGCTGAGAATCAATAAATTGATTCTTGTTTGTGGTTCTTCAAAGTGTTGAATCCTTGATAAATTCTTTGTAGCTTTGAACACTTGAAGAAATACTAGGTATGATCTTGTTGTAGTTCAGTGATGATAAAAATTCAAATAGAATGCACAAATTGCTTGTTAAATCTTGTATATGCTCTTGCTCTATATTTTGTTGTTGGTGCAAAGTCTTCTATTTATAGTGTGAAGTCCAACGTTCATCTGGCTTTGATTTGAATTGTATATCTTGCAACGGTTATATTTTCTGACCGTTCCTGCTGTGTCAGTGACTCATCCAATGAAATTTCTTTCTTTACAACGTTCGATTGTACTTTCAGTTTGTTGGATGGTCGACTTATAAAATCGAGTTTCCTTGTCGCTTTTTAAACTACCGCTTCTAACTCGACTTGGAGCATTAACTGAGATTTTACTCTTCTTCAAATATCAGTACTCCAGTTTTCATCTGATTTCCATTGACTTAATCAGAGTACACCATGATACATTTAACATCTAAGAATTCATTGACCTTATGATTCTTAGGTCTTCATATAGGATCTATAAAGTCAGTTCAGGTTACCACAATCTTGCCTTAAGTCCAACTTTACAGTCTCGACATCTAATCTTCATAACTGAGTTTGAACCCTCAGTTCTTCATTCTTCAATAACTGAGTCTGTGTCCCTCAGTTCTTCCATCTTCTAGATAAGCCAACTGAGTCTCAGAACTCTCAAATAACTTACCTTCTTCAGTAGGTGTATCCAAGTCAGTTTGTTTGTCTTGATGAATTCCAGTTTTCTAATTGATTCCCAGTTTTCAGTTTTACGACACACTAATAATTACAGTGCTTGTCTAATGTAACTTATACAAGAATCAGACTCTAATAAAACTTATGCATTCAGTTCTAGACATCTTTTAGCTTTCCACTATAACAAATTGGCTTCAAGACTTCATCAAATGGGGTTAAGATAACATTATAATAAATAAGATGAATTATCATCAAAACACAAATTTTATTTCCAACAATTTCCCCTTTTTGATGATGCCAAAACTCTCCTAAAAAGAAAAGCTTAAAGATCAATACAATAATAAAACTCAGAAATCGAAACTGGTTTTCAATAGAGTGAGCAAAATCGGATACAAGCATTTTGTTCAAATGTCTATAATTAAAGATTGAGCTTCTTCTTAGCTTTTTGCATAACTAAATCATATCTTTTTGTCTTGTCATACAGACGAAAATCTTCTTCAAGTTTGGAGTCTTCCTTTGAAAAGGTCTTGTTGTAATCAACTTGACTACTTTCTTTCCATCTTCTCCATTGAATTAGCTTGGGTAAGCTTGAGTCTTCCAGATAGTATTTTTCAAATTCAGTTATATCGACTTTCATTTGTTCAACCTTATCTTTGATCTTCAGTTTGTCTTCAATCCTTCGATTCTTCTTATGTTGTGCAATCTTTTGCTTTGAGTAAATATCAGACAAAAAGTAGTTCAAGGATTCTTCGAATGTTCTGTCCTTGTACTTGGCTTTGATAGGATTGTAGTCTTTGACAAACTGCGTCCACAGATCCTTTGTAAGAGTAGCTCTTCTATCTCCAGGTTGATTGTATTTTGCAATGAGTTGATCTTCAGTTAACTCTTTCTTCAAAAACTTAGGATCTGATCTGTATCTTTTTAGTTCTTCTTCAAGTTTCTTCATTTCTTTGAGTAATTTCAGCTTTTCTTCTTCAGCTTCCCCCTTTTTGGCATCATATAACTGATCTACCAGAGCATGGGTTGCCTTTTGATCTTCTGAAATTTGTCGTTGAGAGTCAAGTACTTCCTTGAGTTGAGTTTCTAACCCGTAGATATGCTGATTAATATGCCAATGAGCTTGAGCATGAGTTTCTCTATCTACAGCGGTTGAATCTTCAAGTTGTTGTTTGAGTAAAACAATTTCCGAAGCAGAACTTGAACTTGCTTTGTGAATCATCTCTAGTCTTGCATGAACCGAAACATCAGTTTTAGTTCTATAATCAAGATATTTAGAGATGTTTGATAAGAGACCATTCTGTGTATCTCTTAGACTGAGTACTATTTTCAAGTTGTCATGAACTTTGGCCAATTCTTCCTTAGATAGGAAATCAGAGGGATCATATGTAGCTTCCACTTGATCCTTGTCCTGAGTATCAATAACCATCAGTTGTCTGATTTCATCACCTGCTTGCTGATTGACATTTGTCTGGTTTTCAACAGACAATGCTTGTTGCTGTGGTACAGTTTGCGTTACGGGATGTTGTGATTGAGTGATTGCTTGCAAAACTGTAGTATCATCAGCTTCTTTTCTTGGCCTATCATGATCGTCATCATCCTTTTTCTGTGAACTGTCTTTAGATGATGTGCCTGATTCTCTTCTTTTTGCTAACTCAGTAAACCTTTTGAAACAATTGTCCAGAAATTCCTTAATAGGAAACAGAGAGTAAAGACTCCAAGAGTGATTTTTCTTCAATCTGTGAATTTGCATCACGAGAGTCTTCTGGTTGAAGTTTCATTTTCATCAGCTTTATGATTTTGTCAGCTTCAAAGACTGGTGTCAATTGTTGAACTGACTGCTGTTGTGTTTGAGAAGTGAGGTTAGCAATGACATTCTCTTGGGTATCTTCAGTTGTCAATTGTTGTTCCCCCTCAGTAGGTGCTATCTCACTTGAGATCTCAGGGTACAAGCATCTTACAACTGATCTTTCTTCTGCAGATACTGATTTTCGCTTGGTCCTCTCAGATTCGGGCTTGTCTTTGAGACACGCTTGACCGCTTTCCTTCCTGTTGGAAAGTTGTTTCGTGATTTCCTTTGAAGTCACAGCTTCTTGCTTCCTTTCCTTCCTTGATTCTTTCCAAATAAAACTGAATGATTCCACTAAGAGTTTTCTTTAGTCGAAATCTGCCATCAGTTACTTGTCCTTCAGCTTGAGCTTTTGCCATACTTTCTAATTCAGCAATATGTTGCTTTTTGAATTGGTTGACTACATAACCTGCCCAATTGAATTCAATGTTCTCCCAGATTATGTTCATTAGCAAAATATTTTCTTCCGAAAGTATACTAATCCCTTTGGATTTTCCAATGACGTGTTTGCTGAGCCATCTGCTGAGGTGTCCAAATTCTGGCTTGATTTTGTCGACATGAACTCCAGGTACGATTGGTTCTGTAGACGAAGTCATCATTCTGAGAAAGGCTTCTTTCTCCATTGGTAGGGTTGCTAACTCTGTTGAAGTTGCTGCTGTATTTGCGAATCCAAAGAGTGATCTCATGACTCTTTCATTGAGTACAATGCGATCTCCACGAACTGTAGTAGTTAAGGAGTCCCTGATCAATCGCATATTTTGCCAAAACTGCAAAATTCCTTCCACATCTCGTTTTGCTTTGAAGCGAACTTCGAGAAGGTTGTTTAATCCTGGTTGCTTTTCGATTTTATCTCGTATACAACTGGCTAACAGAGTGTTTTGACACAAAGCTTCATACATATCGAGTGTTAGTTCATCCATCTTTGTGATTAAGCGACTGTCTTTCGAATCAATTGCGGTGGCCATGTTTGAGTGTGAACACGGAGAAATTTATTTTGAAGGGTAGGTTTGAAAAGAGTCTGTTTTTCTTAAAAGAAATATTAGTGTGAAACGAGATTGAATAAATAGGTGGGATATTCTGGCGGTTGAATGGTACAACTTTTCAAATTCCATGATGGTTTTGATAACCGATACATGTATCGCTTCGACAATCGTGGGTGTACACACGGTTCGACAAAAAGAATCGTGGGCAATTTAATGCGATACAACCCTTGTTGATTCTATCTTATCAACTTTTGACCAATATGAAAACTGATGCTGAAGTCAGTTTTAAATATAATTCAGTTCTTGTCAAAATTTTCAGTTTTGCCAAAATCTTCCAATTTGTCGCTTTGAGATTGTTGATGTCAATGACTAGTCTCATTAAGTGAGCGCACTCAAAGATAACAAAGATTAATCCCTTGACGAATCTCTCTCGCTTAACTCGACTTTGATTATTCCCAACTCGGTTCTTAGTTTTGCAAATCTCTCTTTGTCCAAAGGGCTTAGTGAAGATGTCCGCTAACCGATCTTCGATGAGTACATAAAGAATCTGTTATATCCTTCTTCTCTCGCATGATCTCTTATAAAGTGGTGACGTACATCAATGTGCTTTGTTCTTGAATGTAAAATCGATTATCAAGAATGGCAATTGCACTTGTGTTATCACACATTATGGGAATTGTTCCTTCTTCTATCCCATAGTCTCTTAATTGTCGTCTCGATCCATAAAACTTGAGCACAACAACTTCCAGCTTGCTATATATTCACTTTCATTGCTGAAGTTGAAATTGAGTTTTGCTTCTTGCTAAACCATGACACAAGTCTATTTCCTAATAACCGACATGTGCCTCGATGTGCTTTTTCATTCACTTTGCATCCAAAGATAATCTGAATCTGAGTAAGAAATCACTTGAATTCTCCTTCTTTTGAATACCAAATACCAACTCCATCTCAGATCTTTTAGATATTTCAAGGTCCTTTTACAACCGTGAGATGGCTTTCCTTTGGTCTTGATCAAATCTTGCACAAACACCGACAAGAAAAGATATGTCCGCCTACTTGCCGTAAGATAGAGTAAGCTTCCGATCATCCTTCAGAGAGTGTTTGATCAACATCTTTACCTTCTTTATCTTCATCTAACTGATGTTAGTCCCCATTGGTGTAGAAATTCCAAAGAGATTTCTCCATACCAAACTTTTGATAAGTTCTCTTGTATATTTGGTTTGATGAATGAAGATTCCATCACCTAGTTGCTTAACTTGCAATCCTAGGAAATAATTTAATTCCCCATCATACTCATTTGAAATTTGCTTTTCATCAAACTTGCAAATTTCTCACATAGTCGTTTCATTTCTCGATCCAAAGATGATATCATCAACATAAATCAACAATTAGAGTATCTTCTCCATTCTTCATCCTCGAACAATGTTTTGTCGATTGTTCCTTTGATAAATCCATTATCTACCAAAAATTGAGACAGGGTTTCGTACTCAAGCTCTTGGTGCTTGTTTAAGTCCATAAAGAGCTTTCCTTAGTCTGAAAACTTTATCAGTTTGATCCTTGATTTCAAATCCCGGTGGTTGTTGAACATACACTTCTTCTTCAAGAATTCCATTTAGAAACGCACTTTTAACATCCATCTGATAAACTTTGAATTTCTTATGAGCTGCATAAGCAAGAAAAAGTCTGATTGCTTCTAGTCTTGCGACTGGTGCGTAAGTTTCATCAAAATCTATGCCTTCTGCTTGAGAGTATCCTTTGGCTACTAGTCTGGCTTTATTTCTAATGACATTTCCATCTTCATCAAGTTTATTTCTGAAAACCCATTTGGTTCCAATGATATTTACATGAACTGGTTTATCTACCAGTTCCCATACTTGATTTCTCTCAAATTCATTTAGTTCTTCTTGCATAGCTAATATCCAATCTGGATCTTTTAAGGCTTCTTCAAGCTCTTTAGGTTCTGATTGAGATAAAAAGCATGCTATCATTGCATCTAGTTGATGTCTTGTTCGAACTCCAGCTTGAGTATCACCAATAACTTGTTCTTCAGGATGATCTTTCATCCATTGATGTGTGTGAGTTTGTATTTGCTGATTTGTATTTTGTTCAACTGATTCTTCAAAAACTGGTTCTTGAATTTGTTCAACTGAATCTGATTGAAGTTGTTCATATTGTTGAGTAGTTGGAAACTGAGGCTGATCTTGATCTGAACATTCAGAAATTTGTAGTCTTCCAACTTCAACTGAAACAGGTTCTGGTATGATTGGTAACTGAGACTGAGGAACTGGTTCTGGTCGATCTTCAGTTGTTTCACCAGGAAAATTTGGTTCATCAAATACCACATGTATTGATTCTTCATGCTTGAGTGTCCTTTTATTCAATACTCTGAATGCTTTGCTGACACTTGAATATCCTAGGAAAATTCCTTCATCAGCTTTGGGTTGAAAAACATGAAGTTGATCTTTTCCATTATTGTGTATGAAACATTTGCTTCCAAATGCATGAAAGTATGAAACATTTGGTTTTCTTCCATTCCAAATTTCATAAGGAGTCTTTTCGTGTCTCTTGTTCATGAGAGCTCTGTTCTGAGTATAGCAAGCCGTGTTTACTGCTTCTGCCCAATATCTTTCAGGTAGTTTAGCTTCACAAATCATAGTCCTTCCAAATTTTCTTTGAGTGTTCTGCTTTTCTTTCAAATACACCATTTTGTTGAGGTGTTCCTATTGCAAAGTTAAGTTGGTGTAAAACACCATTTTCTTCACAATATTCTATAATCACACTGTTGAGGAATTCAGTTCCTTTATCAGATCTTATCTTCACAACTGAAACTCCTTTCTGATTCTGAAGTCTTTTAAGAAGTTCTGTGAGTTTTTGCTTGGTTTCACTTTTCTTGGTTAGAAAGATTACCCAAGTGTATCTAGAAAAATCATCTACTACCACCAATGTATACTTCTTTCCACTGATACTAATTGGTGTAATAGGTCCAAATAAGTCCATATGTAGCAATTCTAGATGTCTTGTTGTTGAATGCTGAGACTTAGTCTTGAAACTTGCCTTTGTTTGTTTTCCTCTGACACGCATCACATAAGTTGTCCTTCTTATATGATATCTCCGGCAAATCCAATGACTAGTCAAGTTTCTTAACAAGTGTATTGATGTCATCAAAGTTGAGATGACTCGCTTTCTTGTGCCATAGCCAATCGATCTCTCGATTTGGTATGAACAAGCAAACAAGTTTCAAATGACGGTCGTTGTCCAATCTACCACATACATGTTTTCCTTCCTTCTTCCGGCTAGGGCAACTTGATAAGTCGATTCACGATGACAACACGTAATTCTTTATCAAAGGTAACTTTATATCCCATATCACAAAATTGACTTGTCTTTGTAAGGTTGTAGTGTAGTCCTCTACATAGGATACATTCTTGATTGTAAGTCCATTTCTCGATTAAAGTGCCAAAGCCTCTCGTGTAACTCCTGGTTTATCTTTGCTTCCAAAGTTAACTTTTGGTCCATTCTTTTCAACGAATTATCGAGACAGCTTTTTGCTCTTTGTCATATGTCTAGAGCAACCACCACAAAGTACCATATATCCTGCAATGAGAATTAGAAATTTTTAGGTACCCAACTCGCTTTGGGTCCATGAGGGTCGCTTGTCAAGATAACTCGGGAATATATCCTTTTGGGATTCTTCGGATATTGTTGCACTTGTTTTCATATATGTAAGCCACACTCCCATAGTATCTATGTTTGGACTGTGGTCTTATTTATATGATTTCTCGATCTTCCTGATCGTAATTTGTTTCCATGTTGATTTTTGTTATTAAAACGGTGTGATAACCATCATTCCTTCAGATCGAGGTCTCAGATTGACCTTTGTATCGTGACTTATGCCGAGAATCGTGATTAGTTCTTTGTCAATTTTGACCGAAACTTGTGATAAGTTTTCGTCCGGAATGATTGTCATTATCGCTTTATTAACAAATCTAGTAAAATTCCAATCATCATCGAGGGATATAACCTTCCTTTCCCTAAATGTGTGAATCTTTGAATGATTGACATTCTTGGATTTGTTTTGATTGTAATTTTTCCGTTTCCCGACTTCATTGGTTTTTGTGGATCTGCAATTGATTTGCCGTGTTGGTTTCATTGAATACAAATGATCTACCATTTGATTTAGTCTTGTGGGTAGATCCAGATGTCTTCTTAGAAAACTGATTTATCCTGTGTGATACTGGCTTTACTGGTTCAGCAATTTTCTCAGCTAGTGGAACCTGCTCAACTACAAACTTGATACCAGTTTTGGTATTTAGTCCAACGGTTTCGCTAGTTCCATTCTTCAAAGATTGATGTGTATCAAATCCTAACCCAGTTCTGTCTCCATATGGTTTTCCAGATTTGAATCCAGTAATTGAACTCGATTGAGCAAACGATTCGCTTGTCAGCCGATGCATGCAGATCGATGTCGAATCTTTCCTTTATCGCTTTAGTCGGGCTTTCAACATTTTTAATTCAGACTTCAATCTTTCAACTTCAAGAATTAGACTTTCTTTCTCAGCTTTGATTGATTCATAACCAGCTTGTATGGTTACTAGCTGATTCATCAATTCATCAAGAGTTTCTTCTAATTCTAGATTTTTTGGATTGGAGTCAGCAGTCGAAGAACATGCATTCATCATGGAAATTTGAGCTGAGGAGTATTTAGAGTTTGATTCACATACCTCATTTGGATCTTCCATGTGTGCCATCAAAGCTGTGTCATCTGACAATCTCTCAGTACCAGCTTCATAATCTGATTCATCTCCAGCAAGAAGTGCTCTTCTATCAACTCTCCTTGGTGGTGTCTTCTTGATCAGTTCTGGACATTCGGCTTTATAGTGTCCTGGTTTCTTGTAGTTGAAACAGAGGTATTCATCATCTTTCCTCTTTTCAGGAGTCCTTTTGATGAACTGTTGAGTGACTGGGTGTCCACTCTTCATTCTTCGAATTCTGTTCATCAATAGAGCCATTTGTTCTTCCATTTCATCCAATTCATGAATATTGTTAGATGAGTTTTCTTGAACTTCATTTGATGCTGCTGCAAGTGCTGTGGTCTTTGGTTCTTCCAGAGCTTTGATTATTGCAGCTGTGGTTGTGAAATCTTCACTGAATTCATAAGCTTTCAGATCTGAAAAGATCTTGAATGAATCTTCTACATCAAGTCTCCTGGATTCTTCCATGGCAGTGACCTTCATTTTCCAGCACATTGGCAATGCCTTCAATATTCTGGTGTTGATGACTTTCTTTGAGTATTCAATCTTGAGTAGATCTAGTTCATCCATAATAGCACTGAATATTGTCTCCATTTGATCAATGGTTTCTCCAGATTTCATCTTGAAATTCTCAAACTTTTGCTTTGCAAATGTAAATTTTATTTTCCTTGATTGAATTGCTCTTCACAAACTAACTCAAGTTTGTCCCACATTTCTTTGGCGCTTGTGCACTCTTTCACCTTCAAGTACATGTTGTCACCAAGGGTTCCGAGGATAAAGTCCATGGCAACATTGTTGAGATTGTTCCGCTTATGCGATCATCACTAGTCCATTCAGATTTGGGTTTTGGAACTCGAACTTGTCTCACACCTTCGCTTTGCATGTAGGTGATCCGATTGGTCCATCGCTGAGTACATCCATCATTTCATCATGAGTAGTCGCTAGAATGCCTCGTGATACGACGCTTGTATTCGCAAATCATCCATGTTGCACATAAGCATTTGTCTTGCATATTGATTGTTATCCATTGTGAGTGAGTGAAAACTCGATGATGATTTAAAACTTAGCTTTCAAATAAGAACAACTAGAGGATAACGAGCAAATGATATCTAGTTAAAGAAACACTGCTCCGATACCAATTGTTGGTCCCTTGAAAAGGCTAACACAAGTTTAGGGGGGGTGAATAAACTTGTCACCAAAAACTGAGTTTAAAACAAATTATGGTTTAGATAAAACTTGAGTGGAGTTGAGCTGACTAAGCTGAGATTAAATCAAACTGACTTAAGCTGAAATCAAAAGTCAACCAACCGGCAAATGGATAAATTTAGCCTTTAAAATGATCTTTTTATTCTGTTATGAAAACTGAGTGTTGTCAATTCGTGAATGTCGGCCAGTTGTGACTGTGAGATGTATAACAATCAAATATCACAATGCTGTAAGTAAATGCTAAATAAAGTAAGTAAATGCGTAAAGTAAATGAGGCGGATGTTATAGAGGTTCCGTGTGGTGTAATCCTCAGACGCCCTCTCTTCCCCTGTGGTGCGGAGGAAAATTCCACTAGAACTTCTTGAGGTGAATCACAAAAAGTCCTAAACAATAGTCCTTGGCTAATCCTTAGCTTCACTATCTAAACAATTGTAGAATGTATAGAATTGTCGCTTCTTCAAATGCTTGAACCACTGGTCCTTAGAGGGTAGGATTGCCTCTTCACCACTACTACCACAAACACAGCTCTACCCGATCGCTCATCACACAATCATGTCTTGACAAAACCTTCCCGGTTTGTTTCACGCCTAAACCTTTGAAATAGAATCAAAGTTAATGAGAATCAATAAATTGATTCTTGTTTGTGGTTCTTCAAAGTGTTGAATCCTTGATAAATTCTTTGTAGCTTTGAACACTTGAAGAAATACTAGGTATGATCTTGTTGTAGTTCAAAGTTGATGATAAAATTCAAATAGATTGAACAAATTGCTTGTTAAATCTTGTATATGCTCTTGTTCTATATTTTGTTGTTGGTGCAAAGTCTTCTATTTATAGTGTGAAGTCCAACGTTCATCTGGCTTTGATTTGAATTGTATATCTTGCAACGGTTATATTTTCTCGACCGCTCTCGCTTGTGTCGCTGACTCATCCAATGAAATTTCTTTCTTTACAACGCTCGATTGTACTTTCAGCTTGTTGGATGGTCGACTTATAAAATCGAGTTTCCTTGTCGGTTTTTTCGCTACCGCTTCTAATCGACTTGGAGCATTAATCGAGATTTTACTCTTCTTCAAATATCAAGATCAGCCATCCGATTTCCATTGACTTAATCAGAGTACACCATGATACATTTAACATCTAAGAATTCATTGACCTTATGATTCTTAGGTCTTCATACAGATCTATAAAGTCGGCCTCAGTTACCATAATCTTGCTCAAGTCCAACTTTACAGCCTCGACATCTAATCTTCATAATCGAGTTTGAACCTCGCTTCTTCATTCTTCAATAATCGAAGTCATGTGTCCTCGGCTTCTTCCATCTTCTAGATAAGCCAACCGTGGTCAGAATTCTCAAATAACTTACCTTCTTCTTCGCTTGGTGTATCCAAGTCGCTTTGTTTGTCTTGATGAATTCCAGCTTTCTAATTGATTCCCGCCGCTTTTACGACACACTAATAATTATGCTGGCTTGTCCGATGTAACTTATACAAGAATCGACTTCTAATAAAACTTATGCATTCGGGCCTAGACATCTTTTAGCTTTCCACTATAACAGCTGGCTTCAACACTTCATCAAATGGGGTTAAGATAACATTATAATAAATAAGATGAATTATCATCAAAACACAAATTTTATTTCCAACAGCAAACCTTGATACGATTCAGGATCAACGGTTTTCCATCCTCCACGCCACGCCTTGCGCTTTCGACTTCTTTAGGAAAATGGTTTCCAATTCTTCCTCAAATTTGTTGATCTTTTGAAAGATTGAAGTGTTTGCATTCATTTCCTTTTACTGTTTGCCAATGCATGATCAACTAGAACTTGCCTCAAGAACTTGCCACCGCATGATCAACTAGAACTTTCCAATGCATTCATTTCCTTTTCACCGCTTGCCAATTGATTTCCTTCCATTTGTAGATCCTTCCTTTAAGAATACTCATCCAAACGAAAATGAAGGAGAGACCTGAAGATAACTTGGCAAGAAGAAAATTTGATGAATAAAAGTACTTTGCATTCAAAATTTGTGAAGAAACGGTCCTGGCTCTTTGATTATTTCCAAGCTTTGCTTTGATAAAATGGAAATTCTAAAACTTTCTAAATCTCAAAACCCATGCCTTCTTCGGATATGGGTTTACAATACTCCGCACTTTCACCCTCATGTTGACAATACTAGTGCAATTCACATAGCAAATCACCCGGTGTTTAATGAAAGAACTAAACATATTAAGATTGAATGCCATGTCGTAAAAGAAAAAGTAAGGAGTGGGTTGCTAAAACTAATGTCCGCTTCAAGTGTTTATTGAAATTTCCTTCAAGTCATTCAACAACAATGGACATGAGAAGGAAGTGGGTAGTGAGCCTACTTATGAATCACACCTCTTGAGCTCATATGAACATCATGAACCATGTTTCCAAAATGTGTATTTTTGATAAAAGTTGAAAGTTGAAATTGATTGGAGCAAGGTTATGTGGTGAGTTTGGTTTGATGGTGAGTTGTTTGGTGTTGTTTGGTTTTGGGCTGTAAGTTTTACATTGGGACATGGAAGTTGATAGTGTATGAGTATGGTGTAGGTAAGCATTTTTTCATGTATATGTTCATGTTGAGATTGATTGAGGCTTGATGGTGAGATTTATGCTTATGGTGAGATTTGTTGGTGTAGAAAGAGTTGGTTATAAATTTGGTATTGTTCGATTGTAGTAAACTTTGGTATTGTTGATTTGGTATTGTAGTTTTGAGAATTTGGGAAATTTGTTATTGGTAGTAATGAAATTGTCCATATTGATGGTTTGATCGTGCATAAGGGTGTTGTTCCTACCCAAAATAGTACTGAAAATGGATCTGTTTTAGAGACCATTGTTATTGGAATATTGATCACACTTACACTTAAAGTGAAAGTGTTTTAAGTTTTAAGTGTTTTAAGGAGATTCGATGATGATTTTTCACAAGCTCTCTTCCAATGCCATAGGTTTTTTAGGATTGGGTAGTGTTATTGATGATTGTAGAAGCCTTATTTCATGTTATACTAACTTAAGTGAGATACTAACTTAACTTATTGTGTATCAGTGATTTCAAATGGAACAAGACAAGTCATGGTTGTATATTGACAGAATGAAACATGAGTTTGATAAAGGGTTGAGAGAATTCATTAAATACGCACGGCAATTTCTTAACGATGAAGGTAAGATTCGTTGCCCATGCAAAAAGTGTTTCAACATTGGTTTCGAATCTTTGAAGGACGTGTATGATCATTGTTTCATCTAGGGAAGGGCAGCTGGGTATACAACATGGTTTCACCACGGTGAAGACGGTGTATCCCGTAAACGTGCACGAACAACACAATTGGTAGTTGAATCCGGAGACGAAATGGCTCCAGTTATAAATGATTTCCTTGGTAGAGCCTCCCAAGAAGAAGTTTTACAGACAGAGGAGGATGACAACATTGATGAACTCCACTCCAAATTGCACGAACATGTTTATCCGGGATGCAAAAGCTCATCCACCTTGAAGTTCTTAGCGGATTTAATGCATATAAAAGTGTTGTATAAGTGGCCAAATGAAAGCTTCGACGTATATGCATAACATCTAGATTGTACTTGAGTTTTTTAGGAATCCAATAAGGCAATCTATTTGAAAATTATATAATAGTAAGTTCATTCAAATATACTTGAATTTAAAAATTATATAATAGTAGTGCTTTACTTATTGTGGAAATATTACTCAGCAGACTCAGTCTGCTGAGGCTTCAGCAGGGTGCTCAGCAGATTGCTGAGCCTTAGGATTTCGTGCATAATTTTTTGTACACCTTATTTAATTGTAAAATTAATTGTAAAAGACATATTAATTGTGAGTCATATAAACAATTAATATGTCAAACTCTAGTTTACTTTATGTCATAGACATAACTTTTACTTTTTACTTTTGCATGCTTGCCGCCCACATCTACATACTCAAGTGGCCGCCAAGCTAGCTAGCTAGTCTCTATCTCAATTGTATCTATTTATACATCTTTTTACTCAATGAATAAACTAAGTTGAAGTTTACTCTTGTGTGTATCACATTCTCAAACTCTCTTCATGGTAGCAGAGCCAGGTTGAGTTCTAAAATCCGCTGCAAAACTCAGTTCTTTTTCAGAAAAATGTCAACATTATCTCAAGTTTCATCTTCTTCAAGACTCACAATGCCTCAAAGAGATCGATAATCGAACACTCTTCTTTTACAAATCATAAACTTGATGGTAACAATTACTTGCTATGGTCAAGGTCCATGAAAATGTATATCTCCGGCCAGGGCAAGATGGGATATCCGTCTGGTTCCAAACTCGCCTCACAAATCGACCCCAAGTTTGAAGCATGGGATACAGAAATAACCAAGTCATGACCATCCTCACGAGGTCTATGACAAAAGAGATCAAGAGAACTTTATGATGTATGACATCGCTAAGGAAATCTGGACAATGCCGTAGACCTTTACTCAAAAAGGACAATACATCCAAGTCTATGAACTCAAGCTCAGATTCAAAATTGCGCATAAGGGATATGTCTCAGAACTCAATACTTTAATCAACTATCTAAGGCATGGCAACACCTAGATATGTTGGAAACTCACCTCGAATGATGTTAAAGATGTCGCACTCTTTAAAGACATTATCGAGAAAAGAGAGTATTCAAATTCCTTACTCGGATCAATCCTACTTCTGATGATGTCGAGGTAGAATTCTTGCTACTAAACCTCTTCCAAATCTCAAATCCATGTTTGCTTGAGGTCAAACATGAGGAAAGCGTATGAAAGTGATGTCACCAACCCCCTCGCCGACAACCCTATCAAGGTACGCCTCATTGAAGGTTAATGAGACTTACAGAAGCCTACACGAGAAAGCCGAAAGTCGTGCTCGTGATCACCGCAAACGCACAAATCACACCAAGGACAATTGTTGGAAGCTACATGGCAAACCTAACCCCTCTAAAACCTCAAAACCAACCAGGAAAGTCAAGGCAAACTTATCGCTGAAGAGGAGAATGACAAGAAGTCAATGCTCGCTTTGTCGCCTTTAGAGCCTTTATTGCTCAAAGATCGTGAAGGTAGCTCCCCACCGAAATGGCCACTCATGCTAAAACAGTATATTTTACTCACCTCTTAGTAATGAGACCTGGATTGTTGATTCTCGGGGCTTCTTCCCATATGACCGTAATAAAAACCTTATTACCCAATATATGCCATGCAACCAAATTCACTGCACTAAGACTCGCCGATGGTTCTGCTTCTTATGCAAAAGGTGTTGGGAAGGTTAAACTTACTAATCGATATATCTACGTAACGCCCCGCTTGTTCCAAAGTTAGACTGTAATCTTATATCTCACAAGAAACTCACTAAAGATCTGAATTGGACCGTTGTTTTTAATAAGAATCGCTGTACATTCCAGATCTTTCTTCTCGTGAAGTGATTGGGCAAGCTAAACCCCCTCGCCAGATCGCTTGTGATCAACCTCCGCCAAGACAAGATCAAGACAGACCGCCTCAAAGAAACTGCACTCAAAACCTGCACAATATCATGTTATGGCATTATAGACTAGACATCCAAGTTTTGGTTATTTAAAGTCTTTAATCCCTGAATTGTTTAAAGGATGTAATCTTAATGATCTTCAATGTGATATTTGTCAATTTGCTAAACTCACCAAATCTGTATGCTAAGTTACCTCACTTGCCCTCTTCCCCTTTCACCCTAATTCACAAGTGATGTATGGGGACCTCAAGAGTGAAAAGTATAACAGAAAAAGGTGGTTTGTAACCTTCATTGATGATCATACCGTAAACACTTGGTCGTTTTAATGAAAGACAAATCAAGTTGGACCTATCTTCCAAGAATTTTATCACATGGTCTCCACCAATTTGATACTAAGATCAAGATCTTAAAGACTCGATAATGCTCGAATACTATGAGTCTAACCTCAAGAATTTCTTGACAAACAGAGGAATTGTTCATATCAAGAGTTGTGTGGAAACACCTCACAGAATGGGGTTGTTTGAAAGAAAGAACAGATCTCATTGAAATGGCCAGATCAATCATGTTCACTACACATGTTCCTAAATACATGTGGGGTGAAGCTATATTGATCACTACATATTTAATCAACAGATTTCCCAAAGCAGAGTGTTAGGTTCCAAAACTCCTCTCCAAACCCTTCCGACCACACACTCCTCGCTTCTCATCTTATTACCCAATTGCCTCCAAAGATCTTTGGTTGTACTGTGTTTGTTTATATCCATGCTCAACACATGTATAAACTTGATCCTAAAGCTCATAAGTGCATTTTCCTTGATATGCACAGACAGAAAGGTTACAAGTGTTACTCTCCTACCGAAAAGAAATTTTACAATTCTATGGATGTGAAATTCTTTGAAAGGACTCCTTATTACAAAGAAACCCATCTGAGCCACCATCGATGGAAACCTCGATTGAGATTGAACTAAGTCCGCTCTCAAAGAAACCATTAACCTCAAAGAGACTCATAATCTTCAAAGATCCCGCAGATACTCACATTACTAACCCTCAAAGAGTCACGACCCAGAGCTGTTGAACTGTAACCTCAAAGAACTCCATCGAACTGTAGTCTCTCACTGACCCCACCATCGACTTCAAAGAGCTTCATCAAGTAGATGACAGACTCTATTGCTCTAAGGAAAGGAAAAGATCATGCACCGATCATTCTATTCATACTTATTTATCTTATGATCGCTTGTCTCCTGCCTTTGCCATGTTTACACAGACTGACTCTCACTCTATCCCGAGAAATATTCAGAGAGGCCCTTCAAAATGATAAGTGGAAGGTCAGCTTTAAAAAAAGAGATGATCGCTTCTTGGATAATCACACTTGGGACCTCACAACTCTTCCTAAAGGCAAGAAAACAAGAATGCAGATGGTTATTCACTATCAAATACAATGTCGATGGTAAAATTGACAAGTATAAAGCCGATTGGTAGCAAAGGGATTCACTCAAACTTATGGCATTGACTATAAGGAAACTTTTGCACCAAGAGCAAAGCTCAACACCGCTGTGGTACTAATTTCCCTAGTCATCCAACTTGACTGCCTCTTCACCAATTGGACATCAAAATGCCTTTCTAAATGGGGACCTCACCGAGGAGGTTTATATGACTGCACTTCCTGGTTTTATCAATCCTCATACTCAAGGCAAGGTGTGCAACCGAGGAAATCTCTATATGGCCTCAAGCAATCACCAAGGGCATGGTTTGGCAAACTCACTACTGTGGTTAAAGCCGATGGATATCATCAATGCAACTCGATCACACCATGTTTGTCAAGACAACCAACCGCAGGAGGTCCATTCTAATTGTATATGTGGATGATATCATCCTTACTCGAGATGACTCTCACCGAGATCCGTAACTTGAAGACTCTACCGCAAAGGTGTTCCAAGTTAAAGATCCGGCTACCTCAAGTACTTTCTTGGTATGGAAGTAGCTAGAACCACCAATGGCATTTCGCCTCCCAAAGGAAGTATATCCTGGACCTCATCAAGGAAATCGCATGCCGGGATGCAAACTCGTCAGATTCTCAGAGTGAGACCCTACCATACCTCATCGCATGGTGACATTGTCACGTGAAAGAACAATATCAAAGGCTTGTAGGCAAACTCATATACCTTTCTCACACAAGACCTCGATATTGCATACTGGGTCGGGCCTGTCACTAATTCATGCATTGCCCTATCGAGCAACATTGGGATGCAAAGTGAATAGGATAATCGAGGTATTTAAAATCCACTCCTGCCAAGGCCTACTTCTTCACCAAGTCTACATGATAGATCAATCAAGGTCTATACCGATGTCTTGATTGGGCCGGATGTCACATTGATAGGAGAGGTCTACCACAGTGCTATTGCTCATATATATGGGGAACCTGGTTACTTGGAGGAGCAAGAAACAACCCATCGTGGTCAAGAAGCAAAGCATTGGGTTTCGAACTAAGGGCACTTGTACTTGGCATTTGTGAAGCTCTATGGCTAAAAAGTGGTACCGATCGAACTTCAAAGAATCGTACAAGAACCTATCACACTCTTTTGTGACAATAATTCAGCCTTATGCATGGCGTAAAGATCCACCCATCATGATAAAACCAAACATGTGGACATTGACAGCACTTTCTCAAGGAGAAGATTGATGCCAAGATTATTCAACTCCAAAGATGTTCCTCGTAAGATCGTAATGTCGATATTCTTACCAAGGCTATTCCACCTCTTATGTTCAAAGAGATTAAGTAGCAAACTTGGTCGCATCAACATATACAAATTTATTTGAGGGGGTGTGAAATATTACTCAATAGACTCAACACTGAGGCTTTCACAGGTGCTCAAAGCAGATTGCCGAGCCTTAGATTTCGTGCATAATATTTTGTACACCTTATTTAATTGTAAAATTAATTGTAAAAGACATATTAATTGTGAGTCATATAAACAATTAATATGTCAAACTCTAGTTTACTTTATGTCATAGACATAACTTTTACTTTTTACTTTTGCATGCTTGCCGCCCACATCTACATACTCAAGTGGCCGCCAAGCTAGCTAGCTAGTCTCTATCTCAATTGTATCTATTTATACATCTTTTACTCAATGAATAAACTAAGTTGAAGTTTACTCTTGTGTGTATCACATTCTCAAACTCTCTTCACTTATACTACATCAACATATATGTGTTCTTTATATAAATTTTTATTATATTCAAATACTTGATCATATAGGTGAATGGCTTATGCGGGATCGGCAGTGTGTTCTCAACCACCGCACGAGCATCCATTTAGGCTACCGAGCCAATGCGAGGATGGTAATTAATTAACTTTCATTTTTTTGTCTAGTATGATTATTCTTATTTCGTTGAATTAACATTCACACCGATACTACAGATCATATAGCAGATAATGAGGAATGGACACCACCGCCTCCATCCCCGAAAAAAGAAGGTGGTGAACGTGGACTCGCAAAGGTTTCAGCGGCCCAAGCCTCAAGAGAAAGTTAGGGGCTTGATCCTCTCATATATGGGATCCTAGATTTCCCAAAGTTCGTAAGGTATTGGGAAAATACGCGAAGGATTTTGAGTCCGAGACAGGAAAGTCGTGAGGTCTCATGTTCCTGCTATGCCCCGACCGGCAAAAGGTGGGCGACCGACTTAAATGATAATTTGGGAAGAACTTCGGTACTTAGCTAATTAAATTGTTAACACTTTCAAATTGTAAGTTTCATTATATTAATTTAGATACCAATCGTTTCATTTCTTGTGTTTTCAGGCATCGTTCGAACCCCTTGAGCCTATTCACCGCGATGCCTTGCTGAAAAACGCTGGTACTTTATTCAGAAAATGGAAGGCTAGACTAAGGGAGGGGGTAGATGAACACAACAACAAGGGGTTTCCAGGGCCTTGTCCCCGACCCAGGGATGTGTTTTCACCACAACAATGGGAAGCGTATCTCCGCTACCTTAGTAGCGATGTTTTTAAGGTAAAGCTTTTATTCCTTTAAATGTGTTACGTAGATTCGATTATTATTACTTGTTACTGCTTATATATAATACAAAAGTATCATTTTTTTTGCAGAAAAGATTGGATCAGAATAAGATGAATTGCGCCGGGAGTAATTATGTAGGCCGGCAAGGACGAACGCCTATGGCTGTAGTTCGATGGGATAGGTTAAGAAGGGTAAGTATTAGGAAAAAAAATCCCTATCACTTCATTTTTTTGAATTTTCATAACTAATACTTTTTTTTCAAGGGTAATGTGAGTCTGAGTGAACATCCTATAGGGTAAGATCCTATCCATGTATGGGCAAGAAAGCATAAGAATGCTGACGGCTCGTTTCTCAACAGTGATGCGGAGGCTGCTTAAGTAAGTGATATACGTTATATATATTTCAATTCAATACGTTCACATTTTCCTTTTCTTTATCCTAACTGCCAACGATATATGTTGTGTTTAGAGGAGGCTGGAGGAATGGCGTGCTATGATTGCACCAGGTCGACCGATGACTTTTGAAGAAGAGGAGGCAACTAGGCGAGATTATTTGATTGGCCTTGGCCGTACGCAATCTGTTGCACTCTATGTAGTAAACTGGGCACAATCTGATTACATTGACTAGAAAACGAATAAGCAAAATTACAATAAAAGAAATTACAACAAACCAAATCGAAATTACAACAAAACCAACTTACAGTTTGTTTTGAAACAGATTAAAAGTAGAAGGAAACCGAGCCGTGTGTTTAACACACTTTCCTTAAGACTAATTCGTCCCCTCACCGTCGAGTGCTTGAGCTTCAATGGAACGTTAGTCTCCCAGGATAGAACGGTTAACAAGGACAGGTTGCACCATACCTTCCTTGTTTAAGAACTATTTGCTTGAACTCTCTATTTTCATAAGAAAGGTAGAAGGAGGAGGAATTTCGTGTATCACCTTCCGTTTTTCACCTTTTTTCGCTGTATTTGGTCAATATATAGGTCGGCTCTAGTAGAGAGAGTAGCAAAACTGATGGAATGTGGAATGAACAAACCTCATCATCCAGATTTAATGTCATTAGTGTAGCGTAATCGAAGGTCTCAAAGATTCACGCTTGAACCGGAAAGTCACAAGCCTCGCTTGATTGGAATAGTCATCTTAGCAAAGAAGATTCAAGGTTGATTCAAAGATTGAAAAATTAAATTAATGCAAAACCTGACTCGGATTGAGAACCTTCGAATCGAGCTACATTCGTGTACGCAGGACACCCGGGCATGCACAAGCCCAAGGGTAAAGCCGGATTGGATTTGCACCCCTCAAGCAAGCAGCGATCGTGTATAAAGTTGGTTTCTTATTCCAACTACACTAAAACAACATCATATAAATATTGACTCTTTTCCATTCTTCCAACCAATGTGGGAGAAATAGCTTCTTCCTATTTTTTCCTTTCCATAACACATTCCATTCACACACTTAAGCCCAATAGGCCCAATATGACATATCATTTAAAATATTCCATTTTAACCATCAATTTTCCAACAATCCCCACATGAATGGAAATTGTGTAAAACCCTAGCAAAGGCTCTAAGAATGACATAAGAGGGTTCAAATGGTAGATGAATGCATATGATAGGTAGGTGTGACCCTTTGAACCTTCCCTTGATTAAATATGTTTACTTTATCGGTCGACTAGTTGACGCGATGTCCTTGAACTATTCTCGCCGCTGATGTAAATGATGACATATCAACCACACCGCATCTACCTAGCAACATAGGTTCTTATGTTTATGTCCATTTTGGCCATGGACATCTGCCTGTTCTCGCAAGAGTTTCTAAGAATTGCGCCTCTATACAGCCTCTTTTGAAGCGGCCCTCTTCTCTCTCACATAGTGATTCAGTAATCTGCATTTTCTCAAAATATTCTTCTTACACAAATCATTAAAAGCTCTTCGTGAGCTTATCCTCGCTCAATCTCACTGCTTTCTTCATCTTAGAATGAGCTTGAGGGTTACCCCCCACAAAGACTTTACTTCGCAATTAGGTTTTCCCATTGAACCAAGATTTTGAGATCTCCAATCTACAAGGTTGGGTTTTCCTTCAAAAAAGTTTTATTCCATGGGCTTTAGTCTCATTCCTCTTGATGATTTAGCAACTACCTCTCTATTTAACCCTTTGGTTAATGGATCCGCAAGATTATCCTTTGACTTAACATAGTCTAAGGTAATCGTATCAGCTTGAGAGTAGTTGTCTAATGGAATTATGTCTTCGGCGATGTGCTTAGACTTACCATTATACATTATATTCTCGTGCTCTTCCAATCGCCGATTGATCGTCACAAAGAATACATATTCCTGGCACCGCTTCGCCATTGAGGAATATCCTCAGAATTGATGCAACCATTCTCAAGCCTTTCCGCACATTTATCCAAGGCTACAAACTCGCATTCCATTGTGGATCCGGTTATCACGGTTTGTTTGGAAGATTTCAAGACACGGCTCCACCGCCTAACGTGAATACAAAGCCACTTGTGGATTTTGAATCCTTTGAATCAAATCCAATTTGCATCAAGATATCCTTCTATAACAATTGGTTCTCTTGTATAGTGAAGGCCATACTTACGAGTATATCTTAAGTATCTCAAGAACCTCACTATAGCTTTCCAATGTTCATGACTGGATTACTAGTATATCTACTTAGCTTGCCAACAAATGTAAGCGATATCCGGTCTAGTACAACTCATTAAGTACATTAGACTTCCAATGATCCTTATGTACTTCTAATTGAGATACACCTCACCTTTATTTTTGAACAAAGGTTGACTTTGATCTATTGGAGTTCTAGCTTCATTTGAGTCATCTTCATTGAATTTTTCCAGATTTTATCAATATAATTAGATTGACTCAAAATGAGACCATTATAATTTCTTGTAATTCTAATTCCCAATATCATCTCTCGCTAAACCCATATCTTTCATTTCAAATCAAGCTTAACATATCTTTGGTAGATTTGATCATCTTATCATTACTACCAACTATCAAGATGTCATCCACAAAAGACACAAGATGACATAGCCATCTTTTGTTTCTTTCATGTAAATACATTTATCACATTCATTGGTTTTGAACCCTTTTTCAAGCATAACATGATCTAACTTTTGATGCCATTGTTTTGGTGCTTTTTTTAAGCCATATAATGACTTAACCAATTTACACACTTTCTTATCTTGTCCTGGACTAGAAAAACCCTCAAAGTTGTTCCATGTAGATTTCTTCTTCTAAATCTCCATTTAAGAAAGCGGTTTTCACATCCATTTGATGTACTTCTAAATTACGCAGCCGGCTATAGCAAGTACCATCCTAATGGAAGTTATTCTCACACTGAGAATATGTGTCAAAATAATCAAGACCTTCTTTTGACTATAACCTTTTATTACTAGTCTGGCCTTATATTTATCAATAGATCCATCAGTTTCATTTTCCTCTTAAAGATCCATTTTGATCCTAGTGGCTTACATCCTGGAGGTAGATCAACTAACTCATAAGTATGATTTTGCAATATGTAGTCTATTTCACTATTTATTGCTTCTTTCCACATTGGACCTTCGTAAGAAGTTGCCGCTTCTTTAAAGCTTTGAGGATCTGTCTCTATCATATAAATGATAAAATCTTCACCAAAAGATTTTTCACCCTCGACCTCTTGCTTCTTCTTGGCTCAACCTCGCTTGGCTCTTCCTCATTCACTTATTCGGAAGGGTGATCCTAACATGAACACGCTTTAATGAACTAGGTTCATTTGTTTTAGCCGGAATACATTCTCAAAGAATGATGCATTTCTTGATTCCATTATCGTATTTTTTTTTGTGTATTTCAGGGTTATTTGACTTATACACAAGAAATCGATAAGCACTACTGTTGTGTGCATATCCAATGAATATACAATCAACAGTTTTTGATCCTATCTTTACTACTTTGGGTGTAGGTACGAGCACCTTTGCAAGGCACCCCCACACTTTCAAGTCTTTCCACAGTTCATAAGGATTTTCTCTTGTTTCTTTCGGGGTGTCTTATTTTAAAAGATAATTGCTAGAAAGGATAGCTTCCCCCCACAAGTTTTGAGTTAAACCTGAACTTAACAACGTAGCATTCATCAGCTCTTTAAGAGTTGAGTTCTTGCGTTCAGCAAAACCCTGTGACTGGTGTGTCATGTGTATATGGTGTAGTTGTTTGATGAATGATGCCGGCGCCTCAGCAAGACTCATGAAACGGTACATCATATCCACCACCACAGTCACTATGGGTAGTTAAATCCGTATGCTAAGTTGTTTCCCACCTTCATTCTTATAACATTTATAAGCATCAGAGCCTCATTATCTTCAATGTCATTAAACGGTTTGTAGAATATCAATATTCTACTTATTATCTAGGTTTAGTTAAAACCTTTACATTCATTTTAATAGTCATCAACACCACTATTAAATCCCGTTAACTATGACAGTTGAAATTAATGATTACTATTCATAATCTCTGAACCTTATAGACGTTTTAAGAATTAATAATCATCAATATCATGATTGCTATTAATTCTCATTAACTTTAACAATGAAACGTTTTCAATAATTATTACTGCAACGGTTCATATTCCACTAACCGGTCATCCGGTCATATACTTGTATTATAACAATAAGTTCAACACAATTTGTATTTCACAAGATACAACCCGATTTAAATCAAACCCGATTTAATTCACACAAATAATCATACGGTTGCACACACGTTATTTACAATGATGCACCTCAATGATTGTTGTAAATACATAAACTCAACAATTCCTCCATTATTTGGTTCGAACACGACGATACCAACATAATAAAATTTGCATTATAGATGTATCCTCGACTACCGCTATAATTTTAAAGCAAATTCATTTTATTTCATAACATGTATAGAATTAAATTTTAAATTGATAATATTTACATCTATTTTATAACATGTATTAAAATTTTGGACAAATAATAAAGTCTTGCATTACTAATAAATTCGTTATAGAATATTAAAAGTCACAACACTTTAATTATAATATACATTAATAAATCATATGCTATCTCATATGATTACATGTATAGATCCAATGACCACAAAATGGACTACATCCATTAATATACATACAATTAAATTTCTCAAGAAATTTAATAATATTTTATTATTCCGTGAGTATCAAATAAAATCACTCAACTAAATTTGTGAGTATTAACACTCCACGTCTTATGTCACAAAAATAATGTTGTGTCACTACAGATTATAACACTATACTCAAATAAAGAATTATAATTAAATAATTCTCAATCGAATAATTATTTCCTTCCTGAAATAATAACAACAAAACTCATTTACACAAAATGATTTTGATTCCACAAAATTTTCCTCAAAAATATATCACATGCGCCACAACAAACACAATTATATATATATATATATATATATATATATATATATATATATATGATCATCTTCATGTGATCATGTATTTTTTCCTGTTGATAATATTTACTCATAAATAATATCATAAAACATGCTCAATATGTTAAATGAATTGACAAACTGATTATAAAATGTTTCTTGAGTATCTATTATGACCACTCCTGTAAACCAGCTTGTTTTCATTACAACTCGATTCGCTTTCTTCAAGAACGTAAAATCGAACCATTTAATCTCGCTTTCGCTTTCTTCATGAACGGAAACTTCAATGAGATTATTTTATCATAACAAACCGATTCGGTTTAAAGCCGATTCGTTTTTGACTCGTAATGGTTGTCATATCTGAAATTTAACACAAACAGATTAAATTCCTTTCAATAATGTATAGAACGTTCGTGAACCGAACTATACTAATTAAAAACAATCTCAAAATTGTTTCTACTGAAAACAATCTCGAACTTGTGTTTTTATTAATTAGAACGACCTCGAATCGAACTGATTATTGAACAAATCATTTGAGAATGCCCGTATGATTTCTCAAAATATTCATGAGTATCTTAGACGATCACTCCACCAAAAACTCTGCTCCGTTTATAATTCAGTTTTGAAACAGAAAACAAGCCTTCGATTCGTAAACAACAGTTTACTGTTCGTTTTCAATTCTGTCAATGAACCAGAATTATTCTGTCCTCGGCTCACCGATACAGGAACACGACTTAGTCTTAAGATTGTTGCACTCTATGTAGTAAACTGGGCACAATCTGATTACATTGACTAGAAAACGAATAAGCAAAATTACAATAAAAGAAATTACAACAAACCAAATCGAAATTACAACAAAACCAACTTACAGTTTGTTTTGAAACAGATTAAAAGTAGAAGGAAACCGAGCCGTGTGTTTAACACACTTTCCTTAAGACTAATTCGCCCCTCACCGCCGAGTGCTTGAGCTTCAAAGTGGAACGTTAGTCTCCCAGATAGAACGGTTAACAAGGACAGTTGCACCATACCTTCCTTGTTTAAGAACTATTTGCTTGAACTCTCTATTTTCATAAGAAAGGTAGAAGGAGGAGGAATTTCGTGTATCGCCTTTCCGGTTTTTCAAATTTTTTTCATTGTATTTGGTCAGATATATAGGTCGGCTCTAGTAGAGAGAGTAGCAAGATCGATGGAATATGGAATGAAATAAATTCATCATCATCTCAGATTTAATGTCATAAGTGTAGCGTAAATGGAAGGTCTCAAAGATTCACGCTTGAACCGGAAAGTCACACGCCTCGCTTGGATTGGAATAATCATCTTAGCAAAGCAGATTTTCCCTCGCTTGGATTGGAACAATCATCTTAGCAAAGAAGATTCAAGGTTGATTCAAAGATTGAAAAATAAAATTAATGCAAAACCCGACTCGGATCGAGAACCTTCGAATCGAGCCGCATTCGTGGTACGCAGCCCCAAGTAAATCCGATTGATTTGCACCACCCCTACCATCAAGCCATGCGAGATCGTGTATAAAGTTGGTTTCTTATTCCAACTACACTAAAACAACATCATATAAATATTGACTCTTTTCCTTCTTCCAACCAATGTGGGAGAAATAGCTTCTTCCCATTTTTCCTTTCCATAACACTTTCCATTCACACACTTAAGCCTCAATAGCCCAATATGACATATCATTTAAAATATTCCATTTTAACCATCAATTTTCCAACACAATCTTCCGTATCCAATTCATCACAATCGTCCCAGCCAAAGATCTTCATCTTCTTACCACCAAGAATGCAATATGCAGATTGAACAACTTAGAAAGTCTCATGATCAGCCATGCGAATTAAGTTAACCAAAAACAAGAGAAGAGAAACAAAAAACAAGGGGCTCTTCTCAAATTGTTGTTGAATAATCTCAAGGATAAGCAACCGCATATGCAAATAGAGGTTAGCTCATCATCTTCCGACGAAGATGAAGACGATTCTGAAGATGATTCTCAAGTTGATCTTGACGATGATGCGTAGACATTCTAGAGGAAAATAATCTTACTTTTGGAAACATTGCACAACTTTGTATTTTGAACATTTTTTGTTTATGCATTTTGTTTTGTTATGAATCCTCTCTTATAAACAGTGTTCTTGATTTTGGAAAAAACAGGATTGATTTGATGTAAATAGCATGGGAGGCCATGCGAAAACAAAACAATTATTTAAAAAAATATTTAAAGGGACGACATGTCGTCCCTTTAAATGAACTTCTGGAAATTTTATCTGTTTAAAGGGACGACGTGTCGTCCCTATAAATGCACTTCTGGAAATTTTCTCTGCTTAAAGGGACGACATATCGTCCCAACAAATATCTTATAAAAAAAAAATTTCCAAAATTTTTTTTATACAAATATTTTATTTTTCCAAATATATTTTAAGGGACGACATTTGTCGTCCTTTTAAATGTTTTTTATATAAAAAATATTGTTTTTTCGTATTGAATTTTATTATTAAAACTAAATGTAAATTTTTGAAGGGACGATAATGTCGTCCCAAAAGATTTTTATAAAAAAATCATTTTTCTTCATAATAAATTTTTAATAAAATAAAATGAACCATGTTCAATGTCGTCCTTTCAAATAATGCTACGTCAAGACGCTGAAATTTCTTAGAAAAAGTTCAAGTCACGCCAAGATACATTTAAATGAGCCCGCCCTTTTAAATGTTTTTTATATAAAAATATTGTTTTTTCGTATTGAATTTTATTATTAAAACTAAATGTAAATTCTTTGAAGGGACGACAATGTCGTCCCAAAAAGATTTTTATAAAAAAATCATTTTTTCTTCATAATAAATTTTTAATAAAATAAAATGAACCATGTTTATAGTGACGACATTGTCGCCCCTTCAAATAATGCCACGTCAAGACGCTTGAAATTTCTTAGAAAAGTTCAAGTCACGCCAAGATACATTTAAATGAGCCCGCTCTTTAAAGGGACAAAGCGAGAAGGACAAATTTAAAAGATTTACGTGTCGCCCCTTTAAACATTTTATGACGACAACGGCTTTAAAGCTTGACGACAAAACGCCGCCTCTTTAAACCGCTTTTCTTGTAGGGGATGTCACCCCACCTACCAATATAAAGAATAAACATTTTTAAAGCAATATGTATATGGGATTTAATATTTTTAAATAAGTTGTAACGCCTGTTCTTTGACACCGAGTCCTTATCCGAAATCGAAACGTTCGCACGCATAATATTAAATAAATAATATTACACGTAAGCCTCTACTACGTCGTATCAAATTAAAGCAAACGGAAGCTAAAGGACTCGGGTAATTTTTTTTTTTTTAATAACCAAGAATAGAAATAACTAAAGATAGAAAATGTAATACTTATTACATCGGAAAACAAAACGAATCCAAAAGTACGAATCTCAAAACTAAAAGTAAACTACAAGATCTCCATAAAATCCAAGTCTAGAAATAAATATAAATAAATGAATAAGAAATCAAGGTCTTCAAGTCCGCGCGCCCTCAAACGTCGCATCAAAGTCCTCCTCGAACTCCTCATTTACCTGCTCGTTTTCTCCCCCAAACACATAAATAAACATGCATTTGAGGTAAGTACATTTGTACAAAGTAAGAAGTAGAAGCTACAGTTCAACTAAAGTTATTATTAAAGATGTTATATTGGTGAGACCGACTCAATTTAGGGTTCACTCCATGCCCATCGACACGTCATGACTATACGTTTTTAGCTCAGCTTATCTTTGTTACATCACTACTCAAGGACACAATGCCTGGTGAAAATTCCACCACGAGATATACTTGCCAACTACGGTGAATAGCACCGGTAGTCCCGGGATCTCCCCGGTATGCATATACGTTCGATGGATTTCCTCCACTACCCTTCAGCCTTTTGAGCCAGTAGCGTTGTCCATCTTTGTATGAACGTATCACATCGCCGATTTGAATCAGTGCCTAACCAAGAATAGATGACGTTTTAGCTTTTACTACACTTATGTAATTATTAATGTGAATTAACTAGTCACCTAAGTGTTTTCAGAATAATACTCACCTTATCACTCTACTCCTCACTTAGACAACTAGACATCACATCCTATCAATTACACGTACATTGATGAACCCTAGTTCATCAAAGCACAAGCCCTTTCATGTCCTTCCGACGGATCCGAACTTCAACTCCTTTAAGAGTACATTCGGTGTTTTAATTGAACGAATCGTAAGTCCAATCAAGCTTGTTCATATTTTAATTAATGTTAACATATCGAGATTAAAGGTTTAAAACAAAGAAAACACGATCATGAAGCCAAAACCAAACTAGGATGCTGTAGTAGTGAAAACAAAGTAAAACAGGCGCAGGCGACCGTTTGGAACCCTATGGACGCCCGTCTGTAATCGACGCCCGCCCACTAACCTCGCACGCCCGTCCGCCAAAAACAAATTACATCTCGAATAAAAATTGACCTCAAACGCCCGTCCGCTAATCTAATGCAGACGCCCGTCCGAAAGTTATTAGGTCTCGTGACGCCTGCCTCGCTTTAGTGGTACGACGCCCGTCCGACCGGGTTTTTTCCCAAAACGCTAAAACCTTCACGACTGATTTCTAAACCGCTTCTAACCTAATTAACCTCGCTTTCAAAGACAAGAATCGTAGAAAACTTTCTAAACGTCTATGATCCTTGATCAACGAAAAGCACATCTTTCTTGCGCCTATGCGCCATAAAACATGATCTAAACTACAATAACAATAATTGAACCGTAGAAGAGCCTCTTACCTTTTACGCAAAGAAATTCCTACCCAAACTACGTAAAAACAAAGAAAGAAATCGATCCTTTCTCAGAGAAACATGTGTGATAAATCCAAACTTATATTAGATTCAATCACACGCTTCTAAACGACAAAAACTACGAATTGATGAGTTTGAGTCCATCAAACTCAAGAAGAACAAAGCTAGGGTTTAATCATACCTTATCAAGGCTTCAACTTTCTCGCAATCAAAACGCTGCCTTCTTCACAACGATTCCGTGCTCGACTCGATCCAAAACCGCCAAGAATTGACTTAGCAATCGATGCACAAAACTCTCAACCCTAACCTTGCTCTCTCTCACATGCAGAATGTGAGTTTTGGAGGTGGAAAATCTGATTAAAAGATTATGGGGCTGATTAGGTTGATTTTTCCTTAAATAGGAAAATCCCAAAATTACCTAATTTTACCGATTTTCCTTAATCACCCTTATTAAATCAGATTTTCTTCCCTTAAATATATGCATATATTTCAAACTTTACATATATTTAACTAAATAATTAAACTCCGAATAAAAGGAATCAACTCAATATTTCGCTTTCGAAAAATGACACGCCTGCCATTTCCTAAAATCGAATATTACATAAGTAAACAGTTTTACTATTTGATAAAGAAAATTAATTAATCACCAGATATTCCAATATCATAGCCATAATCATTCCACCGGTTGCAGCAATCAGACATGTTAAAACAAGATAGACAGTGATTTTGTAGTGTTGGTATCCCTTAATTTTGTCATCATATTTGTGGTGGCCACCGCTATTTGGAAATGAAACAATAGCCATTTGAACTTCTCCCCAGAGCTGGTATAATTAAAAATATAACTTCTGCAAATAGAATGAAAAACTGAGAAAAATCAATAGAATAGGAAAAACATGTCAGAATGAACACTTGCAGGAAAATATTAGAAACAAAAAAAATTTTCCGACATTATCATCACTTAATGCATTGTCAAGTAATTAAATCATTGTATTTTATATAAAAATGAAAAGCATTAAAATCTGTTTTTAGTAGTTTTTAAACTGGTACTTATCTGTTTGGTAGATTTAGTAGATATAAATGAAATTCTAAGGTAATATAAAATATAAAATAAAAAGTATCCCATTTTATCTCCAAAAAACAAAAATAAAACAGCATCCCATTTTATCTCAAACCGAAACAGTATCCTTTTTATCTCAAACCAGTTTTATCCAAACAATATCCTAATTTATACCAAGGTAGCATTAAGATGTATAAAATTAAATTCTCAATTGCATTAAAAAAAAAAAAAAAAAAACAGTATCCCATTTTATCTCAAACCAATTTTATCCGAATTTAGATAAGTCAAATATTAGATTTTTAGATAATTAAAATATTAGATAAGCCATATCAAGCCACCACGGAAGCTATCATTTTTCCGAATTTAGATAAGTCAAATATTAGATTTTTAGATAATTCAAATATTAGATAAGCCAAATATCAAGCCACCACGGAAGCTATTCGGATATTTGACTTATCAAGCCACCACGGAAGCTATCATTTTTTTGGGAATAAATCTAATATTTTTCTTCACACAACGGAATCATATATTTTGTAGTTCTTTATGGTTGTTTATATAAGGGATGATTTATCCATTTCCTTATTCTATAAGGATTTTTATTATTTCTCTCCCTAAAGATAATCACACGCATATCCCTATAATTTAGGGATAATTATGGACATGTTTGAATGTCAAGATCAGAGTCTTTATGACTCAAGATTTTTTTCTTATTTATTTTCAATCGAATCTGATTCATTCAGCTCGTTAATTGTGCTTCAAATTGGAACCGCAACAAATTGATGTGTTGTGAAAATTGAGGTTGCCCTGTTTCATTCTTTTTTCTTTTGATTTTACTTTCGTCCGTTTTTTTTTTTTTTTTAAGGAGTTGGAGAGAAGAAGAAAGACATTTCATCAATTAAGAAGAAACAACTTTTAAAACTTTTTGATAAAGGATAAAAATATTTTTTTGAATAAATTCAGGAGCTTTAAAAAAACACACTATCTCAATACCATTTTTTAAACACTCATATTTCTCAAACTAGAACTCCAAATTTAAAAAAATTCACCAATTTTTTTTTTTTCATGCTATTTATTTTAGATCACATTCATCGATTCAATGTAATTGCCGACAAATAGGTGAAAGAATTTATATATATATATATATATATATATATATATATATATATATATATATATATATATATATATTGCGTGTGTGTGTCTATGAATATCGACACTATTAATTAAAGGGCTTTTATTTGCACTACTACACCAATCCACTCATTTACCAATCTTCATGTGCACCACGGTAAAACCTACTTTTCAATCAAGACATTGTGAGAATCGATCACCACAAATGAACCGACTTTTTGTCGGCCCCTCAATTATCACTACATGTAAATAACTAATATCTCACCATGATCTATTAATACTTTAATCAACTCGCCTCACAAACATAGTTTAATGTCCATCCTAATGGGACCTATGACAAGATAAATATAAAAAAGCTTTACATAAATTTTTATATGATCATCTTAATTGGAAAATACGACACACACACATACATATATATAGAGAGAGAGACCCAGCTGACATTCGAAAGTTATTGTGTATGATAGATGGAGAATGAGAATCTTGTATGATTTTCGTATGAATAATGATACTTAATTGACCGAACCGTGATAATGCATTTCAATGAATTATTTGTAAAAGAGAGGACTAAAACCGGAAAAACCGTAATTGTCGATTCAAACCGGACCGGATAAAATGGTTTTACCTAGCTATGGTTCGATTTTTGTTTGTAAATTTTGAAACCGTAAAAATTGTTTGGTTTTAAAAGTGGTTAAAACCTAAAAAGCTGACCACGTTTCATCCCTAACTGCGGTGCCACCTTAGTACTGCCATATATAGTGAGGTTACCGCTGCGGTGCAACCTTAGCACTGCCATAGTGACGGTTGTGCTTTGCTGGAGCCAATCCGAACGTGTGGCAGTAGTACGTAGAGGATTTAAATAGATTTCTTGAGCATTCGGAAACCCTTTAAACGGTTTGGAAAATGATGTTTCATGTACAATTACTATATATATAAAGGCAATTGTGAAAACAAAATTTCGGTCCCCTCTAAAAACAAATTTTTTTGTTTAAAAAATGAGTAAATTCCTTGTGGTACGAATAAATCGTTTTAATCGACTTGTTCTGAAATAAAACTAAAAACGGCTTTTGAAGTCACGGGATTCCAAACGGACATGCTTTTAAGAAATTCTAATGAATTAATTTCGATGATTACATATGAAAGTAAATACTACAATCCAATAAGATCTGAAAACCTGATAATCCAGCTTAACCGTTAGATCAATATTAAAATAATAACAACCGTTAGGATTAATTTGACACACTCGTAGCTTATCATGCACTATAAAAATCTCAGAATACGTCAAACAGTGAACTGGCCACCCATTAAAAAAAAAAAAAAATAATCGTCCATGATCAAGAGCAACAGCAATGGCTCATAAATTCACAATGTGACATCCACTTTTTCTGACATTAGCAAATGTGACTTCAAAAAAAATTTGCAGCGATAAAAAAAAGTGGGGAACTTCTTCCCAAGATTCTACATGCATCGAAATATCGGGTGGGTTGATCGTAACCATACAGCTTTACATCATACATCTAAATCAAGCGTGGTTCGATCAACCCACCTGGTCACTTCACTCTAAAATCCCTCACCACACAAGAATTTTCCCAAAAAGTGACAATGTTAAAAGTCACGATGGGGAAGAGGTCGTGGATCTATCCACTTTCACATTCATGACCAAAACTTAAAAATAAAAATGAACCCATCTTGACAGCTTTTTTTTTTTCTCCTTCATCTCAATTATCCATCCCACTTCTGCTCTTTTGCTTCTTCAAAATCTCTTATCAAGTCAAATTATTTCTTCACAGTGACCTAATTCATGTGGCCTTTTTCGCTTCTAGCGAATTCTAACTGCTGCACACTAAAAACGCTTGTCAAATTATTAGCAAGAAATTTAGGTACTGTGACTTCTACAGAGTATTTTTTCTTTTTTACAAAAACAAAAGTGAGTTTGTGTTCTTGATTACTGGTTGTATATCATCAATTGTTTAATTTTCTTAGAAAGTGATTATTTTCTCAGTTTTGTATTGTTAATCGACAAATATGATGTCGGAGAAGATGGGTTAGAGCCCTGCAATTTCTTCCTAATTTTTATGCAAGATTTTGGGCTAGCTTTTGTATTAAGACGAAGTTTGTATGGTTTGCATAAATTTTGGTTTGTATGGGAAAATATGAACTTGTTGGAAATTTGGTGTCAAAAATAGAATGTTCATTTTGACGCCATTGTAAAATACACTGTGAAAAGGAATGGCATTGTGATGCCAAGTAGGATAATTTTGTTGCTTTTGATGCAAAGTGACAATGTAATTACCATAGACAGTGTGAGTGCTCTTAGATGACAGAAAAAAAAAAAGCGTTCATGATTAACGAATTTGAAGATGGCTCGTAAATCATTCCTAAGTCTTTATTAGCTAAATTGGGGACAATACTTCGCTGGCTCGACTTGCAGAATCGAAAACCCCGTCTCATCCTCTTCTTCTTGTACCCTTTTTTTTTTTTTTTTTTTTTTCAAAATTCTTGTTCTTCCATGTAAATATCAAAGCCATGGTTTGTTCAAAAAAAATCCGACACAGGAAATTGTTCTTCCATGTATATCAAAGCCATGATTTGTTAAAATTGTTTACCGGTTTAGCGAGGTCAAATGAGGTTAAATGATTGATTAGCGTGTTATTATCAGACACATTAACTATGATGTATTAAAAGAATGATCCAACGCTCATAATTATTTGTATGTTTTTCAACGGTAAAGATTAAAAATCGAACAATTAAACCTGATCAGAAATTTCTCTCTACATTGTATATGTATTCATGTTATCCATACAACTAATGCTTGTGAACATGATTTAACATTCGAATCCAATAATGAAAAGAGATCAAAATAAAATAAGTGACCGCACAAAGAAAGAGTTTTATCAAGAATTCAAATACATAAACACAATCACCGATAAAATTAGGTTGTGCATGAAAATAGTCTTAATTAGCATAGAGTACCCATCTTCTTCAAAACCTGTATCTACAAAGGTTGTGCACGAAAATAGTCCTAAGGTAGTGCATGCATCATCTTCTTCAGAACCTGTCTCTACAAGGTTGTGCATGAAAATAGTCCTAAGGTCTTCTTCTTCAGAATCAATCTGTATCTACAAATTTCTTCCAAAACCAATGTTCTCCCCAAATTTGCTCCATCCTCTCAATAGGGACATTCTTAGTCTCAGGCAATAACAAGTAAACAAACAAAGTCATAAACAAAACCCAACCCGCGAAAAAGAAGAAGCTCCCACCTTTAAAGAAGCAAAGCATTGGCAAGAAAATGTGAGCCACAACAACAGTGAACAAGAATTGAGATGCTATACTCATTGCTTGTGCAGCAGGCCTTATATCCAATGGGAATATTTCACTTGTAATTAGATTCACTGAAGGGCTCCAAGATACTCCAAATGAAGCAATGTATATAGAGATGAATAGCAAAACTATATAGTTGTATGATTTACTCATTTGCCCTTCATCTCCTAGTTTAGCTATCAGTACTCCTCCAACAATACCCAATGATAAAATCATTAGGACACCCCCAATGAACAGCAAAACTCGTCGTCCGAGCCGATCGATTATCAACATTGATACAAACATAGCAAATGCTCCTATTACGCCGGTAACAACTAGGGATAGTAAGAGTGATTCGCCGCTCATGCCTAGTGTACGGAAAAGTATAGGGGCAAAGAAGGCAATGGCATTGATTCCTGTGAATTGAGAAAGAAAGGAAGAGCCATGGACATAATGAATTGTGGCCTGTATCTTCTTTTAGCAAATTCTTGAAGGGATTTTTGACACTTTTCGAGATTTCACTTACTTTTAAAAGATCATTGAATTCTTGATCCAAATCATGGGTACCTCTGATCTTGTAAAGCAATCGTTTCGCCTTTGAACAAGCAGCATCATGATCATCACCAGCATTTTCGAGGATACTTATTGGGGTTTCATGTAGAAAAATTGATCCTATCAAAAAAATAAAAGCAGGGACTGCGGCCAGTGCCAAGGAAATTCTCCATCCCCAACCACCTTTGATTTTCTCGGTACCGAAATTAACTAGATTCGCGGATATGTTACCCACACCAAGAAGCACTTGGAAGCATGACACAAAAGCTCCCCTCAAATGGGGTGGTGCTGTTTCTGATATGTATATAGGAATCGACTGCAATCATTTAAAAAAGAAAATCCATTAAATTTCATCCGAAATTAAAATCATGCACTGCATCATAACAGAACGCAATGGACGGACCAATAATTAATAGTGTTAGTAGTAGTACGTACCTGATTGGTAAAACCAAGTCCAAAGCCAAGAATAAGGCGGCCAATAATTAGCATGTAAGTATTGGTGGCAGCACCTTGAATGGCAGAACCAATAAAAAATGCAGTTCCACCAATGGAGATAGACGACTTTCGGCCATATAATTTGGTCACAAATGAAGCTATAAACGTAGAGAAAAATCCAGCTATATACAGTGAAGACGTGAAGGAGGTCAGCAACTGACTGTCGAATTTACAATAATTGCTAACATTTGATCGTTTTTCATCTTTTCATAAACCTTCGGGAAGAACTTCTTCAAAAATGGTTCCATTGATGTCACCCCACCTACCATTACAGATTTTAAATAATAAAAAAAAGGGATAAAACGAATTAATTTAATATTTTGAATTTTAAGAATGATTTGATAATTAGAGAAAATTAAATAATCACCAGATATTCCAATATCATAGCCATAGATCATTCCTCCACTTGCAGCAATCAGACATGTTAAAAAAACATAGACAGTGATTTTGTAGTGTTGGTATCCTTTAATTTTGTCATCATTGTTGTGGTGGCCACCGTCATTTGGAAATGAAACAATAGCCATTTCAACTTCTCTCCGGAGCTACTATCAAAATAAAAATATTAATTACTTCTGCAATTAGAATGAAAATAAAAACGGAGAAAAATTAATTTATTAAATAGGAAAAGCATGTCATAATGCCTTCGACAATGTGTGAAATTCACACTTTTTTAGTCATATAAACGTACATGTGAAAATTAAAATGCACAAATTTTGGACATGACTACGATGCACATATATACTATATATAACAGCCTCCCGAGCAACCTAAAATTACCGATTTAAAGCTGAAACTTGATAAAAATAAATACTCAATCTTATTTTATCAGTCAAATGAAAGTATATTTGTCCAACATGACAACGGTCCAGCGGTAAAGGGCTGTAGTCATTCATCCAGAGATTTCGGATTCGAGTCTCGGGGACAAAAGTTCGTGAGCGTGTGTTTCTTTCTTTAAAAAAAAAAAAAAAAAAAGAGTATATTTTTCTGTTTTGAAATCCAGAATTTAGTATATTTTTCTACATTATATGCATTTATTTATAAATGTCATAAACCAAGATAGAATTAAAGATGAAAAGTTTGTACCTTTTCAATAGCGTACGAAGCGTAAGAAAATGATTTGGTTTCACCGTGGAAGTGCCACTGTTCACTGTTCACATCTCCCAGCAAATTTAGGAAATGCAAATTGATGCAAATTGTGTGTTGTAGTGTGTGTGTTCTTCACCTTTATATAATTTGAGAAAATAATTTTGGATAAGTGTGTTTTATCTTATCCAAATTTAAGTGTCTTATTTCATCCTTAAAAAATTAATACTAATTTTAGTAGGTAAATAAAATTCCATGGTAATATAAAAACAGTATCCTATTTTATCTCAACCGATTTTTATCTGAATTTTAGATAGGTCAAATATCATGCCACAACTGAAACTATCCTATAATATCGCATTTGTGACCCTAAAATAACGCATTTTGTCATACATTCTGTTAGATTTATACAAATCAAGTTTATCTACAACACCCTTCAAACAATTTTATAAAATTTTAAAAAAATTATCTACAACATAATCCAAATCCTATCCAAATCAAAATCTCAACGGCAACTAAAAAAATTTGTGCCAACAAATTCTTAGGAAAAATTGTTGTAACGCCCGCTCTTGACACCAGCCTTTATCCTGAATGAAACGTTCGCACGTATAAAATAAAAGTAAATTCACTTTATACGTAGTTCTACCACGTCGTATCAAATTAAAGAAACTAAGAAAAACTCTGGTATAAAATTTCTAAACGTTTAAGAATAGAAAATGGGAATCTAAAAGCGGAAAAATGTAAATTTATTACATTTGAGAAAGTACGAAAATCCCAAAAGAAAATTACTACACGCCTTGAAAGACCAAAAGTCTACCTCAAAAGTATCAAAGAAATCCAAATGTAAAAGTAAAGTCAAATGATAAGTCTTCAACGAAGCGCCAAAAACGTCGCCGTCGAACTCCTCCTCGAACACTGCTCGCCTTCTCATCCCCAAACACATAGAAAAAATGCATTTGAGGTAAGCACAACGTATTTAATAAGAAAGAGAAGCTATGAAAACAACCGCAGCTTTATAAGAAAAGATATTTAAACCGATTGGTTATTTATGCGAGACCGACTCAACCTGTGTTCATTTCACGTCCATCAACACGAATTGACTAAACGCTTTCTACCTAGCTTATCTATGTTACAACCGCACTCATGGCACTACGCTGCATCCACTCAAAGCAGAGTCCCTCCGCACTTAGGGTCATTATGACCTACGGAGTTCTTCCACCTCGGGAACACTCTTTTTGCAACATATTAGTGGATCACACCAATATCCACGGTCTAGAAAAGGTAGACTCCGATAGCTATGCATGCGTCTCGAGTCCTCTCAGACTTTGTGGGTCTTTTGACCTGGCAGAGTTCCTCCACCTTCGTGAGGTAGCACATGCATCGCGATTTAGCCTCGGTGCCTAGCCAAGAGAGATATGTTGTTTAATCTTTTACTAGTCAAGACGTTGTTTATTAGATGATTAACTAGCCACCTAAGTGTTTTCAAATAATCTCCTCACACGTACTACTCTCTTCCTGTATCACTGACACGGACAAGTCCTAGCAATTACACGTATATTGATGAATGCTAACTCATCAAAGCACAAGCCTATCATGCTCTTCCGACGGATCTCAACTTCAACTCCTTTAAGAGTACATTCGGTTTTAACTCGAACGAATCGTAAGCTCAATTCAGCTTGTCCAAGTTTATACTATTTAATATATCATATATAAAGGTTTCATAAAGCTAAATCATGCTTATAAGGTCGAACAACAACCAACAAAGGAAGAAGGACAAAACAAGCTGACGCCCGCTTAAGGCTCCTGACGCCCGCGTCAAGCTTATTGACGCTGTCCAAAGCCGGACGCTCGTCCACTATACCCAGACGCCCGTCCACCTAAAACAGCTTTCAATCTCGAATGTAAACAACACTTCAAACGCACGCCCGTAAAAGCCGACGCTGTCTCGAAATGTGCCCCAAGTAGACGCCCGCCCGTAGAGGCCAGACGCTGGCGTCCACCTGGGTTTGACTAGAACCCTAAACCTTCATCCCGCGATTCCCAAAACGATTCCAAACCGAACAACAAAGAAGAACAACACAAAAACTCTAAAAATTATGTCTAAACATATTATGGCACTTATGATCAATGACCAATCCATAAACTCATCAATCTAGCATCAAAACACCCTACAATTTCATCTAAACCTTATAAAAGACATTTGAGATCATAAGGATAGTTTCCTACCTATTTGCAGCCGCAGAAACTGATCAAAACCCCAACAAAAGCCTCGCAGCTTTGCCAACCAAATCGGTATCAAGACGATGCTTTCCTCACGACGATTCTAACGCCCCGTCCGATCGAAAACCACCAAGAGTCGCTTTCAGCTATTGGTGAAACTTCCCAACCTCAACTCTCTCCTTGAATGCGCAGAAGAGAGGAGAAAAAACGTGGCTGCTCTCTTTTTTTTGTAAAAGGGTTATGGGGATTATCAGTCAAATTTTCCTTTAAATACCCATTCCCATAAAACCTTAGTTTTCCTTATTTGCCCTTAGTCATACAAATCAGATTTCCTTAACTATATATATATATATACCACTCGAAATATATATATAACGTCCAAATTAATTAACTCCGATTAAAAGGAATCAACCCAATATTTCGCTTTTCAAAAAGACACGCTCACTCCTTTTCCTAAAATCTAATATTACAATTATCTTTCTACACGTTAAAATTGTTTTAATATACTTACATTTATTGCCAATTGTGCTCTCTCAAAATTTGAAAGATTTCCTTCAGAAAAAAAAAAAAAAATGTAAGTTTTATAGGCCAAATTTTAGTTAGAAAAATAGTACATATACTTATTGAATCGTTTATACAAGTATATTCCATGTGTTCGATATCATCCAACGACTCACACTGAGTTAAAAATAAAATTTTAAAAAAATAATAATAATACTACCTCAGTCCTAAACCTTTTTATTTTTGGATCGACTAAAATAATTAAGTGTCCATTTTCTTTGTTAATTGTCATTTTTTTAAAATACAGTATTTCCTTGAATGCATTTCTACTTTTATATTATTTACTTTAAAAAAATGTGTAACATTAGGTAGCACAATAATAACTTCAAAGGTACGTATAAGTGTAAATTCTACAATAATAAGTGAGATTCAATGATTAAGTACATTTTATTTTTCTTCCTAAACATTGTGAAGAGTCAAAGACACTTAAAAAATGACGAATGTTAGGGGTGTATATGGTCCGATTTTTTATTTTTTTTACAATTTATAAAACCCAACTATTTTTTATGGTTTATAAATTTACAAAAACCAAAACCGAACCATAATTGAGTTAAACCATGGTCTAGTATAGTTTGGCTTGGTTTTGGTTATTTCCTGTTTTTTTTGTCTTCTCCAATTTTTTAATAATCTTGTAAATTCGATCCAATTAGGCTGATAAAAAATAAAAAAAAATAATAAACTCACATCATTACATTGTCATATGATCCAATTAGGCTAATCATATAAAAATACGCAAACAATTTACATTATATTGTCATATTTTCCTATTTGGTTGGGTGACAACATATGTGTGACGTTGTTGGTTGGTTAAAGTATTAATAACGCTAGATTATGGCACCAGGCTATTACTTTTTTACATGAAATGATAATTATTAGACTTGATATACATACAAACACATATAAATAAATAAATTAAAAAAAAAATATATATATATATATATATATATGTCCGGTTTTTTTTTTAAGAAACCAAAACCGAATTATTTTTCACGGTTTGGTTTTTTATCATACAAAAACCAACCAAAAAACATGGTTTACACTTTTTTGAATTGAACCGGTTTGGTTTTCGGTTTATGTGTACACCCCAAACGAAAGTTGTTAAAAAAACCAGCAACAGACGAAGGTTTTTTTTTTTTTTTTTTTTTTTTTTAATTTATTGGCAAAAGAAATTTTATTTAAAAACTAGGAGCAATCCTCCATACAAGCATGAATTACCTGGGAGGGAGAGAACAACCTCATTCTGACATCCAACAAGAGCTGAGGCTTTAACTAAAAATGGACAGCAGAGCCGCCTCAGCTGAGGCCTACTGTGCCTTGCCTGCGCCTCCCCTGAA
Source organism: Gentiana macrophylla (assembly GCA_026214975.1). NCBI lineage: Eukaryota > Viridiplantae > Streptophyta > Magnoliopsida > Gentianales > Gentianaceae > Gentiana > Gentiana macrophylla. The sequence continues at coordinate 78,146,659 of CM047816.1, forward strand.
ATGCACATTTAGGCCCCCGGTTTATATAGTTATTACTGCACAACGTATCTCATTTTTTACTTATCGTAAAAAGTTTGTCATTATTTTTTGGGTCACAACATGCGAATTTTTTGGGGCACAACATGTGACACACATTTTGTTAAAATTTGTCATTGCAATTGACTTATTGATTGATCTTAATTTACGTTAATCATTGGTGATAAAATGTGTAGTAAGATAAATAGTTTGTAGAAATAAACATATCACTATAAATTACTTCACTCGAATATATTTTCCATGGCCATGAATTCTCTACTTCATTATTATTCACATACATTTTTTTCATTTCACTCCAGTATTGAAACATTCATACACTCCAACGATCCAAATTCGTATTGAATGTGTAGGGAGATCGAGGCAAAATGATTATTTTCTCACAATTATAAGGACAAATATTTTTTTTCAAATTTTCTCTTGTAATATTTATAAGATGTTTTTTTGTTTAGAATCGAATCTAGCCTAGTGGTATCAACAATTGCACTTTCTAATAAGAACTGTAGTTAGATTCGATCCTACCCCGATATAATTAAAATCTTCTTTTCCATTTTCAATTTAAAAAATCATAATGTATTTAGTTTATTTATATATTTGATTTTTTTCGTACTATAAAAGCATCTGGCGCCTAAAATTATTTTTTACCTAAGGCCTAAAATTACACCGGGCGGCTCTGTGGATGTATGTTTCTTGCCTTTTGACAAACGAAAATGATAAATTAATGAAAGCTAGTACAAGTTTCCTACAGTCTTCTATTATGATTCTAGCCGAAGACAAATCTACTCCTTGATTCATAAGGCGTTGGTGCAGAATAAGGGAGTCTCCTTCAACGATAACATGAAAAAGCCCCATGTCAAAGCATGATACACCGCTAAGGCCTCTCCAACTAGACTTCATATCCGCTTCCAATTTTTTTTGGAAAAGTCATGGATTACTCTTCCCTGGCTATTACGAAGAAGTCTACCGATTGTCGTTGATGAGTCACTACAAGCAAAGATCGATATTAAACTTTAGGAAGCTGAGGGATGAGGTTTCCAATTAACCTTAAGGATTTGCTCCTTAACATTATCAAAGCTTATCTCACTATGGCTTGTGAGTACTCTTCTACTTCGTAGTCGAACGAGTGATAATAGCATTTAAATGCACCGCATCTCCTTGGAAAAGATGACCATTCCTAGCCTTCCGGATGTTCCACAGTAAGTATATTACTTGAATTAACTCAGCTTCATCTTCCAAATTAAGCATTTCATGAAGCCAATCAAGAAAGGATTGTACGTGAAGTTTAGAAAACAATTGACCAAGGTGACGGTTACTCTGTGATGGATTGCATAACCCGTTACTACACCTCTACTTCCGGGCAACAACAACAGAGGCAAAATGTTGTTGGTCGAGGAGGTTCCAAGTGAAGTGTATAATTCATGGTTTCACTTTAAGCTTCCAAAGAGTGTTCCAAGCTTTTACGCGAGGTAGAAGAAGATGTGACCGTATTCTCGTGCTCCCGGTATTTGTTATCATAAGCCGCTTGGTACCCGCTTTGATCAGATAAATCCCGTTGTTTGAATGATTCCATATCAATCTATCCTCCTTAAACATTGGAGACAACGACATAGATAAGATTTTATCCATTTCATATGAGTTGAAGGCCTCACGGATTGAAGCCTTTTTCCATTGACGAGTATATACGATCTATCAAGCACTTTACTTGACGACTCAGCAAATCTCTCTTCTATAGGGTGGGCATGTAAATTAGTAAAGAGGGCAACCATGGATCGGCAACAATGTCAATACTAGCACCTTTCTACCTTCCATCTTAACCCATAAAATAATAGTTTTTTTTTTCCACTCAATATGCTTCTCCAAATTGTCGAGGATTTCTCATGAGTGAGGCATTTTTGAAGTCTCGATAACAAAGTATTTTGCTTTGAGGAGACGTATTTGAAATAGAGACCGGCTTAGATAATATCTTCCAGTGCTTGTTTAGCCAAGAGAGCTTGATTGAAGCATTCAAATCCCTAAAGCCGAGATCTCCTCTCCTTTTTCTTACAACAATAATGCCAAGACTCCAATGAATTTTATTTTTCCTTCTTTCGATCCCCAAAAACTACCTTACCAAATTTTTCTAATTCGGCAACAAGCGCTTTGGGCAAAATTCAAACAATGCATGACGATCAAAAAGGCTTGGATGACGGATTTGATTAGCACATCTTTTCTAGCCGGAAATAAAAATTTACCTTTCCATCCATTGATTTTTTTCTAAACTCGTTTCTTTTATATACATGAAGATCTCCTTCTTGACATTCTGATTCCATCCACTGATTTTTTTCTAAACTCGTTTTTTTATACATGAAGATCTCCTTCTTTGACATTCCGATAACATACGGAAGACCCAAATACTTACCCGCACTTCTACCCGAAGAAATAAGATTTTTAGTTCATGTAACTACATAATATGTTTAACTTTTGAAACTTGAAAGGACATATATTATATCAACTTGGATTCAAATATCCTTAATTAATCGAGAAAATTTTCTTATTCTCTTAGTTATTAATCAGTGCCTCCACGTCTCTCTCCTATCAACATTTAAACGTATATATACTCTTGGTCTACTTTTCGAAAATATGTCGCAGTTAAGGATTCAAACTCACCGTGTGACATATATCGATCAAATTGGATGTAACGTAACACATAAGTTTGTGATGGATGATATAAATGCCCCTGCACTCGGCCTGGTAGCGCTTAAATGAAGCCATATAAATATCCGTCAATCGCTTAGACCGTCGCCCTCACTTGGTCTAAAAGTGGCTAACCCGAATTGACAAGACATTTATGTCTCACACTTATACAAAAGTGAGCATTCACTTAATTTACCGACGTGGATATCACATTCTCCCCCTTATATAGGATCAAGCCCCTCGCCAGACGGCCAAGACTTGTCCCGGATCGTCCCTACCAGAGGTAATTAGAGGTCATCCTTACACCGCCTTCTTGTACGGTGCAAACAACATAGTTCTGCTCCTGATAGTCGGCTCGATATTATTTTCAGACGCTTTGCACTTCGTTTGGTAGCGGCTAACGAAACATAAATGTCGGTCAATCGCTTGATCGCCGTGCTCGCCAGCTGTGTGAGCACCTGAAGTTGATAAGACCTTTATGTCTCACACTTATACGTGGGGCGTGCATGAGAACGTGATATCCCACATCGGTAAATTAAGTGAATGCTCACCCCATATAATTGCGAGACATAAAGCGTCTTGTCAACTCAAGTTAGCCCTTTACCAGCGCGATGACGGCGGTCTGGCAGCTTGACCGACATTTACGACTATTTAATGCTACTGCACTGGGTCCTGGGCGCTATATGACATGTTAAGATAATGTATCGATTGAATGTCATTTGTAAGGACACATTTTTCAAACTTTTGCAAAAGCGACAAAACTATTTATTCACCGTCGAAATTCACCGCTTAAATTCAACGCCAAATTCAATCGCCGAAATTACTAATTTTCAAAATTCACCGATTTTCTGATTCACCGTCGAAATTCACCGCCTAAATTCACCGATTTCGGATTCACTAGGAAATTCACCGATTTTCGGATTCACTCGTCATTCCTTCTCGCTATAACAATTATGCAGCTTGTCCTTCTCGCTATATAAAATACGTAAATTGTCTCCATTACTTAAAAATATTCCAGATTGTGTCATTATCCCTAATTTCCCATATTTTTAAAGAGCATCATGACAATGTAAAGCTTGTATGTACTAAAATCTTATTTAAAAGCGCAGAAACTAGGCACCTGCATACTTACTTATTACTCCCTCCGTTCTTAATTATATGTTGCTTTTAAGAAAGCACACATATTAAAAAATGATTTATCATGTTGACTTTCATTACAAAAAGATTAAAAAATTTGAAAAGTGTAATGGTGTATTGATTATAAAAGATTAATTTGTTGAAAGAGCCTCAAGGTCAAAATGTAATATTGAAAACACAAAAGAGATTAAAATACGATTTAAAATGAATTACGACATATAAAAAATTTTTATTTTGACAACTGCAGTACTTAAATAAAAGGAGGGAGTAACAAATTAAAGCATTTTGCAAAACCATACTCTGTTTGCACACAACCAAAAATGTCAAATCATAATCTTTAGAAACTCCAAAATTGGCCATGCTAAAGTTAAATGATAACACACAAGTGCATTACAATAGAGAATTAATAATTAGTCGATATCAACGTATCATTCTTTTGTTGTTCTTGTTAAGGAACCAATGTGTTTCAGTTTTATATATATATATATATATATATATATATATATATATATATATATATATATATATATATATATATCGGATTCAGGAAATCTAATTCCAATTGGGTCATTGGGATAAATTTAAAGATTCATCGATGTCTAAACTATATTTTTAAATATCAAAGCCTAAATCGTTTTAACTTTAAATTGAATATATTATCAATCTCAATTTAACATGCGACCATTCCCATATACTTTATATGTTAGATCTATACATACACCAAGTGCAATCATCCCCTTTTAATCCAAAAAAATACATTAAAATTTATACGATACATATAGTTTGTCCCCTTTTAAATTTTTTATTTGCCTTTAAAATATTTATTATTTGTCTTTAAAAAATTTATTCTCCTCTTTATCCGGTAGATCCTCGCCTCACACCCCTGTACATGGATATGCAAGAAAGGTGGATGGCGACGTTGTCTTCTCTCTTGTCATCATGCATGTAGCTCGATCCAACAACGCAACCATGAAATAAACGAAACTACTAACGTTCAAATCCTGCTTGTAGCTTCTCACCGGTACATATTTTCAAATACAAAAAAGGAATATCACAATTTTAGCCACAAGTTTTCTATGCATTTCTTATTTTTATTTTTAGTATTTTTTTTTTTTTTTTTTTTTTTTTTTTTGTGGAAACATGATTTCATATATTCCATTATTATATTATAAGAGCAAGACATGATTGAATGGGTTGGCAATCTAATGCACCATTGTTTGTTACTGATCAGATTCAAACATTTTTTAACTAAAAATGTGTATGTGTGTTATCAATTTTTGACAAAGAAAAACAGTAACTGAAATCACCCAATGCTAGTTCTAGAAACCAGAAAACAAGCAAAACAAAAAAGACAAAAAGGCTATGTTACAAACATGTTAGGATCCTGACTTGTGTGATAAGCGAGAAACTTCAATCTTTGCAGAGGCAGACCCAAGTGACAGGTAGGTAGGGGGCAGTGCCCCCACCAAAAGCCGAAAATCGAGGCATTTTTGTTTTTGAAAATGTAAAACATTATTTTCTTTTTTTTTTTTTTTGAATTTGAAATTGCATTAATAATTAATGTCAGCATTTAAAGCTGAGATAATAGAGAGTGCACAGTAAGACGCTGGCCATAATACCTGTAAAAGGGATTTGGGCAACACAAACCCTAATCTAGCAAGTTGATCAGCCGTCTCATTACTATTCCGACTAATCTGTCTAAACAAACAATGACTAAACAGCTTGCTGGCCTTCCTTATTCTTCCAACAATTGAGCCCTCGGTGGATAAATCTTCATCTTCAAGCAGCGAATTCGCTAATAGATATGGAGGAATCCGATTCAATTTCAACACCGCCGCCTGCATTTTTGTCGCTTTGACTCCTTCCAAAATCGCCTTTAAGTTCTCGCAAACTCCACTCAAGCCGTATGGTCCAAATCTCTGAAATTGCAGATATCGTGGCTCCATCATGATCTCTCGATAACAATTCCAATGGTCCCATGTCCATTTTGGTAGCAAGCATCCACATTAACCTTATAAGACCTGTGCTTTGGCATCATCCAAAGGCCGGAAAGACCCGGGCAATCTGAGAAGGCGATTGTTCTTGTTGCTCGCTGAATTCATCCAAAGAGAGATTCACCAAGATGGATTCGCTGGGAGAGGGCGTTGAATTGTTGAAAAGCATTTGTTCCTCTCCACCAAATGAACCGTAAGATCATGAAAAGTAAGTCTACATCCTCGATAATCGAGCTTGCTGGAGACAACAAAGATCCGTAAAACAATGGTGTTCAGCGTATAATCCAATGAAATTGCGAGTTGGAAGACCAAAAATCCTTAATCCAGGTACAATCAAAAGACAAGAGCTCCAATTTTCAATTTCTTGCCACAAATAAGACATGTGCCATCCGAAATTTTCCTTTTCTCAAAGCAGATCCAAGAGGAAGGGATTCAGTAGCAAGGCGCCAAGCAAAGGCCTTCATTTTTGGGGGAATCTTCCTAGCCCAAAGGTAAATCCACGCTTTTCCATTGATATTTGTTGAAGTTACTTCACCCCTGTTATGAATTTTCACTTTTATGGTCAATTGTTAGTTTGTACACAGATTTAATCATGTAGATCCTTTAGTGTCAGAAGGCCGATGAACTTGTCACGCTTGTCCCGTTGATTTATAGAATACATGCACTGCCTCACCTTCATGTGGTAGGAAAGTCTTTTCTACCAGCTTGCTTATTCCAGCTTACTATAGTCAATCAGTTGATTCACAGTTTGTAAGGTCTCACTTTGATTGAAAGTAGAGGCTCCGAAACCTGGTTCTATGGGGATCCAAGGTTGGTCACATATGTTGATAGATGATCCATCTCCATATGAAAGAAGGTCTATTCCTAGATTTGGCGATAGAAAAGATGTTCTTCAGAGTAGTACTTGTGCATTAGATCCGATTGACTCGGGATGTCAAGGTTGCAAACAATTCTCCAACACTGCTTGGCCAAGAAAGCTTGATTAAAGAGCCCCAGATCTTTAAATCCCATACCTCCTTGGGCTTTAGGTTTACATAAGTTGTCCCAGGATATCCAAGTTATAGATGCCTCACCAGAGTTTTTGCCCCACCAGAACCTCCTTATCATACTCAGTATTTCAGTGAGAAGCTTCTTAGGAAGTTTAAAACATTGCATAACATACACCGGGATAGCTTGAAGTGGTCGCTTTGATTAACACTTCTTTGCCTCGCATTTGAAAGATAAAGAGATCTCCAACCATTTAACTTCTTCCGTGATTCTATCTTTAAGGTACTTGAAAATGTCATACCTAGTCTTACCAACAATGAATGGTAATCCTAAGTATTTTCCTTTAGTGCTTCCAATTGGAATCCCTCGTAATCTGAATGATAGAGCTTTTCACAAAGATCCTTCAGTTTCCCGTTGAAAACATGCTTGATTTTGATAGATTAACCTTTTGTCCGTAGTTGCTCATGTGTCCTTAGAATATTAGTAATTTCAAAGGCATTCTCAATATTAGCACTCGACAAATAATATGTCACATCAAGAAAGAATAGGTGGATAGGAAGGGATCATCTTTTCCAAATATGAAAGTGTTGGTCCCAGAGAAGGGTGAAACTATAGTAAGAGGGGGGGGGGTGAATGACTATAGTGGAGTTTCAAAAACTTTTCTTATGTTTAAAAGCTTTTGGGCAGCGGATAAGTCCCTTCTTACTATGTTGTTTTCAAATCAGTTTAGGCAATCACAGATATAAGTTATGATCTAGGCAATTTAAGTAAATGATGTAAAGTAAATTTGTAGAAAGTAAATTGACACAAGGCTTATAGTGGTTCAGGGTGGTGTAATCCCTTAATCCAATCTTCTCATGTGATGATTGGAGGAATTCACTATTGTTTTCACAGATACAATAGTATGATTGTCCTTGACTTCCCAAGCTTCACAATCTACAAGACTATCACTCCTTGATCGCAGCAGCCTTCAAGTGATTCGCCTCTTTCATCGCCTCCTTGAGATCAAAATCCTTCAAAGAGCCTATCACACACACAACTCCTTCTCAGATTGCTTCTGATTCAGTTGCTTCAATTTGATGTGAATAAGATTCACCAACTTGCTTGATCAATCCAGTGTTGAATATGACTTTGTAGTTCTGATGTCTGAGTTGATCTCTAGATAAATCCTTGTAAGTTCAGAGAAGGCTTTTTAAATTGACAGAGTTTCTGCTTAATTTTTCTTTTTCAGATCGTTGTTTTTGTTTGTCTGTCAATGCCTTCTATTTATAGCCTTGAATAACCTTGATTTTGAAATTCCATCCGTTGGCTATATTAATGAGGGAATAATCCTTGATTTTATTCTTGATTCCCCCTTAATTGCATTCTCCTTGATTTCAGTGATCGGATTTTTTTCTTCAAACGTATAGCAGAAAATCCATCTTTGATTGATCCTCTATTTAATGCATGATCTTCTGAATTTTCAACATATATTAAATCGATCCGTAAGTATTACTTCTTTGTTTCGAACGGTCGAGTGATCCTTCTGACTTAGCCGTTTTTGGCTCTTCCTTCACCGTTTTGTCTTCACTCAGCCGAAAGTCAGTTTACTCAGCCGATTCACTATTTTCTTTTTTGCTTCAGTTTAAGGAGAATCTTTGTACTTCACTGATCCTTGATTGCGATGAGATCAGTGTACACCATATTTGAATATTAAGTTTCATCACTTGAAACATAACTTAGACTTATCCAAGGTCATCACAGCCTTCCTTGGTTATAAGTCGACTATAAAGTCTTCATTGTATCTCACATGGTGCTTGGTGGCTTCACTCACTCTGAATTTCTGCTTTTACTTTGTCGCTCTACCAACTAGTACAATACTTGTCTCTGACTCAACTTATACAACATGTCAGACTCTAAGTAAAGACTTATACAGAGAATTCTAACTTATTTCAGGCTTGCTATAACAGCTGGTATGGCCATCATCAAAACATAATAAAATGTTCCTAACAGAAAGGGGTGAGGTTTCCATTAAGTACAGAGTTCTTGATAAGTGCAGAGAATCCTTCAGAACAGATAATAAATAGAAAGAGAGACAAAGGGTCCCCTTGTCTGATTCCTCTAGAAGGTAGGAACCTGGAGGAAGGTTGACCATTAACAATGACCTAAAAGGATGCTGATTTGACACACCTCATAATAAGCCTGACAAAAACCCTAGGATAATTCATTCTAAGAAGTACCTGCTCCAAGTAGTTCCATTCCACCCTATCAAAAGCTTTCATCATATCTAGTTTGATGGGCATCTGTTTTTGCTCACTTTTTCCACTTCCATTAAGGGTATGAAAGGCTTCAAATGCTGCAGTAGCATTATCAGTAATTAACTTTCCCTTTTGAAAGGCACTCTATGATTGGTCAATAACAGCTTCAAGGGTCAATTTGAGTCTATTAGCAAGAAATTTAGATAGAATTTTATACACAGTGTTGCTAAGACTTATAGGTCTCAAGTCCTTAAGCATGTGGCTTGATTACACTTTGGAACGAGAGCAATAAAAGTGTCATTTATATCAGAAAAATCCATCCCATTATTAAGTGCATCCAGATTGAAAGGAAGCAGGTCCTGCCTATATAGATGCCAATGTTTATGTAAAAAGATGGCCTACATACCATCAGGTCCAGGGCTCTTCCTACCAGGAATACATTTCAGAGCCCTGATAACTTCCTCTTCAGTATAAGGCTCTAATAGAAGGTTTTGTTGCATATCAGAGATTCTATTGAAAGGACGGCCATTTAAAAGGTCAAAATTTTGAGTAACTGCACAAGAGGAGAAAAGACCTGTGTAGAACTTCATAGCATAGGTTTTCATATCTTCAAGATCATCAATAACATTGCCATCCTCCATTGTGATACTGTGAATTGTGTTCTTGGAGTGTCTTCTTGTAGCCTTAGTATGAAAATAAGTTGTATTCCTATCTCCAGATGCCAGCCAGTCACACCTACCCCTTTGCTTCCAGAAGTCCTCATTCATATTTAAAAGAAGATCAATTTCTTTCATTAGGTTTTTTCCTCCATACGCCAAATTCTTGTTGTTGTTGAAGCTTCAGAATTGATCCCGCAAAATCTCAATTTTCATGCTAAGTTTCCCAAATTTGGCGTAACTCCGAGGCAAAAGTTATACCCGACCTCCTCGATCCCTTTAGCAAAGTCAAGAAATTTCAAATGTTTCTTCTTTTTCAAAACAAATTTTCAGATAGATTGAGGCAATCCACATCCTGAAGCCAAAAGGGGTCAAATCTCTTAATAGGCCTTTTCTTGTTTTTTTCCGGTTAATAAAAGGGCCATCAGAAATCAGGATAGATATGTGATCACTTCTTGAAGCAGAAAGATGTGTCACAGTGAAATATGGAAAAAGATTTGTCCAAGTGCAGCTGGCAACATCTCTATCAAGTCGAGCCTTAACGTTTCCTTTAGGCCACCCATTGTTCCAAGTATATCTCGCCCCAGAGTAGCCTAGGTCAGTAAGATTACAGTCTGCCAAGGCATTCCTGAAATTCTCCATTACATACCTTGGTCTTATGACAACCCTGGTTTTCTCAGTGACATCAAGAGTTTCAATGAAGTCACCTGCACACAACCAAGGTAGGTTTGAGCAGGTATCTAATCTTCTAAGGAGATCCCCAGAAGTGTGCCTCAGAGCATGATTTGGGTTTCCATAAGCCGCAAGAAACGGAAAGTTTTGTTTTGGTAGTTACAACAGAGTCAATATAGCCACTGAACTAGTCAAAATTTGAACATAGGTAGAATCATTCCAATGGAGAGAGTCCTCCTAGTTTCCACACCGCCTAACATGGAAACCAGAGGCAAACCCATGGGTGACACGAATGTAGTTCATAGCATGACTAGAAAGCTTAGTTTCAGATAGGAAGAGAAGGAAAGGAAGAGAAGTTTTCACCAGGCTTTTGAGACTAGGAACTGCATTGGGGTTGCCTAAGCCCCTACAGTTCCAGCAAATGATATTCATGGTTGTTGGTGGGGCTACAAGGCAACCTCCACCGGGCAAGGACAAATTTCCATCTTGATTTTCATAACTGAAAAATCAGGATCCTCATTTTCCTTTCTTTTTCCAGAGAAATTTTGGTTGTTGGTTATTTCACTTAGAGGTCTAGCTGCTGAAAATTTCTTGAAAGTTTTCAAAGTAGAGCTTCTAGGTTTGACAGCTAATGACTTAGTGTTGATTGCAGGTAGGCTGATGCTTTGGCTTTGAGGGGATGCTGGAAGGAGGTTCTGGTTTTGATTCTGTCCTTCAATGCTTGTGAAGACATGATTTAGGTTGACCAAGGTATGTTTTTCAAAGCTGTTTTGGTGTGTGTTGCTTTTCCGATTATGAGTTAAAAGTGTTTGGGTTGTGTTTGGTTGATAGTTGTTTGTCAAAGAGTCGAGTTTTGGGGCTTTCTGTAATTTTGGGTGTTCATCCAAAGAAAGTACTGGGTTAATTGTGCCGTGAGTTCATGCGTGACTTTTGGTGTTTTTGAGGCGCGTAATAGGACAAAAGGATGCTTTGGTTCAAAGGTATTTGGGTGCTAGTGTTAGAGGTTTGTTTGTCAAAGGTATCAGGGTTGTTGGTCGTCTTTTTTGGGTTTAGTCGTGGATGGTGACATGAACTTGGGTAGTGTCGGATTTGCTAGATCTTTTGACGGGATTGGGGTTGAAATAGGGCTAAAGCTAATTCAAGTAGTTGGGGTTTTTTTGGATGGACATGGGGTCGCAGAAGTGAGAGGGTCTGAAATGAGCTTTTTGTCAGAAAAGTGGGTGGATAGGGATTTTTGGTCTTTGTGAAGGTTAAGGTTAAAAGTATTGTCACTTTCAGAAAGGGATACGGAATTGACTTTTTTTTGTTTTTTCTGAGGTTGACCCCTGTACTTTTTGATTTTGGCTAAAGTTTGGGTGGATTTTGGGTGGGAAGTTTGAAATTTTTTGGGTTTGGAGCTGGGTTGGAGGTGAGAGATATGACTCTGTTTGAGTGTTAGAATGGGATGAATCAGAGGTGATGCAAGGAATGAGTTCCATATCAAGAAGTCTGAGTTCTTTAACTAGTTTGGTTCTAGCAAAGAGTAATTGACCAAATTCCATACCTGAATTTTTTCTCTTCCTCCAGGTTGAATTCCTCAATGGTGGAGGGACAGTTCTTGGTAATGTGACCAATGTGACCACATAAATAGCGGAATGCAGGTAGTCTTTCAAATTGGAAGAGAGCTATGTATGGCTCAAGCAAGGGACTATCTTCTTCCACCGGTATGGCTGTGGTTTGAGGTAAGGGTTTGCTCGAGATCAATCTTGGCTCTAATTCTCAAGGGACGCTTGATTTGTTCCCAATCTCCTCTCTGATTTGGACAAAGGAACAATCAGAGAGGCTTAGGCCAATTTTCTTACCGACTTTTTCTGTGTGTAGGTGAATTGGAAGATTATGAACATGGATCTAGAACAGAGATTCATCAAAAACCTTACTTTGATGAGTTAGAGAAGGATTCCATTGATGCAAGACCAGCAGAATATTATCAAAACACCAGGGCCCATCTGCTAGTACTCGTTTTTGGTCTTTAGGATGCTCAAACAGGAACTGATAGAAATTTTTGTTTAGTTTCACAACATTGAACTTTGTTGTGCTCTAAGATTTCTCCATTGCTATCCTGAGATTTATGACTGGGATATCCTTGGTAGAGATGAATTTACCAAGGAGGCTTAATTTGTTTTTCTGTAATCCTTCAGAGATATCAAGAGAGTTGATTTTGGAGGTTGTAGTGGGAGTTTTGTAATATCCCGATTTTCGATAAAAGGGCATTTCGGTCTTTTGATAAATCGGAATATTATGTTCTTTTATTTTTTTTAAAAGGTTTTATAAAAGAAAAGGGAAAATTAAGGAATTATATGGTATTTAGGAAAAATTGGGATTTATTAAAAGGAAATAAATCCTAAATTAACCTAATCACTTTTGAAAAAAAAGAGAGAGAGGCCGATCTTTTGAAGAAGGGCGCAAGTTTAGGAAAAAAGAGAGGAAGAACTTTCAATCCCCAGTGCTTAATCCGTTGATCTTTGGACAGACATCTCAAGGGAAAAAGAATCACCGCGACAAGAGGATCGCTTTGAATATCAACCATCCTTAGAACCGTTAACGTAAGTTCTCATCACCGCTCTTGTTAGGGTTCGCTTTCCTGCTTAGCATCGTTAAGCCTCGCTTCAAGCGTTATCCGCATCGTAGTGATCAATTTGGTGTTGATCGCTTTAGGTTCGAGGTTAAAGGTTTATCTTTTTCAAAGTTGTGGTTGCTTGATCGTAGTAGCTCGCAAGAATCGAGGTAACGTGGTCTTCTATCGTGTGATTTAGTTCTCATAACGCTGTAGGCAATGTGTATGTTTTTCTTCTTGCTTTTAAGTTGTTTTGGTCAAACTTTGGGATGCATATGGTTGGAAAACGCAGCAAACAAAGTTGCGTAAATTTCGGAAATTCCCAGGTGGACGGGCGCCGTGGATTCGGACGGGCGTCCGGTTCCTTCTAGTAAAGTGGACGAGCCGCCCGCCTCTTGACGAGCGCTCAGGTGAAATTTTGATACAGATGTGATGGTTTGAAGGTGGACGGGCGTTTGGTTTTGACGGGCGTCAAACCTCTGATGGACGAAGGCCCATGTTCAGACGGGCGCCTGCACAGGAGTGGACGAGCGTTTGGGCCTGGTGGTTCTAGTTTTTCATTGTTTTTTTGTCATGTCGCCTTGAGTTCAGCTTTATTGTATCCGTTCTAATGCATAACCTTACGTGACAAAGCTCAAACTAGCTTCAGTGCGCTTAGTTCCGGCACCACATGGATTCCCTAAAAGATGAAGTGTGGGACCACCTGAAGCTTCGATTTGCCTTGTGCTTCGATAAGCTAGAGTTTATCGATGTCTGTATAATTGCTAGGGCTTGTCCGTGTTCAGAGGTCTAAGTACACGAGGGGTAGGAAGTGTGAGGGAGCTTACCTCGAAAACACTTAGGTGGCTAGTTAAACATCTAATCAAACGTATGTGCTGGGATTAAAATCTTAAACATCATGCAATGCTTGGTAAGGCATAGTACAATATCGCGATGTGTCCTCCTCACTGCACAAAGTAGATCGTACTCCACGCCGGTCAATCGATTGGCGGATAAAGCGCCTGGTGCACTCGCCGGTCATCACACTATCGGGACTCGAGATATTCCCGGGCTACTCAGAGCGAGTCTCTAAGTAGGTTGCACCTGCAGCTGTCCTAGTACATCCTATTACTAGGCATAGTGCCCTTGTTATTCATGATGTAACAAACTTGAGCTAAGATAGATACCCTTTGGAACCTCATGTTATGCAATGAACATAATGTGATAGATAGTTAGGGCTAATAACGGAAAACGAATTAATAAAAGACGGTATTGCTTTTATTTCTTTACGAGGGCATAGTTATACGATCTTCTACACGCATCGAGTACTTTTGTACTTACCCCGTGCACGTTATCTTTGTCTTTCCCTTTCCCCAAAGAAGATGAACAGTGGTTACCACTGATGAGTTCTTTGATGACGAGGACGCTTGAGTTGGAGTTTGAAGGCTTAGATCGCTTAGATGTTTTCTTTTCATAAACAGCTTGTTTCCGCTTTGAACAATGTTGTTCTTTCTTTTTGGTTTAGTTACCTTTGAGATCTTTTGGATTGAATTCGATGTTTAGATCTTTTATTGATTTATTTTTTCTTCACAAAGATTGATTACCGTATGTTTCGATCGCTTGGTTTCCCGAGTTGTTGAGTTGTTTTATCTTCCGCGCTTGATTTTTTGATGGATGATGTAAGGCTTGCATGTATTATTGAGTTTTTATTTGATAATATATGTGCCGAGCGCTCTTTCCGGATAAGGACTCGTGTCCGGAAACGGGCGTTATAGCTTGGTATCGTAGACAAAGGTTTTCCTTGTCGTAGGACTTGATTTTTCTTTAAGATAAGGTTAGAGCTTTAGTAACCCTCTCTTTCTTGGCTACAGGATGGTGCTTACTAGAGGAGGAGCTAGTTCAGATAACGACGAGGCGCGATAATACCCGCATAAGTAACGCAGAGACGGATTTTACCGAGGTTGTGGTTCCGAGAAGGAGGAGGAGTGGACCAAATACTCAGTTCCTCCGGTCACTCAAGTGAACAACCCTGACCATGGTGGAAATCAAGGACTAAGTAATTTCATAGAGGTCGAGTGGAACAAGCGGGTCCTTCAAGGTTTAGCACCAAGGTACCGCTTTTTACATCAGCCCCAAGGACCACCACTTGGACCGGGTTGGGACTTTCTAACCCACCGCCGCCGCTTCTTCGCTTATCCACAGTATCCATGTTTCCGCTTCACACCTTTGAGTTTCACTCTCACCGACAGCCGACCTCCACCACCACCTAGATCGAAGTTCTTTCAGAGCACTGCTACACCCACCGCAGCAGAGTTATCGTAATGCCCCACCGGCACAAAGAGCAGCTTTCCAGCACTGCAGCTTGGGGTTACGATAGACCAATAGACCGGTATGAGAAGGTGAAGAAGCACAGGGTACCGTAGTTTTTCGGTAATGTTGAGCCAAAGAAAGCAGCAGACTTGTGGCTTCGCTGCTTTGAAAAGGCATGCGTAAACACGAGGGCCCCGAAACTGAATGGGCTCACGCCAGGCGATCTCCTTGTTGGCGTGTAATGCAATGCAGAGTTGGATGGAGTCTTATGAGCAAGCTAATCCTAGAATCACGATTAAGCGGTATTCAAGAATTTGTTCTATCAGAATACTTCCCTAGAACGGCACAAAATGCAAAGGCCAACGAAGTTTCGAGTTTAAAACAGGAAGAAATACTACAAAGGACACAAGACTCGCAGAAGTTTCACGAGTCAAGGTGTTCTACCCGAGATTATGAAGAGTGAAGAAAAGAAGATAGACAAGTTTATGGAAGGGTTGTCACACGATGTGGCAAAAGGTATGCTTGGAGATAGACCGACGAGTATGGCAAGCGCCATGGATAGAGCATTGACAGCGAAAGGTTTGCCAACAGGCCGACAGTTGTAGTTGGGGACAAGAGGCCATTCTCAAATTTTCAAGGAGGTAGTAGAGGGGCGCCACAGCAGAATGTAAAGAAGACAGGGAGTTTAGCAATGAAGAGTTCGACAAGTGGGACGCCACCGGTTTGTGCTAAATGTAACAAGGCACATACAGGAGATTGCATGGCTGGTAGCTTGAATTGTTTCCACTGCGGGGAAGCGGGACACTACTCGAGGGCGTGTCCTAAGAAGCTATCACAGGCAATCAGCAGAGGGCTAAGTAACCAAAGCAGGTAGTCGCCCCACGGGTAGCGCATCGGTTCGTATCTTTGCAAAGCAGATGCAACTGCAGAGAGCTAGATGACCTCAGTGGTGACAGTACTTTTTCGTTGTTTGTGTTTCTTATAAATATTTAATATGATATAGCGCGCATATGATATTACATATTTATACGTAAATTGATTCACTTTTAGGTACCATAATCATAGATAATCTAGCGCTTTCAAATTGCTTGATACCGGAGCTTCAGAACTTTTGTTTCTTCAACCATAGTCAAGAAGTTAAACCTACCGCTTAAGGAGTTGGAGAGACCCTTGAGTATATCCACCCCTTTGGGCCGAGTCACCAGATGTGCTCAAGTCACACCCTCACGACATTGTGAGTTGGGACTTACAAGTGCCAAAGATGCCCTCGACGGTGTTGGATTTCTCGACTTTGATGTTATCCTAGGTATGGACCGTTGTCTAAGAACCATGTCTATTTGGATTGCAAAGGCAAGAGAGTAATCTTTAAAGTTCCAGAAAATCAGCTAGACGTTTCAGGGTATCGTGATACAAGCCTAGCAAGAAACAAAGATCCCGATCATCTCAAAGAGCTAAAAGCTTTAAAATCCTTGAGGCGTGGCTGCCAAGGTTTTGTGGTGTACGCGCTTAGATAAGGAAAAGCTCAAACCCGAAAGTTAGAGAGACTCGTGTAGTTAAGGACTTTCCTGAAGTTTTCCCGGAAGATTTGCCGGAGACACATGCCTGATAGGGCCATAGAGTTTGAGATCGAAAGTTGATCGCAGAGCTTCACCAAGATGCTAAAGCGCCATACAGATGGCACCAAATGAGTTGAAAGAGTTGAAGATTCACCTAAGGATATGTTAGAGAAAACATCATCCACCCAAGTACATCACCGTGGGGAGCACCGGTTTTGTTTGTAAAGAAGAAAGATGGGAGTATGCGCTTGTGCATCGACATGAGAGAGTTGAATAAACCGACAAATAAGAATAAGTATCCTTTACCAAGGATTGACGATCTGTTCAGCCCACTTGCAAGGTAAGAAGGTGTTCTCTAAGATTGATCTTAGGTCCGGTTACCATCAGCTGAAAATCAAGGTGTTAGATATACCTAAGATGACCTTCAAGATTGAGGTATGGACATTATGAGTTTTTGGTCATGCCGCTTGACTCACTAATGCTCCATCAAAGTTCATGGACCTAATGCAAAGAGTTTTCATGCCTTATCTCGACAAGTTTGTGATAGTCTTCATAGACGATATTTTGGTATACTCTAAAGACGAGAAGAGCATGAAGAACATCTAAGGGTAGTACTACAAACCTTAAAAGAGAACAAGTCAGATGCCAAGTTTTCCAAGTGCGAGTTTTGGTTGGATCAAGTCGCTTTTCTTGGACATATAGTTTCCTGGAGAAGGTATTAAAGTGGATCCAAAGAAAGATAGAAGTCGTCTCTAAGTGGCCTGACCAACATCGATGATGAGAGATAAGAAGTTTCTTGGTCCGCGGGGTATTACCGAAAGTTTGTAAAGGATTTCTCGAAGATAGCTACACCTCTTACGAGACTTACTCAGAAGAACGTCAAGTATGAGTGGACTGATGAATGTGAGGAAGCCTTTCAGACTTTGAAAGAAAAGTTGACCACAGCTCCTGTGTTGGCGTTACCGGAGGTTTTTGATAATTATGATGTTTATACAGATGCATCGGGTCAAGGTTTGGGTTGTGTTTTGATGCAGTCAGGAAAGGTGATTGCTTATGCATCTAGGCAGCTAAAGGTGCATGAGAAGAATTACCCTACACACGACTTGGAGTTGGCAAAGAGTGGTGTTTGCTCAAGCTTTGGAGACACTATTTGTATGGTGTCAAGACAAGGATCTTCACGGATCATAAGAGCCTTAAGTTCTTCTTTACTCGGAGAGAATCAACACGAGACAAAGAAGATGGTTAGAGTTTGTGAAAGACTACGACTTGGACATTCAATACCACCCGGTAAGGCGAATGTCGAAATGATGCACTTAGCCGGAGAGCGCTTAATGCTATCACCACCTTACAAGAAGTTGTGGATCAGCTTGGATAGAATGCAGATTGAAGTGGTTGAGCGGAAGGATGAAGACCAGCTTTATGGCGCCATTGATGGCGAGGTCGATCCGCTTTAGATGAGATACGGTTTAAACAAGATAAGGACCCAAAGATGGTTAAATTGAAGCGTGGGCCGAGAAAAACCTACAAGGGGTTATCGCTTGGACAAGAGTGGTTATCTTTGGTATGGAGACCGCTTGTGTGTACCAGATGTGGATGGTCTAAGAGAGAAGGTTATGGATGAGGCTCACAAGATTGCTTTGCGGTTCACCCCGGAGCCACTAAGATGTATAGAGATCTCAAGGAAAGATACTTGGTGGCCTGGTATGAAGTTAGGGATCGCAGAGTTCGTGGCGAGATGCGATACATGTCGAGGGTGAAAGCAGAACATAAAAGGCCAGGAGATTTGTTTGAAACCTTTGGAGTTACCGAATGGAAATGGGAGAATATCACGATGGATTTCATCACCGGTTTGCCTAAGACGAAGGGCGGGTTATGACATGATTTGGGTGATTGTGGATAGACTTACCAAATCAGCCCATTTCTTGCCGTGTAAGGTAGACATGCCTATAAAGAAGTTCGCTACTATGTACATCGACAATATAGTGAAGCTTCATGGTGTGCCTTTATCTATTGTATCCGGCAGGATATAGTAGATTCATCGATCGCTTTTGGAAAGGTCTCAGAAAGCTTTTGGAACGAAGACCGATTTGAGTACAGCTGCTTCATCCTCGACGGATGGGCAATCCGAGAGAACGATTGCACTCTTGAGGATATGCTTAGAGCTTGTGTTTTGGATGCCGGAGGTTCATGGATAGATTACCTCAACTTGGCGGAGTTTGCTTACAATAACAGCTTACCACGCAAGTTTGGGAATGCCACCTTTTGAGGCCTTGTATGGTAGAAGTGTAGGACTCCACTTTATTGGGATGAAGTGGGAGAGAAACACATCACCGGGCCGGAGATGGTTCAGCAAGCCAATGAGAAGATCGAGTTGATACGGAAGAATCTGAAAGCTGCACAAGATCGCCAAAAGAGTTGGGCCAATGTTAGAAGGAGACCGCTAGAGTTCGAAGTTGGGGACAGAGTTTACCTTCGAACGTCTCCAATGAAGGGTGTCAAGAGGTTTGGTCAAAAAGGAAAGCTAAGTCCAAGATACGTAGGACCTTTTGATATCATCGAAAGAGTTGGGAAGTTGGCTTATAGACTACGGTTGCCAGAATCGATGTCTAGAGTCCACAATGTCTTCCACGTATCAATGCTTAAAAAGTGTTTATCAAAAGTGGATGTGGAATCTGAGATTGATCCGGAAGTGTTACAAGACAACCTATCATACGTGGAAAAGCCGATCAAGATTCTGGATAGAAAGGAAAGGATGATCAAGAGGCGAATGATTCCGTTAGTGTTAGTGCAATGGAGCAACCATGCACCGACGGAAGCCACTTGGGAAGTGGAAGCGGACATGATAGACGAGTTCCCAGAGTTTTCTCATCTGCCAGGTACGTTCTAGTTTCGAGGGCGAAACTCCTCTTAAGGGGGGAGGAATGTAATATCCCGATTTTCGATAAAAGGGCATTTCGGTCTTTTGATAAATCGAATATTATGTTCTTTATTTTATTAAAAGGTTTTATAAAAGAAAAGGGATAATTAAGGAATTATATGGTATTTAGGAAAAATTGGGATTTATTAAAAGGAAATAAATCCTAAATTAACCTAATCACTTTTGAAAAAAAGAGAGAGAGGAGGCCATCTTTTGAAGAAGCGGCGCAAGTTTAGGAAAAAAAGAGAGGAAGAACTTTCAATCCCCAGGCTTAATCCGTTGATCTTTTGGACATACATCTCAAGGGAAAAAGAATCACCGCGACAAGAGGATCGTTTGAATATCAACCATCCTTAGAACCGTTAACGTAAGTTCTCATCACCGTTCTTGTTAGGGTTCGTTTTCCTGTTTAGCATCGTTAAGCCTGCGTTTCTGCGTTATATGCATCGTAGTGATCAATTTGGTGTTGATCGTTTTAGGTTCGAGGTTAAAGGTTTATCTTTTTCAAAGTTGTGGTTGCTTGGATCGTAGTAGCTCGCAAGAATCGAGGTAACGTGGTCTTCTATCATGTGATTTAGTTCTCATAACGTTGTAGGCAATGTGTATGTTTTTCTCGCTGCTTTTAAGTTGTTTTGGTCGAACTTTGGGATGCATATGGTTGGAAAACGCAGCAAACAAAGTTGCGTAAATTCGGAAATTCCTGTGTGGACGGGCGCCCAGGGATTCGGACGGGCGTCCGTTCCTCGCAAAGTGGAAGGCGTCCGCCTCTTGGACGAGCGCTCGGGTGAAATTTTGATACTGTGATGTGATGGTTTGAAGGTGGACGGGCGTTTGGTTTTGGGACGGGCGTTCACCTCTATGGACGAAGCGTCCATGTTCGAACGGGCGTCAGATAGAGTGGACGAGCGCTTTGGGCCTGGTGGTTCTAGTTTTTCATTGTTTTTTGTCATGTCGCTTGAGTTCAGCTTTATTGTACTCGTTTCTAATGCATAACCTTACGTGACAAAGCTCTGAACTAGCTTCTGGTGCGTTTAGTTCCGGCACCACATGGATTCCCTAAAAGATGAAGTGTGGGACCACTGGAAGCTTCGGATTTGCCTTGTGCTTCGATAAGCTAGAGTTTATCGATGTCTGTGTAATTGCTAGGGCTTGTCCGTGTCTAGAGGTCTAAGTACGAGGGTAGGAAGTGTGAGGGAGCTTACCTGAAAACACTTAGGTGGCTAGTTAAACATCTAATCAAACGTATGTGCTAGATTAAAATCTTAAACATCATGCAATGCTTGGTAAGGCATAGTACAATATCGCGATGTGTCCTCTGACCAGACAAAGTAGACTGTACCCACGCCGGTCAATCGATTGGCCAGATAAAGCGTCTGGTGCACTCTGCCGGTCATCACACTATCGGGACTCAGATATTCCCGGGGCTACTAGAGCGAGTCTCTAAGTAGGTTGCACCAGCTTGTCCTAGTACATCCTATTACTAGGCATAGTGCCCTTGTTATTCATGATGTAACAAACTTGAGCTAAGATAGATACCCTTGGAACCTCATGTTATGCAATGAACATAATGTGATAGATAGTTAGGGCTAATAACGGAAAACAAATTAATAAAAGACGGTATTGCTTTTATTTCTTTATGAGGGCATAGTTATACGATCTTCTACACGTTACTGAGTACTTTTGTACTTACCCCGTTACGTTATCTTTGTCTTTCCCTTTCCCCAAAGAAGATGAACAGGTGGTTACCGCTGATGAGTTCTTTGATGACGAGGACGCTTGAGTTGGAGTTTGAAGGCTTAGATCGTTTAGATGTTTTCTTTTCATAAACAGTTGTTTCCAGTTTTGAACAATGTTGTTCTTTCTTTTGGTTTAGTTACCTTTGAGATCTTTTGGATTGAATTCTGGATGTTTAGATCTTTTATTGGATTTAGTTTTTCTTCACAGCATTGATTACCGTATGTTTCGATCGTTTGGTTTCCCGAGTTGTTGAGTTGTTTTATCTTCCGCGTCGTTTGATTTTTGATGGATGACGTAAGGCTTGCATGTATTATTGAGTTTTTATTTGATAATATATGTGCCGAGCGCTCTTTCCGGATAAGGACTCGGTGTCCGGAAACGGGGCGTTACAGTTTCATGGATTTTGAGATTAGAAATGAGGAGAACTATATCTTTCGTATCCATAGCAAAGGATCTGCCAAGAATGACAAGAGGAAAAACTCAAAAGAGTTGGAGAGGTTCTAGAAAGAGATAGGAAGAGCTCTCATAGAGAGAGAGTGACTTTTTTTTTCATGACGTTACTCTGTAAAAACACTATTAATATCCACACTCTATTATTGAATTTGTTCTGGATCCGCTACTGAGACATTGTCTAGACATATTCTTGCTAGGATCCCGACTTGGTCTAATAATTAAATATCTCCTTCTTCGATCCTTTGTCCTTTTTCATTTTGGGATCACAACTTGGGTGAGTAGTTAAAATCTTCATACTTTTCCTTAACAACTTCATGTTAGGATCCATACTTGGGCTAAAAGTAAGAATCTTCAAACTTTATTTAGGCACCTTCACGCTAGGAACCCGACTTTGCTGAACACTAGTAACCATCTCTACGTACGTCAAGATCCTCCTAGGGTCCTGACTTTGTGCAAAAGTGACAAACTCCTTCTTTTCAGCTCCATCATCCTACCACGCCTTGTATGAACGCAACAACCCAATCCATGTCGTAAATATGTCAACAAAAAAAAAATCGAGGTAAAGATAAAGACATGGCACCTCTCACTATGAAAAAGAGTATCGAGATGCCCTGCACCTAAATACTCGATCCTTATGCTAAAATAACATCCGACACGTATATAATTAAAAATAATTTATATATGTCACCTCGACATCACTAACATCATAGTACAAAGCGGAAGCATTAAAAATACACTCGGAACTAAAAGAAGATCGAAAGAAACACAAATTTCATGACATTTACACAACAGCCAAAACACTTAAAAACCGTTCACTGCCTTGATAACTATAGAGCAATGATACATGCACAACGAAAATACACAACCAATTGACAATGATCTACACCATTGATTATTGTAGGACCTAGATCAATCAATATGGATGCCACAATAATCAATGTTGTAGATCATTATTGTGTCAATTGATAGTGTATTTTCGTTGTTTTTGTATCATTTCTCATAACTATAACCGGAAAACTATTATCTCGAACATTACAAAAGATAGGAAATGATCTATACCCAAAATACGTACAAAACATTAAAGATCGAAGACGATAAACTTCACCAGCAACATGTTCGGGGATCACTCTTCAACGACCTCGAATTAAAGCATGTATTAAAAAGCACATGGCTTCTAATTATATAAGTAACAAATTAAAGCATTGTGCTAAAAATGTCAAAGTCCTAATCCTTAGAAACTCCAAACATTGGCCATGCTAGAGTTAAACGTTGACAAACAAGGAGGAAGCGCATTAGTGCATTACAATAGAGAATAAATAATTAGTCCATATCAACGTTCATTCTTATTGTTGTTGTTTATGAACCATTTTTTTCATATATATATATATATATATATATATATATATATATATATATATATATATATATATATATATATATATATATATAAGTCGCTATCAAAAACGGAAGTATCAATCATTTGGCACACAAAATTTTATAACACCATAAAATCTCACCTTATGGGATGGATGTAAAGGAGGTTAGATCCTCTGTCGTGTAAATATGACTAGTTTTTTTGCTGTGATATATGAAAGGTTTAAAATGTTGTTTTTTACCAAATGTAAAAAAAAATAATAATCAATCAAAACGACATCATTTTGATGTATTACACTTACACAACATGGTGCTGTATTTGTCATCACAACAGAGGATGGTGTATTACACTTGCACAGCATGTTGTTGTATTTGGCATTACAACAGAGGATCCCAATTCGTAGGGATGTCCCTGTGTAATTGAGGGCTCTGACACAAATTCTTGTTTTAAGGCCAAAAAGGCTTAGACTGTCGTCTTCGTTTGTTCTGAAAGGGTTAACTCGAGTTGACAAGACATTTATGTCTCACGCTTATATGGAGGTGAATATTATATTACTTTACCGACATGAGAATTTACACCCACGTCATAATCAATGGTCTAAAAATGTGTTGTGTATATTTTGTTGTGTTACTATTACTACTCAAAAGATAATTGAATCAAAATATAGAATCAGTAACTAGTCGATATTCTCTGAAAAAATAAATAAAAAAACAAAACAAAACTAGTCGATATATACCCTGTGAATTATTTTTGTCTTTTTTTTTGAAAACATTTATGTCTTTTTAAACCAAAGTCTTTTGTTAATCTATGATATATGTGTAGAAAACCATACATATGGAAGAAGGCCAGGTAGGTAGCGTAGCGACGTTTGCTTATCTTCTCTAGCTTCGGCAAAGCATAATTATTCTCACAAGTGACAAGTGACATACTTTCTTAATGAAACTATATATATATATATATATATATATATATATATATATATATATATATATATATATATATATATCCCATAAACAAGTGAAACACAATTTTTTTTCTGGGAAGGGAATGTCAGATTGGCTTGGGAAATGACCTCCATGTGTGAGATTTCGACATCTTCACCTTTTAATAGATAATTGATATATATATATATATATATATATATATATATATATATATATATATATATATATATATATATATATATATATATATTGGCCAAGTCAAAAATGGATAAACTGAGCGTGTACAGCTATTTCAGTTAGATAAAAGACAATTAGATACGTTAATTATCTAGTTGACTCGGCTCCTCTAAAAGAAACATATATAGCTGGTGGGCAATTTACTAATTTTTTTTTATTTTATAATTTTTAGGAGAGCTAGTTGACAAAATCTTGACTTAGTGATTTGCAGGGAACCATGTTTAGAGTGGGCATCCAACATTATAATTTTCACATTTGAAACTCACCATCATTTGTATTCATTTGATACTCTTGGTTATGATTAATTGGCTTTTCAAAAACCAAAAACCAAAAACAAAAAAGTTATGATTAATTGAACAAGAATTTT
The DNA here is from genome assembly GCA_026214975.1 of Gentiana macrophylla. Taxonomy (NCBI): domain Eukaryota; kingdom Viridiplantae; phylum Streptophyta; class Magnoliopsida; order Gentianales; family Gentianaceae; genus Gentiana; species Gentiana macrophylla. The sequence continues at coordinate 78,171,516 of CM047816.1, forward strand.
TATGCAACAAACTTTATGATCAACTTAGGCATAAATATGTACAAGCATGACACCATTGAATTCTGGAGATTCTATTCCGCGAGATTGTCCTAAGCATCTGGTTTTGGCGTAATCAGGAGTTTCATCATGATGAGCTCCACCGACCCCCCCCCCCCCAACCCCCCCGCGGAGAGTGTTCATCTCGGAAGCCATTAGGCGTGCTCGAGAGCTTCGATTGGCGTGGCCTTGAGCCTTTCTTGTATTTGTTTTTTTGCTAGTGTTGCATTTCTATAAAGTTTTCTTTTATATGACCCGCTTCGTTTCTTGCATAACTTTAGTAAGTTTTTTTAATAAAATATCCAGCTTTAATGACAAAGAAAAAAAAAAAAAAAAAAAAAACTTAGGCATAAACTGAAATCAATAATTCAATCTTGACCGGCCACAACCAGTTGAATGTATTTGTTCCTAAATAACGGTGTTTTACAATAAAATTATTTATCATTTTATATCTTTAGCTTTTGTGATGTATACATTAGACGACTGGGTGTTTTTCAATACATTAGTCGTTTTTACGACACGCTTCCGACATACGTTGGACACGTGTCCACTGATTAAATAATATTATTTTAAATTTTTAATCCCTATATTAGGCGGGGGCGGATCTATTGATGACCGAAGGGGCGTCCCGGACCCCTTGATTTTTGTGAAATTACTATTATGTTCTTTGTGTATTATATAATATTTCAGAAAAATAGTATTAATATTACTTTTTGCTTTGTTATAATATACATCTTAATATATAAATATTGGCCAAGTCAAAAATGGATTTAATATTACTTTTTGCTTTGTTATAATATACTGCATCTTAATAAATAAATATTGGCCAAGTCAAAAATGGATATACCGTACAGATATTCAGTGAGATAAATGACAATTAGATATGCTAATTATCTAGTTGACTCGGCTCCCCTATAAAAACATATATAGTTGGTGGACAATTTACAATTTTTTTTTATTTTATAATTTTTAGGAGAGCTAGTTGACAAAATATTGACTTAGTGATTTGCAGGGAACCATGTTTAGAGTGGGCATCCAACATTATAATTTTCACACTTGAAACTTGTTGGAGATAATCGGAGGAAAAAAATAAAATGATTTTGAATCATTTTTTACAACCATTTTGAGAGTCGATTTCGATAAGACTCTTGTATAGTTTATCAAAAGTTTATGATGACTTTGAAATCTACGTGTGACGAGTCTTTAAACCATTCAATTCGGATATCGAGTGAATGAGAAATTAAGACTTGAAGTTGGTTAGTTGAAGAAGTTGAAGTGTTGAAACTTGGAAATTGAAGAGTTCAACTTCCATAATCCCACATTGAGAAGTGTGCTAATCTTTTCTCAATATTTAAGCGGGAAAGTTAGTTAAAGGGTATAAGCTCCAAGGAAATAAAGAGAGTTCAGAATGGTTTTATTTAGACAATGTTCTGCTAAAATAGCCACACACGCGAGTGACGGACGTTTTCTAGTGCTATACAATCCTTACCGGCAGTGTACCGGGTCAAATCATAGTGCTAGTATGGTGAGTCAGGTGTCGAATCCTCAGGGAAACGTGGTAATTCATTTAAGTGTGGTTAAACATCAAACAACTATTATTATCTCGATCTAAATCGCAGGTTTTATCATACGAGTCGCTACTATACTAATAAACAGAAAATAATTGCATAAATTAAAACTAAACTATTATAATATATATAAATACATAAATATATATAGTAATACATAACCAGTACAATATATATATATATAAAAATATATAGATACCAATATATTAAATACTAATAATTATTATAGAACTAGCCAAGATATATGTAATTGAATTATTCAATCTTTTTGGTTTAATTGATATGCTCTATCTTTCTTTTATTAGGTCCAATTGAGTAAATGAAACAGTGCAGACTCACGAGGTTAACAATTCCTCCTCACACGAGCGTATGAAATTGTCATATGTTAACTTGTCATCAGTTCAATCTCCACAACTGCCCCATGCTAATCTCAGTTAGTCTGAACAGATACCGAGTACAAATCTACCCCGGATAAAAGAGGTTGCTCCGCTTGTCGACGGCCGGTGATGTTATTCAAAAGGCTCGGTTGTCGCGGATCGATTCAACTTTCCGGTGTTTGTTTCAATTAAACTGCTGATTTTAACATTATTACGATCTTGAGCACAAATTTTAATAAGATTCATCTTTCCCAAGACAAATCTACCCCGGTAGAAAATAGATTCCGCTTGTCACGCGTTTTAGACGCCAATTTTACCCTCCGGTTTTTCTATCATTTATCTCATATCCTAACTTCTCTGGTCAGTTCATCGTTAGGTTATATGTTGCGATTCATCTTGATTAATTACTTCAATCTGAATATTATCAATACTTTGCAAAATAGAAAAAGATTCAATTAACTCAATTTTAGTCAATTTTACTTAGATGACATCCATTTACCGAAAAGATCGAAATAATACGATTACATAACCTTGGCTAGTTATTAGATTTAGCCTAATAACATTATAACGATTAAAAAGATAAAATTAAAAATAACAAACATACATACTCTAGAAAATTACCCGATTACAACTGCTGATTCAGAGGTCGTATTCTTCCGGACATTACAACGACTTCAGCAACATCGAACTTCCGAGAATTTCCCGAGCATTACAACGATACTATTATTACTACATTATTTATGGCATAAGGCCTATTAATATATACATGACTACTACTAAAAAGAGGTTTTGAGAGATATATATATAAGCTAGTATATATATATTGGTACACTTACAGGCTGCATGCAATCTGCCTATTTATAGGCAGATTTTTCATGGCCGGATCGATCCGGGATCAAGGTCGGATCGATCCGGGAATAAAAAACATTATCACTTGATTATTTTCTGCAGAACCATGTGCTAATCATCAATACTTCGCATTATTTGATAATCCGGATCGATCCAAGGTGATGTCGGATTGATCCGTGTGTAATTCTTCCAATTTTTAGCTGAAACTTGATAAAATCATATCTTGAGTTGTAGATCTCCTATTAACATGATTCAAGAAGCGTTGGAAAGCTCTTTGAAAGATCTAAAACTTTCATGAAGGACTCTTCTTCAGAAAATGCCTTTTTGATGGGCCATTCGTTCATCGAATATATATCTCGATAATAGTATCACGAACCGTTGATCCACTTGAACTTTTAAACTTGTGACAATTCCTTACTTCCTTCAAAAGATATGATTTGACTTCAAAAAGTGTCATCACTGGGTCTTGGTTTACCTAAAAATCGCAATCAAATACCAAAAATACCCACGTAAATCGACATTTACACTCCGGTTACTAAACCGTACAAAATTTATAACTTTTTATTACTTTTACTAGATTTTTATATTAATTAGATGTAATCATAATTATTAATATTTCATAAGATTATCGTTATAATTTCTTATATTTTATATAGAAAGAGTCGATAAAATATATAATATATCGTAATTTTTATCATATAAATGTTATACATCAGCGAGCGCCGCCGCCCGTGCCCGAGCCCGTTGACCTTGGGCTTGGGGAATTGGGCCTTCGTGGGCCTGAGACAATACTTAATTTTTTGGACAAACTTACATTGAACTTGTCAAATAATTATTCAGCATCTTAATGAGCTGCTTCAACTGATGGAATTAAAGGTGTTAGTGGAGTTCTTTCACCTGATGGCCTTCAATTCAGTTTCTTCACTTGCTCCCTATATAAAGGTCCCCTACTACAATGGAAATGGACACCGAACTACGACACAAATACTCATATTCCTGCATAAATAGTTCAACTGATGGAATTAATGGTGTTAGTGGAGTTCTTTCACTTGATGGCCTTCAATTCAGTTTCCTCTCTTGCTCCCTATATAAAGGTCCCCTACTACAATGGAAATGGACACAGAACTACGACACAAATACTCATATTCCTGCATAAACAGTTGAAGAGTTTTTCTGAAACACTGTCAGAGTTTGACGTTGTTCAGGAGTTGAAGTACCTCCCTCTTGAATAGGTAAACTGATTAATCTTGTGAGACAATTGCATAATCCGTGGGTACAAGCCGGAGCAAATTTGTCTTAAGGACATAGTTCATATCGCCTCAGTCCTTATATCCTTTACTTGTTCATTTCGTTTTTCCATTCTTGTAATTGTACTTTATCACATTAATAAACAAATTGTTCATATTCTTTCTGTTGTTTATTTTATTTTGCATACGATACTACGGGTATAACAATCTTGAGACAAATTTTTTCAGAGCCTTCTTTGCCCTGAAAACGTATATGTATCTGTATGCAAATAAAAATAAATATTCAGTTTGTTTGAACAATTTTTTTTTCTGTTCGAATTGAATATCTCTTGTGATATTCAGTAAGGTTTTGTCATTCTTTGGTCTCGTTTAAAACGAACCAAAATCTGATTGTTTATCTTCTGTCTTCAACAGAAATGACTACTGTTAATGATGCGTCGTGACACCCATTGCTGATGCTACGGCAACTGCAAGTAAGGAACCAGTGTCAAATGCAATCAGCGTTTACTACTTGTTGTGACACACCCATCATTCTTGTGGTCGGTTCATCTCATGGTGAGAAGCCAGAAAAGTTTAACATGCTGAATTTCAAGCGCTGGCAATAAAAGATGTTGTTCTACTTGACTACTCTTGGTTTGGCCAGGATGCTTACTGAAGAGCAACCAGTTGTGCTTCCAGACAACATTGAACTCAGAGCTCTGCTTGCTCTTGAGAGTTGGAAGCGTAGTGATTTTTTGTGCAAAAATTACATATCGAATCTGCTTAGACAATACTTTGTATGGTGTCTATTGTACTTTTGAGTCTCGCTAAAGCATTGTGGCTTGCCTTAGAGAAAATATAAAACTCGAGGTTGATGACGTTCAAATTATACCCGTAAATGTCATCAACATTGTCCTTAAATCGAGATTAATAATATATATTTTATATTAAATCACATGTTTATATTGATTATTTATTGTTATGTGATTTATATGATATAATTTGGTATTTTTCTATTTTTATTATTTAAATATGATTTACTGTGCAATAAATATTGATTTTATAGATTGCGATAAATCGGAGGATATCTATTATCGGAGGAAGTAAATCTCAAGATAAGTCAACGAAGAATCGACTACATTAAAGATAAATACCGAAGCAGCACGAAAAGTGGAGTAAGGAACAAGAAATGCCAGCGAGCCAATCAAAAGCAAGTGGAACTCGGCGCCGCCGCCATCACCTTGCACTGGGGCGAGTCCAAGAATCTGATTGATCGGCCGGGAGTTATCTCTACGTGTTTTAGGATTTTCAAATATATCTTTAATTCGGTCTAAGTCTCTATATAAACGAGCAGCCACGAATTTTATTAGACACACTCTAGAATACTTTAGAAAAACAGAATTCACAACATTTGTTCTATTTTCAATATATGTTTTCTTTATTTTATGTTCTTTCATTACGGAGTCATTAGAATCGCTGGTTAGAGATCGTATCGAGGAGTGGGAATCACGCTCATCTTCGAGGGTAATGTCTACTCAATTATGCAATCTTTATTCGTAGATCTAATTTATTTCGTGATGGAGTGGTCGTTTTGTGTATTGATTTCGTTATGTAGTTAATTTATGAACCCATGTTTTTGTAGATCTGAGATGTAAAAGACGTTTCTTGAGCAAATCTGGTTCAGATCTGAGCTCGCTGGCAGCGAGCCTATGTCTCGCTGGTAGCAAGATCTGTGATGTTCTTGATTTGTCTGTGAACGGCTTCGACTACTTCAGGTTCTCTGCTTTGTAATTAAAACAAGTAATTAAACTTGATCAACTTAATTATTTGTCATCATAATTTAACATGAGACCCAAAAAGTGATTGTTACTTAGGACAGAGATTGAATCGGTGTCTATGAAGTACGCCTAACCATAGGAATGTGACTTAGATGAGGTTACGGTTTATACCGGCATCCCTAGTTTTGTAGTTGTGTCAGAAGTTATATGAGACGGAGACTAAAAATGTGAAGTCACATAACGGAGACACGATGATCTAGATGGCCTACCCGGAGCTAGATCTATTTTAGGGGATGACTCACGTAGTCAGAATAATTAATCTTAAATGTCTTATTTTGTCTTGTTGTCAATCTACATAGCATGGAGGAGTAATTACTACTAGCGTTATCAATACCGTTTGTTAATTATTTATAAAATCTATAAAAAAAATAAGTGTTTTAGTGTCGTTGTGTATTTTGTTGGTTTGTATTTCTATTGTGTCAATTTTAATTCTACGTTAATTGTTGGTGTAGATCGCCTTTAATTTGCTTTTAGTTTAATAAGTCATATTTCGTTTAAGCCGAGTCTCTGTGGGATCGACCTCGACTCTATCTAACTATACTGCGATTGAACCTAGTTCTCTTGCTAGTGTGTTATTTAGGTATCGAGTATTTTTATTACTTGACTCGACATCAAGTTTTTGGCGCCGTTGCCGGGGACTCGTGTCATTAATCAAAGTATAGCTTATTTTATTAAGAGTAAATTCATAAATATTATGAATAGTGTCTGTTTAATTATTTTTCGTAGCATAGAATAAACCAGTTAGTGTCGTAAAACAAATCTGGTAGCTTCCGCATCGATCGGTCTCACTGGCAATGAAGCTCTCTCTGTCACGGGAGCCACCGCTTTTTCCTCGACAGTTTCTGTTTTGTTTTGTTTTACACAGTTCTACTTTGTGTTTTCATATTTTTCATAAATTGTAGAGTCTGTTTTAGTTTCGTTTTTATTATCTAGTCTAGTTAAAGGCCTAGCCTTTTAAGTTTTTAATTGTTTTATTGTTTTTTGTTATTTTGTAGTACGCAACTCGGAAATCGAAGGAACCGCTTGAGCCACATAATCTTGAAATAGAGAAATTTGCAAGGCGAAATAGGAAGTTAGCTAGAGAACTGGCTAAACAAGGAGAAGAGGATCCAAATCTTGAGGAAAGCGAGCACGGATTGGAAGAAGGACATACAACCAATCATTCTGAGCACTCTAAATCTGAGGCATAAATGGAAGGCGTTCTGAACGATCCGAACCAGGTACTTAATCCTGAACAAGTTATTAATAATGCTAATAATGCGAATAATCTTAATGCTAATAATGGAAACCAAGCCCAAGCTCAAAGAGCGAGGCGTACTTTACAAAGTTATGCAACACCTACTATTGAGCAATTCATTCCCGCTATCGTAGCACCGTAAGACCCTACGGAAGTCTATCACCCTAGGCCTAATGTAATTCAAATGGTGACCAACTATTCCACTTTTCATGGAATCCAAAATGAGGATCCTGGTGTTCACGTGACAAATTTCTTGGAAATCGTTAGCACTGTGAAGCCAGAATTAACCCCGGAGGGTAACATTCGCCTTAAGCTTTTCCCTTTCACTTTGAAAGATAAAGCTAAGAAATGGCTTCTCTCTTTAGAGGCTATGTCTATCACGACTTGGGAACAATTGTTGCAAAAATTCATGAATAAGAATTTTCCTTTAGGAAAAACCTTTAAGTTACGCCAGGATATCTTAGGATTTAAGCAACAACCTAGGGAGAGTTTTGATCAAGCTTGGGAGCGTTTTAAGGAAGCTATGAGAAAGTGTCCTCATCATGATATCTCTCTTTGGCTTTTAATGCAAACTTTTTACCATGGATTGAGAGAGACTGAGAAAATTAGAGTAGACGCCTCAAGAATGGAGCGCTTGTTCTTTATCTCTCATGGAGGCACAAGGAAAGATGGAGGAAATAGCGATGAATAGTCAATGGGAGGCAATGCATAGCTACTCGTGAAGATGGCCATGACATATTTGAGGATAATGCATCTACCAAAATCTTAGAACAACTGTCATATCAACAATAAGGTAGATTGAATGCAAGAGAGGATGCAAGAGTAGAGAAAGGACTGAATCGGGTGTGACTCATCAAAGTGAGAATGCTGCATCAAGAAGCTAATTATATTGGGAGACAAGGAAATCAATGGGGAGGATATAAGCCTAATCATAACCATCCTGGATTCCGATATAGCGACCCTAATGCAGGAGAAGGGCCTAAACCGCCTACTACTTATGTACCTCAACAAACTAAAACTTTTGGTTGGGAAGCTGTGATAGAAAAATTGAGCAATGTCGTTACTGACAATATGGGACAACTTTCAAAATCTATGGTTGAGTTAGCCACTAACTTTAGCCAATATTGTCAGAAGAAAGATGCTAAGGTGATCAATCAAGAAGCCATAGTCCAAAATCTCACTCACCAAATAGGACAATTAGCTGAGCAAGTCTCAACTAGACCTCCTGGAGGATTGCCAAGCAACACCGATAAGAACCCTAAAGATTTGAATGTGATCATGACTAGAAGTGGGAAAGAAGTAACTCCACCATCTTTAAAAGAGAAAGAGAAAATCGTAGAGAGTGAGGATGGTGAGCCAAGCAAGGAAGCAAATGCCTCGAGAACCTTGCCGGAGCAAGAAACCTATAAGGAACCTGCTGGCCCTAGAGTTGAGCTTTATAATAACAAGTATCCTATTTTCACTGATGTTGATCCTTCAACTTTACCTTATCCTCCATGCAAATCTAAGCCTAAGGTTGATAACAAAAGGTATAAAAGGTTCATTGATATTTTTAGAAAGTTACACATCAATATACCTTTAGTTGAAGCACTTGCTGAGATGCCTGAGTACACCAAGTTCTTAAAAGAAGCTGTCTCTACTAAGAGGAAACTCCTAGATTTAGAGACCATTTGCCTAAATAAGGAGTGCTCAGCCATTCTTCAACATAAGTTACCCGCTAAGTGCAAGGATCCGGGAAGTTTCTCATTCCCTGCACCATAGGTAACGTATGTTTGAACAAGGCCTTGTGTGATCTAGGAGCGAGCGTAAATCTGATGCCTCTATCCATTTTTCAAAATCTAGGTATGAAAGACCTTAAAAAAACTTCGATTACTTTGCAATTAGCCGATCGATCGGTTAAAGAACCTTGTGGAGTGGTTGAGGATGTGCTGGTAAGAGTTGAGAAGTTTGTGTTTCCTGTCGACTTTGTTGTGCTAGATATGGAAGCTAACTACGAAGTGCCCCTAATCTTAGGAAGACCTTTTATGGACACTAGTAGGACGCTTATCGATGTTCACAAAGGAGAGTTAGTGTTAAGAGTTAATGGAGATGATATAGCATTCAACGTGTTTGACACTATGAAGACACCTGAAGATGGAGAGGATGCATGTTTCATGTTGGATTCTGTTGACAAGCTGGTCAATGACTTCCAACAATATGAAGATATTAAAGACTTCCTCGAGGCTACCCTAGAGTTAGAGGATGAAGTGCCATATGAACGTAGCGAGGAAGAAAAAGTGATATGGCCTGGATGTAGTAGAGGAACCCCTGGCCATGTTGAGGAGATGAAGTCTACCGAGGTTGAGAAATTCTTCCATAGACCGACATGGCATAAGTTCTTTGAACTTAAGCTAACTAGACAAATGTTAAAGACCTCGTTAGAAGAACCACCTACCAATCTGACGTTGAAGCCTCTGCCTGCGCATTTGAAGTATGTATTCCTTCCAGATGAGACCTTGCCGCTTATTATTTCTTCTGCCTTGAGTGAAATACAAGAAGAAAAGCTGATGAGAGTGTTGAGAGAGTATCGCGGAGCATTTGGATGGACAATAGCTTACATTAAAGGCATTAGCCCTAGCGTGTGCATGCATAAAATCTCTGTCGATCTTGTAAAGAAAGCGGTTGCACAACCCCAAAGAAGGTTGACTCCACAATTGAAAGACGTGGTTAGGGATGAAGTTATTAAGATGTTAGAAATGGGAATCATCTTTCCTATCTCTGATAGTAAATGGGTTATCCCGATCCACGTAGTTCCAACGAAGGGAGGTTTGACGGTGCAAGCCAATGAGTTAAATGAGTTGATTCCTGTTAGACTCATTACTGGTCATAGAGTGTGCATTGACTTTAGGAAGTTGAATGATGCAACTCGGAAAGATCACTTCCCTCTCCCCTTCATTGATCAAATGCTCGAGAGACTGAGCGGACATGCATTTTATTGTTTCCTTGACGGTTACTCGGGATATTATCAAATTCATATCTCACCCGAGGATCATGAGAAGACCACTTTTACATGTCCATATGGAACCTTTGCTTACAATAGAATGCCCTTTGGTTTGTGCAACGCACGCCAGAACGCTTTCAAAGATGCATGATTTCTCTGTTTGCTGATATGGTTGAAGATTTCCTAGAGATCTTTATGGATGATTTCTCCGTATTTGGAGATGATTTTGATTCATGTCTCACGCATCTAGCAAGAGTGTTGAAGAGATGCGAGGAGACGATTCTGGTGCTTAACTGGGAAAAATGTTATCTTATGGTTACTGAAGGTATAGTACTTGGCCACCGTATTTCAAAGAACGGTATAGAGGTGGATAGAGCAAAAGTAGAAGTGATTCAAAAACTGCCTCCACCAACAAATCTTAAGACATTGCGAGGTTTTCTTGGCCACACGGGATTCTATCGTCAGTTTGTGAAGGACTTTTCCTTAATCTCTAGACCTCTTACTGAGTTATTGGCCAAGGATGTGCCATTTGTGTTTACTAATGAGTGCATGAAAGCTTTCAATGAGTTAAAGAGCATGCTTATTACTGCACCCATTCTGTTGTGCTTGATTGGAATCTTCCTTTTGAGTTGATGTGTGATGCAAGCGATACTGCTGTAGGTGCTGCCTTAGGACAAAGAAAAGACAAGATCTTTAGGCCCATCTACTATGCTAGTCGAACTTTAAATATTGCTCAAAGGAATTATGCCACTACTGAAAAAGAGCTTCTGGCTATTATCTTTGCGTTTGACAAGTTTAGATCTTATCTAGTAGGATCTAAAGTCACTGTTTGGACGGACCATGCAGCTTTGAAGTATCTTTTAGCCAAACAAGATTCCAAGCCAAGGTTATTGAGATGGATTCTACTATTGCAAGAGTTTGATGTAGAAATCCGTGATAAGAAAGGATCTGAGAATCTGGTTGCGGATCATCTTTCCCGTTTACAAATAGAGGATAATGAGCCGATGACCAAGATTGGAGAAACATTTCTGGATGAACAATTATTCTCCATCACGGCTATACATGGAAAGGATGATTGCGCTGCAGTATCTTCGCTTGTTGAGGTTGTGAAGGAAAAGAAACAACCATGGTTTAAAGACTTTGTGAATTATCTATCCGTGAAATACTTGCCACCAAATCTCAACCCCCAAGAAAGAAAGAAATTCTTCAAGGATCTTAGGCAGTATTATTGGGAAGAGCCCTATCTGTTTAAGCTAGGATCCGAGAATGTCTTTAGGAGATGTGTGCCGGAAGAGGAGATGTTTGATATCCTTAGACATTTCCATGCTTATGAAACCGGAGGACACTATGGAGGAGACAAGACGGCTGCGAAAGTTCTCCAATGTGGTTTTTACTGGCCCACTTTGTTCAAAGATGCGCGTCAATATGCTAAATCTTGTCATTCTTGCCAAATGACGGGAAATATCTCTAGAAGTAATGAAATGCCACTAAAGAATATCCTAGAGGTGGAACTGTTTGATGTTTGGGGTATTGATTTTGTGGGACCCTTTACTTCGTCTTTGTCCAACCGCTATAATTTAGTGGCGGTCGACTACGTGTCCAAATGGGTTGAGGCCATTGCTTCGCCTACTAACGATGCGAAAGTTGTACTGAAATTCTTAAAGAAAAATATCTTTACGCGGTTTGGAACCCCTCATGCCATTATTAGTGATAATGGAAGCCATTTCTGTAATAGCCCGTTTGAAAAGTAGATGATTAAGTACGGGGTTAGACACAAGTTAGCTACTGCTTATCACCCTCAAACAAGTGGACAGGTTGAGGTTACAAATCGAGAAATAAAGCACATTTTGGAGAAAACTGTGAATACAACTAGAAAAGATTGGTCGTTGAGATTAGATGATGCTTTATGGGCCTATAGGACTGCTTATACGACGACTATTGGTATGTCCCCTTATAAGATTGTTTTTGGAAAAGCATGTCATCTACCGGTTGAACTTGAACACCGTGCCATGTGGGCTACGCGTATGTTGAATTTTGTTGAGAGTTTAGCTGGAGAAAGAAGATTTTTGGAATTGACTCGCCTAGAGGAGTTTCGTCTGGAAGCTTATGAGAATGCAAAAATATTTAAGGTGCGCACAAAGAAGTTTCATGATAAGAAGATATTGGACCGCACTTTTAAGGAAGGCGATCTGGTTCTTCTTTACAATTTGCGCTTGAGACTCTTTCCTGGCAAGTTAAAATCACGATGGTATAGTCCTTATCAAGTAAGTAAGGTTTTCCCTTCTGGAGCTGTTGAATTATTGAACCTTAAGGATCAATCCACTTTTGTTGTTAATGGACACCGTGTGAAACATTATATTGGTCTTGGTCAAGGAACGGAGGAAGTCTTCACTCTTGAAGATCCTACCTATACTTAAAGCATCATTGAATTAAGTCGAGCTGGGGACTATAACCTTAGAACTATTTCTTGAAAACTATTTTTTGTTTTTGTTTTGTTTGAATAAAGTAGCATGAGACTGTTAAGGTTTTTTCATCTTGCCATGTTCTGATTCTAAGTTCGGAATAAACGAGGTTTTTTCCTTGATAGCCGCCATGTGAGTTTTATAGTTTTAACTCTTTGGTTTTCCGTGTCTTTGGTTGTATGAAATAAGGTGGCTTAATTTGTTTTTGGATATTCTATATCTAATTACTGCCACATTATTTTATAACATCAATTGACATGTTATTAACAGTATCATGGAGTTTTTGTTTGGTTTGCTTAAACAGGTTTTCGTTTGCTTCTCCACGACGTGCTTTGAGTTCCCCCACATTCTGCATTTACTTGAGAGCCATTTCTAGAGCTAAGTCTTTTTCTTAAATTCTCCTATTTCTTTGTCATTGGGGACAATGCCAAGTTTAAGTGGGGGGTATGAGACTTAGCTATGATGTGTTATAATTGAACAATTGAATGAAACGGTGAAAAATGAAAAATTGAACAAATGCCAAATTAATTATCTCGTAACCTTAGAATTGTGAGTTCTTATACATGGAATTAGTAGGGAAGGAACCAAGTTGCATGAGTACGTGATCATTTTATACTTATGTGAATGTAAACTTAAGGATATTCATGCCGACCGTTGCAAGTAGTTATTTATTATTCGATTACTCAATTTGAATCGACGTTTACCGCACGAATTAAAATAACTGGAGAAATTATGTGTACATTGTGTAGATGATTGGTTATGCAGACTTAGTGTCGAAATTTATCTACTGATGTATTCCTATCTTCTAGCCATCAAAGCGGAGTAATAAGATTGAGAATTATCTATGTTTTGACAATGCGTTAAACACTGGGCTTGTAGTAACGTTACCAAAGTAGCCCCGCGCTTGTGGTAATATTCAGTGCTGTCCACTAATCCGTGAGAGGGGGATTCTTGCAATGCATACTTTACCTTCAAAGCAAGTTTCTTTCTTGAGAAGTGGTAAAGCTTGAAATTATAAAAATGCGAAGAAATTCAAATTTTTATGAGGCTTTGAGTATTTTCTCGGTCTCCGAGTCCAAAAACCTTATGGATAACGCTCTTGCTTATTGCACCATGTCTTTACCCATTGCGAGGCTTAAGAAGTGGGAATGCTGATGTTGGTAGGTTAAGACTGCGAAGTTGGCATAAACTTTAATCTTGCCACGAATATATAAAACTGAATGCACATGCACACATCACTTCTATTCATAGCGAGTAGTGAATAATGGATACCTTATGAGCATGAATGGTATGAGTTGACTCGAGTTTCTTGTATAAGTATGACTTGACCATGGAAAATGTTGTCTTGGGGAATGACTTATTGACGCTTTGTTCGGGACGATCAAAGTCTAAGTGGGGGGTAGTTGATGACGGTCAAATTATACTCGTAAATGTCATCAACATTGTCCTTAAATCGAGATTAATAATATATATTTTATATTAAATCACATGTTTATATTGATTATTTAATGTTATGTGATTTATAATAAATAATTTGGTATTTATCTGTTTTTATTATTTAAATATGATTTACTGTGTAATAAATATTGATTTATAGATTGCGATAAATCGGAGGATATCTTTTATCCGAGGAAGTAAATCTCAAGAGAAGTCAATGCAGAATCGGACTACATTAAAGATAAATACCAACGAGCCAATCGTAAAATCCAAGAAATCGAAAGCTCTGGGCTGGCAATGAGTCATCACCACTCTGGGTGAGTCCAAAGAAATCTGAGATCGGCTGGGAGTTATCTCTATGTGTTTTAGGATTTTCAAATATATCTTTAAGTCGGTCTAAGTCTCTATATAAAGGATCAGCCACGAATTTAATTAGACACACTCTAGAATACTTTAGAAAAACACAATTCACAACATTTGTTCTATTTTCAATATATGTTTTCTTTATTTTATGTTCTTTCATTACGGAGTCATTAGAATCACCGGTTAGAGATCGTATCGAGGAGTGGGAATCACGCTCGTCTTCGAGGGTAATGTCTACTCAATTATGCAATCTTTATTCTTAGATCTAATTTATTTCGTGATGGAGTAGTCATTTTGTGTATTGATTTCGTTATGTAGTTAATTTATAAACCCATGTTTATGTAGATATGAGACATAAAAGATGTTTCATGAGCAAATCTAGTTCAGATCTGAGCTCGCTGGCAGCGAGCCTATGTCTCGCTGGTAGCAAGATCTGTGATGTTTCACGAGCAAATCTTGATTTGTTTGTGAACGGCTTCGACTACGTCGGGTTCTTTGCTTTGTAATTAAAACGAGTAATTAAACTTGATCAACTTAATTATTTGTCATCGTAATTTAACATGAGACCCAAAAAGTGATTGTTAATTAGGACAAAGATTGAATCGGTGTCTAAGAAGTACGCCTAACCATAGGAATGATGCTTAGATGAGGTTACGGTTTATACCGGCATCCCTAGTTTTGTAGTTGTGTCAGAAGTTATATGAGACGGAGACTAAAAATGTGAAGTCACGTAACGGAGACATGGTGATCTAGATGGCCTACCCGGAGCTAGATCTATTTTAGGGGATGACTCCCGTAGGCAGAATAATTAATCTTAAATGTCTTATTTTGTCTCGTTGTCAATCTACATAGCATGGGGGAGTAATTACTACTAGCATTATCAATACCGTTTGTTAATTATTTATAAAATCTATAAAAAAAAACTAAGTGTTTTAGTGTCGTTGTGTCTTTTGTTGGTTTTGTATTTCTATTGTGTCAATTTTAATTCTATGTTAATTGTTGGTCGTAGACCGCCTTTAATTTGCTTTTAGTTTAATAAGTCATATTTCGTTTAAGCCGAGTCTCTGTGGGATCGACTTTATTCTATCAACTATACTACGATTGAACCTAGTTCTCTTGCTAGTGTGTTATTTAGGTATCGAGTATTTTTATTACTTGACCTGGCTTTGGTGAGTGCCGTGGAAGAAGCCATTTCAGCCAAGGGCACATATGGCTGAAACTGATGGTGGTGATGACATGTTCTGCGTTGTTGTGATAGAGTGCAATGTTGTGGGGAATCCAAGGCAGTGGACACTGGAGCCACAAGACATGTTTGTGCTGACCGTGGGGTGTTTTCAACCTATAAGGTTGGAGCCGGTGAGAAATTTTTGATGGGTAACTCTTCCCATTCAACCATTCAAGGAACCGGGAATGTGATTTTGAAGATGACTTTAGGAAAGAAGCTGACATTAACCAATGTTCTCCATGTTCCTGACATTCGTAGGAATATAGTTTCTGGTGCTATGTTAAGCAAGGCTTGTTTCAAGATGATGTTTGGTTCTGATAAGGTCATTCTGACTAATGAAGTGTTTGTCGGTAGAGGTTGTCTCACCGAGGGAATGTTTAAGCTTAATGTAATGGCCATTGTGCCTAAGAATGATGTGCCCGATGAGGCTAATAAAATTGCAACTACTTCTGCTTACTTGCTTGAGTCTTCTTGTTTATGGCATAATCGATTAGGACATGTTAATAATAAATCAATTCGTAGAATGATGAATTTAGATTTATTACCTAATTTAAAGTATAATCAAACTGAAAAATGACAAATATGTGTCGAAGCTAAAATGACTAAGGCACCATTTCCTTCAATAGAAAGAAACACAGAACCGTTAGATTTAATTCATACAAATTTGTGTGATTTCAAATTTGTACAAACGAGAGGCGGTAAAAAATACTTTGTAATATTTATCGATGATTGTACAAGATACTGTTATGTCTATTTGCTTAGTAGCAAAGATGAGACAATTGAGGCTTTTAAAACTATAAGAATGAAGTCGAAAATCAACTTAGCAAACGAATTAAAAAGGTTCGTAGTGATAGAGGTGGTTAATATGATGCACCGTTTAATGAAATATGTTCACAATCTGGCATTATTCATCAAACTACAGCTCCATATACACCTCAATCAAATGGTATTGCTGAACGCAAGAACAACACTCTAAAAAAGATGATGAACGCTATGTTGATAAGTTCGGGTTTACCTCAGAACTTGTGGGGAGAGGCCATCCTCTCAGCAGATATCATTCTTAATAGAATTCCATCGAAAAAGATGGACAAAACCCCATATGAGTTGTGGAAAGGCCATAAGGCAAGCTACAAATACTTGAAAGTGTGGGGGTGTTTAGCAAAGGTAGAAGTGCCTAAACCTAAACAAATAAAGATTGGGCCAAAAACGATAGATTGCATATTTATCGGTTATGCAAATAACAGTAGTGCATATAGATTTCTAGTGCATAAATCCGACAACCCTGATGTACATGTGAATGTTGTCATGGAGTCAAGAAACGCTGTGTTTTTTTATGATGTATTTCCAAATAAAGACAGAAACAAAGAAGATACAAGTCCAAATAAGCAGACGCATGAATCCACAGAGGATACCACTCCATAAAATGAGGAAACAGAACCTCGTAAAAGTAAATGTGCTAGGACTTCAACGTCATTTGGTCCAGATTTTCTCACCTATATGGTAGAAAATGATCCAAGAACATATGTTGAGGCTATGTCAAATCCATAAGGGCCTTCATGGAAGGAAGCAGTCAAAAGTGAAATAGACTCCATTATGCAAAATCACACTTGGTAATTGGTTAATATCCCACAAGGGCATAAAGCACTCGGTTGTAAGTGGATTAAGAAAAAGCTTAAAGCTGATGGATCTATTGATAAATATAAGGCCAGATTGGTAGCCAAAGGTTATCGACAAAAAGAGGGTCTTGATTTTTTCAATACATATTCACCGGTAAGTAGAATCACTTTGTTAAGGGTTCTTATTGCGATTGTTGCGGTCTATAAATTGGAAATCCATCAAATGGATGTTAAGACTGCTTTCTTAAATGGTGAATTTGAAGAAGAAATATACATGGAACAACATGATGGTTTGTAGTTCCAGGTCAAGAACACAAGGTGTGTCGATTCATTAAATCATTGTATGGGCTAAAACAAGCGCCAAAACAATGGCACCAAAAATTTGATCAAACGATGTTGTCAAATGGGTTTAAAATTAACGATTGTGGCAAATGTGTCTATATCAAGAACACTTCTAATTCTTATGTAATAGTATGTCTATATGTTGATGACACGTTGATCATGGGAATTACTAATGATATAATCATGAATACTAAGAAGATGTTGACACGAAATTTTGATATGAAAGATATGGGAGTTGCAGATGTAATTTTAGGGTTTAATATCTTTAGAATGTCTGATGGGCTTGCATTGTCACAGTCTCATTATATTGAGTCTGTTCTAAAAATATTTAATGTTTTTCATGAAAGTCCAGTAAAAACTCCAATTGACATAAGTTTGCACTTAGTCAAGAACAAAGGTGAACCTTTGTCTCAGTTGAAATATTCACAAATCATAGGTTGTCTGATGTACATAACCAACTGTACTAGACCAGACGTAGCCTGTGCTGTGAATAAACTAAACAGGTTTACAAGTAATCCAAGTGAGGATCATTGGAAAGCTTTGAATAGGGTACTAAGGTACTTACAATTTACAATGAATCTGGGATTATGATATACGAGATATCCAGCAGTATTAGAAGGATATTGTGATGCTAATTGGATATCTGACTCAAAAGATTCAAAATCCACAAGTGGATATGTATTCACTATTAGTGGTGCTGTAAGGTCATGGAAATCCACCAAGCAAACGTGCATAGCTTGTTCCACGCTGGAATCTGAGTTTATTGCATTAGACAAGGCAGGAGAAGAAGCAGAGTGGCTTCGTAATTTCCTAGAGGATATTCCATGTTGGTCTGAACCTATTGCTCCAATAAGCATACATAGTGATAGTCAGTCAGCTATAAGTCGGGCACAAAATAGTATGTATAATGGTAAGTCTCGACATATACGTCACAGACACAATACTATTAAACAACTGATCTCTAATGGTGAGATTTTCATCGATTTTGTTAGATCGAAGGAGAATCTTACGGATCCGCTTACCTAGAGATCAAATGTCAAAACACTCGGAATGGGACATAAGCCTATTACGACAAACACTTTGTAATGATCACCCAACCATGTTGACTGAAGATCCCAAGATCATGGTTCAAAGGGACAACTAAGTTACGAAGGTTCAGTGAACACTTACCCATTCTGTGAATAACAGTGTTATCTGTCAGTGGTGTAAAGATTAAGTGAAATAAAGTGGGCTATGGCAGAATACTCTTGATAGGAGATCACCTATATAAGTGTGAAGTGGGGCCGCTTCTGTGAGAATTCAGAGGCTAGAATTCTCTAATGCACTTTCTAAAACCAGGGTTATTCAAGGCCAAAATGAACACAACCATGATAACCAAATACGGTGTTAAGGAAAATATTGAGCGAGTACTATTGTATGTGTTTTACAATAAAGGCTGAACAGTTCAAAACATAGTTCACTGAATAGCTGAGTAGATCCGATAGTATTTCACTAAGGCAGGTTCAAAGCCAAAAGCTACCTCTCTTGATGCAATATTTTTCTCATCCAAATCTCTTCGTAGTCAGATTTGCATTAATTTCCATTCATGTGGGGGATTGTTGGAGATAATTGGGGGAAAAAGAAAAATGATTTTTAATCATTTTAAAATGATTACAACAACTTTAAGAGCTGGTTTCGATTAGACTCTTGTATAGTTTATCAAGAGTTTATGATGACTTTGAAATCTACGTGTGTCGTAGATGAAGACAGGTCTTGAATCTGTTAGGAAATCTATGCGGGAACGCAGCGGAATTCAAAATTTATTTCCTTTTAACCAGGACCGACTTCGTTTAAGCAACAAACATATTAAGTTAGTAGACGGTGGTTACCTTGCTTGATCTAAAAGATCGACACTTAAACCGTCCAAGGAGAGTAGTGGTGCACGGAGCTGCCCGAGCGTTTGGACTCTACCGCTAGTCCACATGAACAACCCGCCGGAATCCACCATGGATTGCTGCCAGAAAAACTCGGTTGTTAGACCGACCTTTTGTCTCTCTCAAAACTC
The DNA here is from genome assembly GCA_026214975.1 of Gentiana macrophylla. Taxonomy (NCBI): domain Eukaryota; kingdom Viridiplantae; phylum Streptophyta; class Magnoliopsida; order Gentianales; family Gentianaceae; genus Gentiana; species Gentiana macrophylla. The sequence continues at coordinate 78,191,116 of CM047816.1, forward strand.
TCTCTAGGAAACTCTCTTATTTTTCACAAAAACTATTTATTTCTTGGAATTGTGATGTGCAAAAGAGCTTGACACCCACCTCCTATTTATAATGAAGGTGGCGCCCCAATGTAGAGTAGAGAGGAAGAGAACATTTTACTAGTAAAATATGGAAAAATAGATTTGATTGATTTATCTCATTTGGTTTAATAACTCATATTAAATATTTCCAAGATATTGTCAATATCTAATATTGACTATCATTATCTTATTACCATAAATCTATTTTTCATAAATCAATTAATATCTAATATTAATATATGGTAATCTCATTAATTAAATTGCACAATCCAAATGTATCTGAAGAGAGTTTGAGAAAGTAATAATACTTGAGTAAACTTCAACTTAGTTTATTCATGATAAAAGAGTGGGTATAAATAGGTACAAGTATGAATGAGAAATAGGGGTAGAGCAATTAATTACTAAAGTCGGCTAGTATTAATTGCTAGAGTTGTCTATTACATAATAAGACAAAATAGAGTTACTTTATGACTTTATGACATATTAATTGTTTGTACAATACAATTAATATGTCTTACAATTAATATGTCTTTATACACAAGTAACGTTTTATAGTTACAATAATGTAATGTAATATTTCCACACACTCCCTCAAACTGGGTTGTATATGTCAATACAGCCAAGTTTGCTACTCGATTTGTTTGAACATAAGCGGTGGAATGGCCTTGGTGAGAATATCGGCGATTCAGTCTGCATTGAGGAACATATTGGAGTTGAATGATCCGGGCATCAATCTTCTCTTTAAGGAAATGTCTCACAATGTCCACATGTTTTGTCTTATAATGATGAACATGATCCTCTGCCATGCATAATGCTGAATTATTATCACAGCAGAGGATGATAGGTTGCTGGAGGGGTTGTTAAAGGTCAGTCAGGACTCTTTTCAGCCACAGAGCTTCACAAATGCCCAAAACAAGTGCCCTAAGTTCAAACCTTCAAAGATCGCTTTCTGAGAGACGTGAGGCTGTTTCTTGCTTCTCCAAGTGACAAGATTACCCCATACATAGGAATAGTAGCCTGTGGTAGATCTTCTGTCGATATGGCAACCAGCCCAATCAACATCAGTATAGACCTTCACCGATCATCACAAGAGACTTAGTGAAGTGTAAGCCTTGGCCAGAGTTGACTTTAAGTATCTTAGTATTCAGAGACAAAGATCCCAATGGTGCTCAGTAGGGCAATGCATGAACTGACTGACAAGGCTAACTCCATATGCAATATCAGGCCGTGTATGGGAGATGTAAATGAGTTTTCCTACAAGTCTCTGATATTGTTCCTTTCTTATAGCAATATTACCGTGCACTAGAGGATTACTGGGGTCTACTGGAGAGATAGCTGGTTGCACCCTAGCATGCCAGTTTCCTTCAGCAGGTCCAACACATATTTCCTCTATGAGACTGCTATACCCTTACTGTTTCTTGCTATTTCCATGCCAAGGAAGTACTTGAGGTACCCCAAATCTTTAACTTGAAACACTTTTGCCAGAAGGGTCTTCAATGTGTGGATCTCAGCAGGGTCATCACCAGTCAGGATGATATCATCCACATAGACAATAAGAATGGATCTTTTCCTGTTGGTTGTCTTGATAAACATGGTGTGATCTGATTTGCACTGATGATATCCCGCAGCTTTAACCACAGTAGTAAGTTTGCCAAACCATGCTCTTGGGACCGCCGTGCCATATAGAGATTTTCTCGGTTTACAAACTTTCCTCTTGTGTGAGTGTTGGTAAAGCCGGAGGTACAGTCCATATAAACTTCCTCAGTGAGATCACCATTTAGGAAGGCATTCTTTATGTCCAACTGATAGAGTGGCCAGTCAAGTTGGACCGCCAGGGAGATCAGCACCCTAACTGTGTTGAGCTTTTCCACAGGTGCAAATGTCTCTTTGTAGTCAAGTCCATATGTTTGAGTGAAGCCCCTTGCAACCAGTCTCGCTTTGTACTTGTCAATAGTACCATCAGCATTGTACTTGATGGTGAATAGCCATTTACAGCTGAATGTCTTCTTTCCTTGTGGGAGAGTGGTAAGATCCCAAGTATGATTGTCAATGAGTGCAGTCATTTCAGTTTTCACAGCTGCCTTCCACCTGTCATGTTTGAGAGCTTCCTGTATATTCTTAGGAATGGAATGAGTGTCCAAGTCCTGTGTAAACATAGCAAAACCAGATGACAAGTGATTATATGACACATAATCATGGATAGAGTGGTCAGTACATGATCTCTTTTCCTTTCAGACAGCAATGGGTCTGTTATCAATATCAGTAGGTTTAGGAGTATCAGTAGGTTGCTGAGGCATATCAGCAGGTTCAGGAGTTTGGGGAGTATCAAGAAAGTTCTTTGAGGTTCAATGAGGTGTATGGAGATCGGGGTTAGGAGGTCACGAGACTGATTAGGTTGCTGAATATTAGGAGTTGGTAGAGGGATTGGCAAAGCCTCAAGTTCCTCACTGGAAGGTGCAGTTGGAGTCAGTGGACTATAAGGAGAGGGAAGAGTTTCTGTTTCAATCAGGTTTCCATCTGTGACAGTCTCAGTAGGGTTGCTGTAGTAAGGACTTTTTTCAAAGAACTTGACATCCATAGAGTTGTAAAATCTTTTGTCAGTGGGGGAATAACACTTGTAGCCCTTCCTGTCTTTGGCATAACCAAGAAAAATGCACTTATGAGCTTTGGGGTCGAGTTTGCTTCTATGTTGGGCATGAATGTAGACAAATACAGTACATCCAAAGATTTTTGGAGGCAGGTCAGCAATGAGATAAGGACAGGGGTGATTTGTCAGCAGGGTTTGGATAGGGGTCTTGAATCCTAGCACTCTGCTGGGTAACCTATTGATCAGATATGTGGCTGGTAATATAGCTTCACCCCACATGTATTTAGGCACATGGGTGGTGAACATGACTGATCTAGCCATCTCTAGGAGGTGCCTGTTCTTCCTCTCAGCAACCCCATTTTGCCGAGGTGTCTCTACACAAACTACTAGTGTGAACAATTCCTTATCATTCGTGGAAGGTCTTTGAGGTTGGACTCATAGTATTCCAGGGCATTATCTGCTTTTAAGATTTTAATCTTAGTGTCAAATTGAGTGGATACCATGTTATAGAACTCTTGGAAGATGGTTCCAACTTCAGATTTATCTTTCATCAGAAATAGCCATATGATCCTGGTGTGATCATCTATGAAGGTGACAAACCACCTCTTTCCTGTTATACTTTTAACTCTTGAAGGTCCCCATACATCACTATGTATTAGAGTGAAAAGTGTGGAGGGTAAGTAAGGTAATTTATTATACACAGACTTAGTAAGTTTAGCAAACTGACAAATATCACATTGAAGGTCACATAGGTTACATCCTTTAAACAATTTAGGAAATAACAGCTTTAAATAAACCTATACTACCATGCAAAACTACCTCCTAACCGGCCGAATACCGGGTAGTTGCTAGTAAAGTTGGATAAGTACGGGTATCGATCCTCAGGGAAAAGGGATGTTGAATCTAATCTAATTAATTCTTAAATTGTTACTTATTCAAAACGGAACTGAAAACGAAAAATAAACTGAACAGAGGATTGTTAATCCAAAGCCAGGAAGGATAAAAGCGATAAAAACTAAATCTAAACTACTAACTATAAAAGGAAATAAACAAGAAGATGAACATGGAGATTAACAATGAACAAACAAAATCATCCAATCCTTCAAACCTCTATCTCTATCTAAGGTTATCTTGTGATGATTAACTAAAGATGTGGTTCACCTAATCAAAAGTATGAATCCTACTTCCGTAGATAATTCGCCTATCAATCAAAACAAGGTGTAAGATTTATTCAAATCTAGCAACCTAGATAATCAACCTATCAACTTCCGTTATGTCAAGGTTAAAAATCCAATCTTTCCTATGGTGATCTAAGTCTAACATGACTTCCATCAAAATCAAACATCGATAAGCAACCATCTTCCGATATACGTTGCATAACAAATAATCGCATAAGAAAAGATACAACTTTGAGATAAAATCATAAAACAAACTTAAATAAAAGTAGATAAAACCTGAATGAAAAAGGATTCAAATCTGTTCGAACAATTGCACCCCAAGCATGGAGTACATCGCAAAGACAAAGCAGAAGAAAAGCAAAATAAAAACCTAATCTAACTTGCCACCCCAGCCTTCCCCAAAGTGGGTCAGGGCCGCTTAGGTTTGCCTCTTATGATGGTGTATCAATGAGATCGAATAATGTATGTACTAGGGTTGAAATCGCGGGTCTGTATTTATAGAGTTTTAAGTCGGTCACATTGAAGTCGGCGCTGGGCGCTCGTCCTCTTCTCTCTGGGCGCTTTCGTCCAACATTCTCAAACGCTAGAGCAGACGCTCGTTCATACCACGTCCAAACTCTCTGTATGTAAAACCCCTCTTGGGCGCCAATCTACAAGAATGGACGCCCGTCCATAGTGGACGGACTTGGGCGCCATCCAAATGATGCCTAGAAGGCGATTTCTTCATCTTTATCATTTTCTTCTCATCCCTATCTCTTCTCTTCATCGAAAATCCGAATGCAACCTCTTCTAATCCTCTTTTAGCTCGAAAACATGTATCTAAGAGATAGTAAAACATACCAAAGCGTAACATAACTCCAAAATAATATAAAATCACAATTTAAGCACATAATTCGTTCGGTTTGCAATTCAACTATTAAAAACACCATTCGCTCAATATTTCAATATAAAGCTCGATTTCTATGAGAAACATACGAATATGGAGAGAATTGATATAAAATATATCCTTATAAAACGTACAAAATCACCCTTAACAATGACCTAGTCTATAATTCCATAACATAATATTGTCTAAGGTTTGGTTGCAGTTTCTTTGAGGCGATTTCAGTCTTCAATCTTCTGTCTTCAGCAGGGTTGACCATAAACAGTCCTGAGCAGGCTTCAGCTTTCCCAATCACTTCCTGTGAAGAAAGATCATGGAAAATACACTGATTGTTATTAAACAAGACTGTCCAATTTAGGTCTTTAGTGAGTCTACTGATAGATATAAGGTTACAATCTAATTTCGAATAAATAGGACATCCTCAGAAGTATATCTTATCGAGAAGTTTGACATTTCCAAAACCTTGTGCACATGAAATAGATCCATCAAAGAATCATAATATTGTGGGTTTGATGACATGGCTTAAACTCGAGATATGAGACTCTTGTTACCGACCATATGGGATGAAGCCCCGAATCAACAATCCAAGTATCATTCTTGAGAGGTGAGTGGAATATACTGCTTTAGCATGAGTAGCTATGTTAGTGATAGAACTAGCTTTTTGTTGAGCAATGAAGGCTTTGAAGGCGAAGAACCGAGCATCCAAAGATGGTATCTTTGTTCCTTCTTCACCGACATGCCCGCCTCGACTTTCCTGGTTGGTTTGGAGGGTTTAAAGGAATTAGGCTTACCATGTAGTTTCCGAAAGAAGTGTCCTTGGTGTGATTTGTGCGTTTGCAAAGGTCACGCAACAACTTTCCTGTCTTCTCGGTGAGGTTTCTGTAAGTCTCAATAACCTCGGTGAGGCTTCCTGACCACCAACATTGCTGAGCTATTAGTAGGGTGATCAGCAGGGTTGCTTTGCAGCATTACTTTCCTCCTGCTTTCCTCATGTTTGACTTCAGCAAACACAGATTTGAGGTCAGGGAGAGGTTTAGTAGTAAGAACTCTACCTCTAACATCATCAAGGAATGAGTTCAATCATGTAAGGAACTTGAATACCCTCTTCTTCTCAATGATATTCTTGTATAAGGCAAAGATCCTCTACATCCTTCCATGGGTGAGTTTCCAACATGTCTAGGTGTTGCCATGCCTTAGATAGTTGGTTGTAGTATCTTGAGTTACAAAGCAGTCTCCTTGACTGTAATTCTCGATTTGAGCTTGAGTTCATGTGACCTCGGATGTATTGTCCTTCTTTGAGTAAAGGTCTCGGCATTATCCCGATATCCTTAGCGAGTGTCATACATCATGAAGTTCTCACCGATCTCTTTTGTCATTGACCTCGTGAGGATGGTCATGACTTGGTTATTTTTCGTATCCCATGCTTCAAACTTGGGGTCGGTTTGACAAGGCGTGTTTGGAACTGCACAAGTATCCCATCTTGCTCGGCTCGAGATATACATTTTCATAGATCGCGACCACAGCAGAGGTAGTTGTTGCCATCAAGTATGTGGTTTGTAAATGAATAGTTTTCAGTAACCCCAGTCTGCTGAGGCTGCTGGGACTCTACTGAGGGTGAAGAAGCTTCAGATAAAGAAGACATTTTTGAAAAGATAGAAGATTTTGCAGCGGATTAAAGATGATTATGTCTCTGATACCATGAAGAGAGTTTGAGAAAGTAATAATACTTGAGTAAACTTCAACTTAGTTTATTCATGATAAAAGAGTGGGTATAAATAGGTACAAGTATGAATGAGAAAGGTCCTAGTAGAGTATAAGCTAGGGGTAGAGCAATTAATTACTAGAGTCGGCTAGTATTAATTGCTAGAGTTGTCTATTACATAATAAGACAAAATAGAGTTATTTTATGATTTTATGACATATTAATTGTTTGTACAATACAATTAATATGTCTTTATACACAAGTAATGTTTTATAGTTACAATAATGTAATGTAATATTTCCACAGTATCATATACACTCAAGTCCCGCGCCTATATAGCCACAAATTGGCATCCGGAATATTCTTTAATTAATATAATGCTATGATTAATTAATTTGTAAAATATATGTGTATCAATATACACAAATAATTTCGACAAATATATACATTATATGTATATTTAATTAATCAACATAATTAATATCTTGTATTTAATTTATTCATAATAAATAAATACCACCATATTAATTACCACTATAACACTTTATAGTCGAGATAAACTTTCCTTATTTGGTTATCGCTATAACCGCATTTTAATCCTGCTAGATGTTTTTATGTGTGTGACCCGATAGGCTTCCGAATATGTTGGCCGTAGGCACAAAGTGCAATTACGAAAATGCCCTTCATACCTAACGATCATGGATAGCGTCTAGCAACACGTCCACGACCCCCAATCATCGGAAGAGTCAAATGCAATGACTACTACCTTTCATGTGAAACGGTTACCGTGTAAATAGAATCCTATCGCTGTAATAATATTCATACGGTCGTTCGTCGAGTGTCAAACATCAACAACCGTATCTTATAATCTGGATATCCTATTCTCTCAAAGTAACATATTACTTCTGCTTTGCAAAGACTTTCGAGAATAAGACATTCTTAATAAAAAGGCCCTTTCGGATATTCACTTCTAATAATAGGATACGCGATTTCCGGACGAGCAACATGAATCATACGCATGCTTTAGTATCACACCTAATCACTACCACATGATCGCCCCATGGCTAGGGTAAACCTCAATAGTGTCAAAGTATGACAATCCACATCGTGATGTCACGAAGACTCCGGTCTTAGGATAATTACACAACCGCCACATAGTGCGACACTTAATAAAGTAAGTGGGTCAGCCTAACGTACGCATTCTCTAATACACGTCCACGTATAGTCCAAGTGTCTCAACACTTCGATAGACGAGATCTATCCATATCTTCAATAAGATAGAAGATATCTAATACGTGCTAGTTTAATCGCACTATTAATGTCCTGTTTAATAGCACATAAGACTAGAGACATTTAAGTATCAAACCTTTTGAAGTGAGTCAAAATCTCGTCAACCATAATCACTATCATGGTTTCTCTCTCACGGTTTGACACTAAAGACGTTATCATACATACAATCACAAATTGGTCTATATAGATAAACAGAATATATAATAACATTAAAGCCATTTATCATATGTATAAACATAAAGAAATAGTAGAAATGACCCGACCCGGTCGGATCCGGTCCAACCCGATTGGGTTTAGGACACTATTTCAACAGAATCATTCAATTCGGATATCGGGTGAATGAGAAATTATGGCTTGAAGTTGGTTTGTTGAAGAAGTTGAAGTGTTGAAACTTGGAAGTTGAAGAGTTCAACTTTCTTAATCCCACATTGGGAAGTGTGCTAATCTTTTCTCAATATTTAAGTGGGAAAGTTAGTTAAATGGTATAAGCTACAAGGAAATTGAGAGAGTTCAAAATGGTTTTAGTTAGATGATGTTCTGCTTAAATTGCCACACGCCGCGCGCGCCGCCACCCGCCCGTGCCTGTTGACCATTGACCGTTGACCTTGGGCTTGGGCTTGGGCCTTCGTGGGCCCGAGGCAATACTTACTTTTTGGACAAAGTTACATTGAACTTGTCAAATAATTATTCAACATTCTGATGAGTTGATTCGGGCAGAGTTCCCTTCATAGTCAGAAGTCTGATTCGATTCGGTTTGACTCAAAGGCTGAGTCCTTGGGCCTTCGTGGGCCCGAGGCAATACTTACCTTTTTGGACAAAGTTACATTGAACTTGTCAAATAATTATTCAACATTCTGATGAGTTGATTCGGGCAGAGTTCCCTTCATAGTCAGAAGTCTGATTCGATTCGGTTTGACTCAAAGGCTGAGTCCCTTCATCTGCAACTGATACATAACTACACAAGTTAGTGGAGTTGTTTATTACTTGGAACTGATGGAGTTAAAGTAATCTTCAACTGATGGAATTAAAGGTGTTGGTGGAGTTCTTTCACCTGATGGCCTCAATTCAGTTTCTTCTCCTGCACCCTATATAAAGGTCCCATACTACAATGGAAATGGACACAGAACTACAACACAAATACTCATATTCCTGCATAAATAGTGGAAGAGTTTTTCTAAAGCACTGTCAGAGTTCGACGTTGTTCAGGAGTTGAAGTACCTCCCTCTTGAACAGGTAACTGAGTAATCCTGTGAGACAATTGCATAATCCGTAGGTACAAGCCGTAGCAAATTTGTCTTAAGGACAGATGTCATCTCGCCTCAGTCCTTATATCCTTTACTATTTCATTTCGTTTTTCAATTCTTGTAATTGTACTTTATTCACATTAATAAACAAATTGTTCATATTCTTTGTGTTGTTTATTTTATTTTGCATACGATACTACGGGTATAACAAAACCCACCATATTTGTATTCATTTGATACTCTTAGTTATGATTAATTGAACAAGAATTTTTATGCACCAAACTTTGTTATCAACTTAGGCATAAACTGAAATCAATAATTCAATCTTGACCGGCCACAACCAGTTGAATGTATATGTTCCAAAATAACGGTGTTTTACAATAAAGTTATTTATCATTTTATATATATATCTTAAGCTTTTGTGATGTATACATTGGACATTTGGGTGTCTTTCAATGCGGCGGTCACTTTTCCGACACGCTTCCGACATACGTTGGACACGTGTCCACTGATTAAATAATATTATTTTAAATATTTAATCCCTATCTTAGGTGGCGGATCTATTGAGGAACGAGGGGCGCCCTGGCCTTTCGATTTCTGTGAAATTACTATTATATCCTTTGTGTATTATATAATGTAGTGTTTCAGAAAAATAGTAATAATATTACTTTTTTGCTCTGTTATAATATACTTCACAATGCCTTAATGGATAGTCGTCTTGCTTTTTAGCCAAGATGCCGCAATCCCGGCTTATGCATATTTTTTTCCCTTTTCCCCCTAACCTGCTATATTCTTTTTGTTAGTTTTGAACGACTGTGTGGTGATGTATATTGAAAAGGAGATATTTAGTAATATACCAAATGGACGTATCATGGATTATTTTCAAAAAACGACATACGGTGGAGGTCAATTGTATGATTATTTAACGGTGACAAAACAATAAATATATATTTGGTTAAGATCACAAACAACACGGGAGTTTTTGCTATCATAAATTCTCTTTTATCTTATATTTGTGTTTTTATATTTCATAACATAATTTTTTGTTCGTCTAAGTGAAAATTTTGCCCCCCGGATAAAATCCGTGGCTCCACCGGTGATATTAGGTCAACACTCCCTACACTTCTAGTCACAGATTTTTTTATTTTATGAATTACAAATATTTTCACAGAAATGTAAAAGATAAGATAAGTTGCATATGCTATAACAAGTAAATATAAATTTTCAACCTGGAATAACAATTTGAAAAATAATATATCTTATTTGTTTAATGTTGATAACAATTTTCAGGTAAATTGTGACATTTTAATGGCCAAGAAACTTTTTGTCTTTGTAACGGTAAAATCTTTCATCTCCTAATAAAAATATTTTTGTCTTTTCGAAATTGGGTTTTTGTTGTCTTCTTCTTTTAAGGTTTGAATGTTTCATTTAGCTTTAAAAATTCGGAGCCGACTTAAGGAATGCAGAGAAGTCTACAAAAAGACTTCAGGAAGCCCTATACTTTATTGGTTCACGTTTCTGAGTTTAGAGAGAATTCATAGGTCGTTTCCTCGACTAGGATCCTCGATGAAGCGACCAAGGAGAAGTCTTACAACTCAGTTTGAACGTTTCTGAGTTCGTTTTGCAGATCACGGTCGAAGTTGGTCGGGTGGAAGAAGCACTTTCGAATACAGATCCCTCTTTTAAAGGTAAAAGTCTAATATTTTCGTTTAAATTGCTAGCTTTGATCTTGATCAATTAGGTTAGAAATTTGTAGTATTCATGTTAGATTCCCGTAGATTCAAAGGATATAGTTGCAATTGTCTTCGTAGTTTTGGCTTCTGAATAGGTAAGAAGGTCTTCTTATAAAAAAGAATATGTTTTATTTAAAAGACCATGTTTCTCTTCAAGTGTTTATTGTTTTCTGTTAACCACATGAATTTGGACATAAATATATGCGTATAATAGTTGCCGGATATAGGTGTAGCACCAAAAACAGACCCGAGAGGTTTAGTCAGGTCACTTCCACGAGCTACCATGTCGGTGAAGCAACCTAGTTGATCCTCCAAGGTTTGGTTTTCTGTCAGTTTTGTGCATGTACGTAGTATTTACAAGAATTGCATTGTTTTGTGGTAATTTCTACAAATCGTTTTAAGTGTTTTGCAACGAGTAGTGGAGATAAGATTGAAGTATGGTGGTGTTATGGCCTTCGTATGATCACATAGGGTAGATATGGCAGTAAACATGAATTATATGCTCCTACGTGCGTTATGTGTTTATTCAAATCTTCTTGGTGAGGTACAATTATTTATCCGCAATGTATTGTACCGAGTACCGATTAAATATCATGTTGGATGTATTACTAGTTGGATTATCCTTGTTGCAGCTCAATGTATTGTACTGAATATCGTGATCTTATGTGTCATGTAGGATGTTTATCTGGTCATATTACCCAAATCGCATCATGCCCTCATGCTATGTGGTAGCATGCGTTGTACCATGGATTATTGTTAGTCAAAACAATAACTTGAATACGATTAGTGAAAGAAGAACATGAACATGCCAATGGGTAGGTATGGTTGCCATAGCTCACCGATATGAACACGCCAGCAAAAAATCCGGTTGCCTGTTGTCAAGATCTAAAAGATCAACATAAAATCAACTACATTCCATCAAGAGAGGTTGCACATTTAACGTGTTTCCGAAGGATTGGGGTTTCACCATCTCAAAACATCACAGAATCATGTGAGACTGAGATAGAAAAGGCAAGGGTTAAGAGATTTGATTCATCAATGTAAGAGAGAGAAGGAAGATCTGAAATGTTTCCAGAGAATCGAGAGGTTAATTGAATACGGAGAGGAAAGATTAGAAAGGGGGAGAGTTTAGGGTTAGGCAAATGAGGTTAGAGGACGGGTGTCAAAGCATGCCAATATTGGGACTAGTTGGGCTAGAGAGAATCGGGCTTGGGTTAAAGCCCACACAAAGGTAATAGCAATTGGGTTCAAGGGTAGAGGCCCACACGGACAAGAAGGGCCGCAACAAGACTGAGTTTGGGTAGAATATTGAGGAAAACAATTTAAATTAAAATAAAAAATAAAAGTGTAAATTATTTAACCAACATATTTTCCCAAACGCAAAATGTCGTTTGAGAGACTTTATGGTGCAACGGTTGTAAGAAGGTTGTACCAAGTGGCATACATTAGAGCCTCTCATTTTTACTCTCTTTCACATAATACACTTTTATCGTGTGTGAGAGGTTAAAAATGAATGGTTGTAATGTATGCCACTTGGTACAACCTTGCTACAACGGTTGTATTATAAAATTTGTGTATATTTAATGTGTTACACACATTAATTTAAACATTATATTATATGTTTCATACGAGATTTCATCATGTAACACACATGTTTAAATTAATATGTGGATATTAGTTATAAGGCCATCGTTAGAGAATTAATGATCATTTAGGACACTCCGAAATCTTATTTAGTTATAAGGACGATCTAATTTTACTTCCTTCAAATATCTACATTAATGAAGATTCTGATTCTGATTCACCATTTAATTCTCATTAACACGACATAGATCTGATTCTTCTACCTCGATTTCTGCATAATTTTGATTTACTCAAGAACGGATCTTATTCTTCGCTCATCTGTGAATCTTTCTTCATCATTTTTTTTTATCTACAATCGTTCAATTCTTCTGCCTTTCTGCGATTTTGACATCTTCATTGCAGCTGATTACATCTTCGTTTTTGCGTTTTCTGCCATTTTCATTGAATACTTGTTCTGCTTTTTCGGAATTGGTGCTTTTAATCTCTTAACGATTGGTGATCTGCGTTTTTTGATTCAAATCGGTGCTATTCTTCTTCGTTTCTTCTCTTCACTTTAGAGATTCATTGCAGCTGATTCGATTCTTTCTATTTTGTAGTTGAGGTATTGTATTACATCCTTTATTTTGCTCTTGTTGTCGGTTCTTCCAATTTGAGATGATTTATGTGCAATTTTCTGCTTGTTTTATCATTTTGTGACTAATTTTTTTTGTTACTTGTTATGTATTCTGATTTAGTTTGAGTGTTAAATAATTCAGTTGCAGTGACATAAGTTTATTTTGCTTTGATATTCTTGTTTTATGCAGTGACATTGTTTGCTTTATGATGGAATATTTTGCTTTTTCTTGATGTTTTAAGTTGATTTATTTAATATTCAGGTAGAGTGTAAGTGTATGATGATGATTTCCTTTTTCATGTCTGTTTTTCATTGACTGTTTTTTCTGTTTTGCATTGACATTGTGTGTTATGAAATGGTTTCTACTCTCTCTTTGCATTTTTGAGTTGAATTATTTCATATTCATTTATTGTATGTGGTTTTGTTACTGATTTGTTTAAGAAATGTACTTGATTCTTATTTGGAATCACTCTTTTTGTGATTTAGAGTATCAAAGTGACATAGATTTGGTATGGAGTGTCAATGTGTGCTATGTGAATTTGCTATATTGTTTTCTTCTTCAATTCTCTTGCTTTTAGATGTTCTATTTGATATGCAGATAATGTATTCAGATATTATGATGATATTGATTTTTATTTGATTTAGTGAAGTTTGTTTAGTATTTGCAGTGACATACTATTTGTTTTGTTTTTGTGCAGGGTTACAATGTTGCTTCTTATGTGTAGTTATAAGTCAGATATGTGTGTTGTGATGGCGGAAGCTAATTGTACGTTGAAGTCTATTCATGATAAAGTTTCCAATCGGTGGTCAGATTTGAAGGATACGGTTTTTAGTCTTTATTACGTGTTGAAGGATAATCCAAAGTGTTTGTTATGTTCTGATGAAGACGTGCACGCCATGATATGTCTTGCTGAGTCTTATCATGTTCAGCGTGTTAAAGTGGATGTTGTTGTTGGTTCTTCATCTTCATCTTACAATGTTGGTGGTAGTGGAGGTTCAATGGGTCTTGTTCTTCATGATGCTTCTTCTGTATTATCCTATGTTTCTTCATCTAATGATAAACAAGTTTCCACTTTTGGTTGGGATAGAGTTGTACTCCATGATGGTCAATGTTTTTCTGGTGGTGCGGTCCATTTGAGGGAGTCCCTTCATAAGCTTTGTATACAAACTGGGTTCAAGTATGTGTACAAGAAGAATGACCATTGTAGGATTCATGCTGTTTGTGCTATGAAGGATGTTGCAAATTGTGGTTGGTTTGTCCGTGCTAAAAAAGAGATCTCTGGTGGATATTTCTATATATCTGAGTTGTGCAATGTTCATACTTGTGGTACATGCTCGAGATATGTTGCGGGGTCTTCTGAGCGAGATCGCCGTATGAGTTCGGATCTTCTTTCAAAGGTAGTTGTTCGCAAGGTCCGTGGAGATCCAAGCTTTTCAGCATCAGACTTTCGTCTTTTGGCATTAACAGATCATGGTTATGAGGTTCCTTATTTAGTTTCTTGGTCTGCGGTGATCAAAGCGAGGGATTCATTATACGGGGATGTTAAAACGTCATTCAACTGTTTACCTGGGTTTGTTAGTAGTGTCCTTGAAACAAACCCTGGTTCTGTTATATCATTAGAGGTGAATGCTGAGACACGGTGTTTTAAACGGATGTTTATTGCCTTTGATGGTTGTATTCGTGGTTTTAAACATTGTTGACCGATGCTTTTTCTTGATGGTGCTCATTTGAAGTTTGATCAGAATGGTCATTTGTTGGGTGCCACTGGGAAAGATGGTGATGATGGTATGTGTTTTTTTATGCAGTGACATTTTCTTTTCATGCAGTGACATTTGTGTTTTATGCAGTGACATTTGAGTTTGATGCAGTGACTTTTTGAGTTTAATGATCTGAAAGTTTATTAATTTTTTTGAAATGATGTAATCTTCTTGTTTATGTGAATCGTGCATTCTTTTTTTGATTTATATGATTTTTATGAATGTGTTCTTTCAATTTCTTGTTTATGAAGTGACATTGTTAGTTGTTTCTTTTCATTGTTGTCTTTTTAGGTTTATATCCTTTATGTTATGGTGTTGTTGATTCTGAGGATTTTGATAATTCAAAGTGGTTCTTATTACATTTGAAGTGTTTGCTTATACCGGTTCGTCGTATTACATTCATGACGGATAGGAATCTGGTCTATTGGATCTTTGTTCGTGAAGTTTTCCACGATGCATTTCATTCTTATTGTATTTTCCATTTGATGAATAACTCAAGACTCATTTCGATTAGTAGAAATGATGGTAAGTCTTTGCGTAAGAGAATGTTGCATCTGTTTTACCAATGTGCTGTTGCACCGACTGTTGAGGAGTATGAGAGGAACATGGCAGATATGTTACATGAAGAGGATGATCGTGCAGAATCTTTCTTTCAGAATTTGCATCCGAAGAATTGGGCAGCTGCTCACTTTGAAGGTTGTCGCTATGGTCATACTGCTTCTACTTTGGCTGAGTCTTTTAATAGTTGGATATATAAGGAGCGGTATTTGCCCGTGTTGAATATGGTAGATGGTATTCGTATCAAGATTATGATAAGACTCTCGGAAAATCGTCGTGCCTCAGCATTATTTAATTCCTTGATTTGTCCAAAAGTGGATGCTATTTTGTCTAATCTAATGGATTTGGCAAGTTGCTTGGGTGTTGGCAGTTCGAGTTATTCAAGGTATGAGGTTTTTTCATTCCCGGTGCAAGTGTTGATCTTGAATCTCGGTGCCGCTTTCATGCAAGGAGTTGCAAATGGAATAGATATCCGTGCATTCATGCTATGGCGGTGATTAGACGTACATCATTCCCTTTGGATCAATATATTGATCCTTGTTTCTTGTCACAGTCTTATGCTGATTCATACTCTTTTCCAATTCATCCAATTCCTGGTCCCTTTTTGAATGCATCTGGTGAAGATTGTGTTGTGCTTCCTGCTATTCCGAAGAAGCAGCCTGGTAGGCCACGTACCAAGCGGCTTCGTTCTCACGGTGAATCATCGAAGCGCCCTTTTCAATGTGGTCATTGCCATACCTATGGTCATCATAATAAGAAGACTTGTCGTGTTCGTATTGCTGGCTAGTTGGTCTTTTGTTCCCCAGTGACATTGCTGGCTAGTTGGTCTTTTGTTCCCCAGTGACATTGTGGTCTGTTGCAGTGACATTGTGTTGTTTTGCAGTGACATTGTGTTGTTTTGCAGTGACATTTTGGTGTGATGGAGTGACATTATAAATATTTGTAATCATTTGTATTGCTTTTAAACATGAAGACATATTCCTTTTATTTGGAGTATTTTGATCTTATTATATAATACCTATTTTCAAGTTGTATATTTTGTAATGTGTTATGCATATTTTCATGTCATTGTCAATTTTATCATTGTATTCCTATTCAATTTAATAAGTAATGAATTCTATGCTTGAATTTTTATTGTTTTGAATATATTTACCATATTCTTTTTGTATGCTCTTTTTGTATGCGCTTGTTTATTTATTGATTTCATTAACTATATAGGTTGAACATAAAATGAAAACATGAATAAGTTGAAGCATTAATCATATAAAATGTCTCAAAATATAATGCATAATAATTTTTAGTAGAATTGTAGCAAATACCACAACCATGAAAGTATTAATGCTTTGTGGATAACGTCAAAACATCGTCACAAAATCAAAACATCATCATCACAACCTATCGTCATCAAAACATTTGTTCGCCCTATCACCATCACAAAATCACCCATCAGTTTTCAAAATCAACCATCACTTGTCAACTATTACTTGTCCCTATCACTAGCTACGTTTTCATTCTAATGAAGAATTTCATTCAAGACAAGGGAATTTACAATCATCCATTTCATCCTCTTAATTTCTTCCTCTTCAACTTCTGTTGGAATTGGTAACTCTTGTGCCATCTTATATATGTAGTATGCCACATAAATCTATGATCCTGCATTACATTAGAATGATTTGCGTTAGTCTTACATGTGTGTGTGTGTATATATATATATATATATATATATATATATATATATATATATATATATATATTTATATGATGATAAGTATATATATATATGATGATAAGTATTTTTATCGACACTTACGTCATATTATGTTCGAGTGGTATGTTTTGAACCTTCTCGATTGTTCTTGCTATTTCTTCCTGCTGGTTATCTTCAGTAAATGATTGTGAAATTATTGATACCTACGAAATAAGAGGTAGAAGATGCAGTGACATTATGTTAAATTGCAGTGACATGACATCCTTTTTCTTTTGAATGCAGTGACATTATGTTAAATGCAGTGACATGGCATCCTTCTTGTTTTGAATGCAGTGATATTATGTTAAATTTATGTGAGATGAAATTTAATTTGTTAGATAACTTACCGCAGTTTCACACTCGGGAATGAATATGTCTTCTTCGTGTATCATCTCTGCTGAGTGATACATTTTCCAGGTGGGTTCTCCTTTGGTGTAGGTTAGGATTACCCAATGGTATGGCCTGTCATTCAAACCCTTGCAGCATAATGGGAGTAAAACCTTTTTCCCTTCATGTATGACCTTCAACATGTCACATGTTATGTTATTTTTTAATGTTCCATCCTGCTCAACCTCTTCAAATACTCCCTGCACACATTGTATGGTAATGATGTTATGTTTTTCTTAATGTTAGGTTCTTTCAAATTATTTTTGAATGTGTACCCATGACTTGTGCTGTATATGTGGTTAGTATCCTTTACCAAATCTGCACGTCTCATCAGCTCAATGAATCCTTTTATGATCTGTTTCAAAATATGATAAATATGTTATAATTTTTTCTAGTGTTTTTCATGAAATAATGCAGTTACATGAAGCCAGACTAGATGTAAGTTGCAGTGACATTAAGTCTTTAACGTTTCATCTATGAAGAGTTCATTTAGAACTTGCATGATTGAGTTGACAGTGACATATGGGTAGTCTCCCAGCGATTTTGACCATACTAATTCCTTGCAAATTATGTAATTTTCCATGTTAGTATTAAAGATTTTCATGAATAGTGATTTTCTATGTTATTGTTTTAGTGATTTATGCTTACCCTTGTCCACCTTGTTCGTGCAATTCCTTGATTCTTTTGAATACTTTTGGTAGAATGTATGCTCCACATGTGTATGCTTCTTTGTCTTCCGCAATCAACAACCTCCCATCCTTCAACTTTTTATTTTCTTCATATAAGTTGGATCTTTTCCCTTTTCCTTTCCCACCTTTCTTTTTCTTTTCTGGATGGTCATAATGGTAAGCAGAATCTTCTTTTCTCCCCCGTTTTCTTGCATTTTTCTTTACACCCCTTTCAATCGAGTAGTCCGGGTGCGTTCTTGACCACCAGAGGTCGTAGTTGGCGTCCAACAGGGGTTGCTTCCTTTTTATCCTTGCTTTGTTCCACATCTTGTGTGGCTTGATGTGCTGCATTGCTATCTATCTCATCTCTTAGTTCTTGCTTCTCTCTTTGCGATTGTTCAATCATCGCCAGATTGATCTTTTTTGATTTCCATCAATTTTTCATACCCTCTCTCATTTTTTTCAGTTCATCTTGCAAAATCTCATGTTCTATTGCATCTATTAATTCTTGATTCTCTCTTTTCAATCGTTCAATCTCTTCTTCTTGTATCTTTTTTCTTTGCTTCAAGCCTTCATTCCTCTCTCTCATGCTTTGCAGTTCAGCTTGTAGAATACCCTCCCTTGTTTCGCTCTCAAATAATCTTTTCTCAATTGTTGTTGCCTTTTCTTCAATTGTTTGCATCTGCTTTCTCATATTCTCCTGCTCCTGCAGCATATTAGATATCTGTTTATACGGTTCTTTTTCATCCATTAGTTCTAATATCTTGCTGTTGTATTCATCTTTCCTTAGCATTTCGTGGCTTTTTTTTCCAAAGGACAGCCTTTGCATCAGAAATACTATTTTCCCTGTTTTGTTTTTCAATTTGAAATTCAGTTTTTTCAGTGGTGAGGACATCTATTACCTCATTCGTGCTTGCCACACTGTCTTTAAGTGTTTTAATATGCATTTCCAAATCCTCCTTTTGCTTCTGTATTTCCAGCTTTTGCTTTTTCAACTGTTCCACTTTGTTTGCTCGTTCTTAAGTCTCATCAAGTAGGTCAACAATCCTTTTTTTGGTCAAATCAGCAGCTGATTGTTGACTTTTCAGTTTCCCCTGCATTTATATTTGAACATATTATCATTTAGTAAAGGGAGAACTACTGTGTATATGTGTTTGCCGTGCCATTGCCTAATGTCACTGCATGTTTGCAGTGACATTGCATAATGTGACTGCATTATTGTTTTTGGTGCTTTGTGGTTACCACGGCTTTCATGAGTTCTTGAATTTGGCTGTTTGCATCTTGTAATGCTTTTGTCAACCTGACATTTTCTTCCTGGATCTGTTTCTCTTCCAAATCCTGCATCATTTTTATTTAATGTGAGTTTGGGTGCCGTTAAGTAATTTATTTTGCATTTTTTGTTTTTTTTTATAAATAGAAGTAGTAGTTTTACCTTTGGTGGTGGTGGTGGTGGTGTAGGTGTCAGAATGTGAATGATGGAGTTCTTCCCAATTTTCGCTCATCTTCTTTTGATCTTTTCTCTTTCCCTTCAGCTTCTAATTTTGTCTATTTCCCTTCCTTTTGCCCTATACTATCTCCATACTCAATATCTTGCTGGTGATGATCATCATAATTCTCAGTTTCTCTTTCTTCATCATGATCATCATCCACATCTGCAGCCTCAGTTTCTTCTTGATTATCATCTTCATCTCCTCCTTCACTCTTTCCGCTTTCATCATCATTATCATCAACATGTTCAACTCCAATTTCTTCTTCATCATCATCAACTTCAACATCCTCACTATCATCCTCTTCTTCGTCATCCTCACTGTCTTCCGATTCATTCTGATCATCTTCGTCTTCATCCTCTATGCATCCTTTAATTCTCATGATTTCAGGCAATGTTGCTTTCAATTCTCCAACTTTGAACTGTTTCATGTTGGATAACCAAACTTTATGAGTAATGTTTTTTTATGATGCCTCAAAAGTTCATTGTTATGCCTTGAAATTGTAGTGATATGCTGGAAAATTGCGGTTACATGTGATGAAAGTGCAGTGACATGTGCTAAATTGCAGTGACATGGGATGAAATTGCAGTGACATGGTTAAAATTGCAGTGACATGGGCTAAAATTGCAGTGACATTACTTGAAACTGCAATGACATTACTGTAAAGTGCATTCACATTCATCAAAACTTCATTGACCATGAATTATATGTCACTTTTAAGTTATTAGTGTATTATTTACCTCATGTTCTCCCATTTTTGTAAGCTTTGCAATTGTCAGAACATTCTTCAGTTGCCTGAGATCCTATTTTGTTATCCTTGGGATCCATAGCTTTTGCATTATTTTGTTCCCCTCTGATGATCTTTTTTCTTCTTCTTCTTGTGCAAGATCCGTTATCATGTCTGTGTGCTCGCAGAACCGGTACTGTAACATAAAAGTATAGAATTTGTATTAGAATGCATTGATATTACTTTAAAACATTATGTGTAGCACGGTACAAATAGAATGAAATGTTTTTGTAAGAAACATACCAGCAGCATCATAGTGCATCCATTTACTGTTCTTGGTTGATCGGAGCTTTTGTCAAGGCCTTTTTTTCAGTTCTTTCACTATATGGGATGACCAGTTAAATGATTTGAATGTACTCATGTCATCCACATAGTTTAGGAATGACCAGGGTACTTTCTGGCCTGATGTGGCGCAAAAAACTGTTGCAATCAATAGAAGACACAATAGTTTTAGTGTGTCTTCAACTGATGTTCCATCTGTGTCTTTCACTTTTACCTTTATCAGCTCCTTTAGGCTGCGTGTGCTGATTCTGTCAATCTTATCAAACAATCTTGTTTTTATTGGTATCTCCTTTGTTGCATCATATCTCATTACTGGCATCTCTTCTTTCCCATCTTCTATTCCAAATAACAGTTTGACATCTTTGGCTATTGGAAAGTGATAGCTCTTTCCAATCTTGAATGCACCCTTTTGTTTGTTGTATGTGCTTATTAGGTCATCAAGCATTATATTGCTTTTTCTGTCATTTCTAATCTTTTGCTTGTGGCATGCTTAAAACATATGCTTGAATGGTGTTTCTCTAATGATTGTCCAATGTTCCTCTATTATTTGCTTATTTATCTCCTTGACCATTTGGATGATGATGTTCAGTGTGGATCTGTATTGTTCTCTTGTTCTGTAAAAATTAGAAGTTTTTAGTTAAACATAAATGCAGTGACATGATCTGTTTGCTGTGACATTCCCTTTTGTTCTTCAACAAAAATGCAGAAACTTGTCTAGTTCATGCAGTGACATGATTTTTTAACTTTGTCTTAGTGCAATATACCCCCAAATTCATTTACATACTATTATACTTCTCAAATATGCAGTGATATGATGTCAAACTAGCTATTACTTCAATATTGCAGCAAATTATATTAATCAACCAATTATTGTGCCCAAATATGCAGTGACATGATTTTAAACTACGTATTACTTCAATATTTTCAGCAAATCATGTTAATCAGCCAATTATTGTGTCCAAATATGCAGTGACATGATTTTAAACTACGTATTACTTCAATATTTCAGCAAATCATGTTAATCAGCCAATTATTGTGCCCAAATATGCAGTGACATGATTTTAAACTAGCTATTACTTCAATATTGCAACAAATTATGTTAATCAACCAATTATTTGTGCCCAAATATGCAGTGACATGATTTTAAACTAGCTATTACTTCAATATTGCAGCAAATTATGTTAATCAACCAATTATTGTGCTCAAATATGCAGTGACATGATTTTTTAACTACGTTTTAGTGCAATATACCCCCAAATTATAAAATCGAACTATGATTCTGCTCAAATATGCAGTGACATGATTATAAACTAGCTATTACTTCAATATTGCAGCAAATTATGTTAATCAACCAATTATTGTTGACAAATATACAGTGCCATGATTTTGTACTAGCTTCTGGCTCAAAATAGCCCCAAATTATGTAATCTTAACAATTTTTTTTGCAGAAATATGGTGCGATATCGTTTGTTATATCTATAATGTACTTACCCCTGCTTCCACCCGAGTATCTGTAGCTTTCTTCTTCTTTAGCCTCTTTGGTGTTCCTCTTCTTTGCTCCGCGATTACCACTTTCTTTTTCCTCGCCATTTTATTTCTTACGCTTTTCTTCTTTGCTCCGCTTGATTTTGTCCGATTGATTGTTCTTTTGATCTTTGTTATCCTTCAATTTCTTGATTCGAACTAGAATTTCGCTTATATAGTATTCAATTTGATCGCACCTTGAGATCGTGGAGCTTCAGTTCGTGGAGCTTGAGATTGTGGATGTTCGGTTTTTTGCCGTTTATGATTTTGGGAAAGGTGGGGTTTTGTTTCCAACGTGGAAGAAAGATAGGAGTAGAAAAATAGATTGTCGCTTATAACATAATAAGTTTTATTAGTGTCACTATTACACTAATAAGTTGAAAATTAGTCATTTTAAATAATTGGCCCAATTAATATCGCCTTCACACAACTATATTGCATTTAAATAAAAGATGTACGTGCAAAAAAAAAGCATTAAGAGATCGAGCCGTATGGTATAAGTTTTAAAACTTCATGGCAAGGTTTTTGTCATATTTAAAATAGTGTTTATTGTTAAAAAAACAATTTAAAAGTAGAAATATACAAACATGACAGTGAAATTTTTTTTGTTGGTAAAAAAGACAAGTGTTAATTCCACTATAATTTAAATTCTCTCATATTTAATTACAAAAATGAATATATCTTTTGATCTGAACGTCAAAAGATCGTAATTCTTTCACCGTGTTTTTCTTTTCTTCGTTCTCTTTATTTAGTCATCCAATTTGATATTTTTTTCGATATCATTTCGAGGCTATTTTTGTCAAAAAACAAAAAAACAGTGGAATAGTGGATTTGAAGTCAATTCCACTGTATGAACAATGAATTTGGAGTAACTAATAGTGGAATTTCCCCCTTTAAAATAATAACACGTATAATAGCACATAAATTTTTATAATATGAAAACTAATCAAACATAAATCAAAGGCTTACATAAATCTTATAATATGGACTTACATTTTGGGACGGGTGTAGTATATTAAAGCAAGCATAGTTTCACTAGGAAATTCGATTAATATCTTATTTCTTAAAATATATCCAAAATCTACCATCCTTGAAATTCAAAATCTCCGTCTATCCCCCGCATTGAAATGAACGAACCCGCCCATTTTTCGCCTTTTTCCTGCTCATCCGCTGTTGGTCCCGCCTATTTCCCGCCCACCGCTGTCGGTCTCGCGGATTGGCGATTCCGCTCACTTTCCCGTCTATTTTCTGAAAACTCGCCCATTTATTGTGTTTTTTTCGAAGGAATTGCGATTGGAAATCAATGGATGTGTTGAGGAAACAACCGGCGGTGGTTTTGTGGTTGATTTGCATTGCGTTTTTAGTCAGTTCATCGTTTGTTGTTGATCCTTTTGCTTTCTTACATCACCCCTTCTCCTTTTGGCACTCCTCAGCAGGTCTATTTTCTCATTTTCTTCACCTGTATTGTTGACTTCCGTATATTATTCTTATTTTTTTATTAGATTGATTATTTTTATTTGTTTTTTTTTGTCTTGTTCTATTCGATTTTTTTTCATTGCTTGGTGATATTTGTATTAACTTGTTTTGGAAATTAATCTCTATTTCAGAAAATGAACGGGCAAGTGGGCGGAATGGCCCATCGTGGAAGGCGAGACTGACAGCGGGTGGGCGGGGAAATGGGCGGGTTCGCCTAAAAATGGGCGGATTCGTTCATTTTAAGGCAGGGGATAGACGTTGATTTTGAATTTCAAAGTGTGTAGATTTCGGATATATTTTCAAAAATGGGGTATCAATCGAATTTCCCCTATTTTCACACGGTAGATTAAATGATGATTGTTTTGAGTGAATTTGAGTCAGATTTTCAATGTTTTTCATATCCAAATTCGGTTAGAAAGATTTTTTGACTAAAATTAAGTCAGATAAACATCCAACATTTCATCTAAAATTGAGTCAGAATCAACGAGTGTGAAAGAAAAGAAATTTGAA